>CM062295.1:652837604-653316367 GCA_031216915.1 Pictodentalium vernedei
AGGCTGTAAGCCGAGGGGTCCACAGTCCGAATCCCGTCTGCAGTAACCGTGTTGTGTCCTTGGGCAAGACACTTAATCCCGGTCGCCCATGTGAGGGCACGGTGGCGGTGGGTACTAAAGCATAGTGCACCTCTTCAACCAATGCTAACCATGCATGTGTGGAGTTAGTACATTAGGTCTCTACGGGTACTCCAGCTTCCTCCACCAGTGAAACTGTCCGGCACGAGGTGACCCGGATGTCGAATGTGTCGTTAAACCCCAATAAATAAATGAATGAATATGTCAACAGTCTTAAAAAGGGATTCAGCAGTAAGCTACCATTTCTTTGGTATGTTTCCATATTGTAGCAAAACTCTACAAAAGAAAGATAAGTGGCTTATCTCCGATCCAGTCGTCTATCAAAGATCGATTATGCTTTCAGAGCTGTGGCTTAGAATCAAGTGAAGTTGTTCCAGTTGCAGATGGCGTCTTGATATCTTGGATACACTTGATACTTAATCCGGAATAGGAACCGGAGCAAGAACTCACGATATGGATATAGAAGTTTTGTACCACAATATAGAACTTACAAATGAAATACGCATGACTGTAAAGCTATACAGCTTAATTTTACATTGTAAACATCAATAATAATTGGATATTGTGAAAGAGATCAAAGCATAAGAGGAGAAAGGAAAGAAAGTGAGAGGATGAAAGTCACAGTTTAGTAAAGTTGGAAGTGTCAAGGTGATAGCAAAAAGTTGCGATCTTGTTGTATAAAAGTGTATAGATCTTTGATAATTTTTCCCGTTGGGGCCAAGGTACCAGAATGTGCGTTTATATAATGCACCCCGAAAACCGATTTGTCACTCAAAATCTGCTAATTAAGCATGAAAGTTAATGTCCATTGGGGCGCATTTGTTGAACGCCACATGGGCTATCTGATAACTGATCAAAGAGGTATTCTTCTGTTGTCATTATCGGGGTAATTATGGCCAGCAAATAGCTAATTATTGGGAAGCAGTGCATCACACATCCTCTGGACACACACCCCTACTGCGTATCTATCTTGTCTCGGAAATCTCAAGCGAGTGCAGCTGAAACAAAATACGCATTAATATCTCTATCCATATCGAATTACAAAGCACTCGTTAAATCAGAATTAATATGTTTAAACTTTGCGTTCCGATTGTATAAAGGGTGAAGCAGAATTCTGAGGGGAGGGGGGGCAGTTGGCCTGAGGGCACTCAGAGAAGGTCCGACTTTAGCCTTGGCCGTCGAGGGTCATAGGCACCGAGATTGAAAGTCCGCGTATTGTCGTAACCCTGTGAGGGCTGTAAGGAACCGATAGTAGTATGTTAACAGTTGCGAACCGTAGTGGCATAGTAGCCAAAGAAGTAAAATTTGTAACGTTGAGGTCTAAAAACCGTGTTAAGAGCTTGAGTAAGCGCTTGAATAGCTCGCGAGATAAGATAGTTTTAGGCGATGCGAGAATTGGTGATGTTGAGAACACTTTGCAGAATATTTTTATGTAAGCTTTGTTAAGTATATATCTGAAGGCGAAGAATAACTTACCCCGTGAGAGCCAGGCAAGGCGCAAAGTGATCGAAAACTGTGGTAGACGCCGATTGAATTGTGATTGAACTGTGAGAACGCTGATAGAGTCACACAAGCAAAACATTATATGTGTTAAGCCAGAATGACTTGTGAAGTTAACCCTGCGAGGAGGAAGCAACGAGAACTGAATAGACACTTTGTATGTATCACAAATCGTGAGAAAATGAAGATGATGTGGGGTTGATCCAGCGGACACAGCTGGGTGTAGGCGACGTCGAGGGCCCTAAAGAATAAACTTTTACAAGCGCAATTAGTGTAATCTTGTGGATAATTTTGTGAATAATTTGTTTCATATTTTATTTCTTCGCACATGTAAATAAATAATTTTTTCAGTGAATTATCGTTGATCACCCTTTGGCGTTGTAAGCCACAGGCACCTTCAGGAATCCTGACAGTCCCAAGCGACAGGGCATTGATAAGGTGGCAAGGTTTAGGTTCGTACTGGGGTTCAGACGACAGTCACTGGCTGTCGGCTGAGCACTGATAAGAACATAAATTTTCCTCCATTATTTCGAACATCAATTTAACCCCTGACTTCCTGCGACAGGAAGGAATGGGAGAATGAAGGAAGAAAAAAAAGAAAGATCCAGAGAGGAATAAAGTGGCATTGCCAAAACCTTTACAGTTAGCTGCAATCACGTGTGGACAATAAGTGGAGGTCTGAGAAGTTATACGCGGAAACAACGGATAAAAGACAGTATTTTCATGAAGGGTTTTGAGTTCACGTAGCTATGTACGAACAACCGTGCACTGTCGTCTGTCGTGTTTTTACTAGTTAGTTGGGGTTTACTTGCTGCATCTGAATGGCTTTCCAGGGGAATTTTAATTTTATATGGGTGAAATACAAACATGTCATATATCTTCTTCTTCTTTAAGAGACAGGTTAGGAGAATTATGGAATTATATTTTAGAATCGTTTCGCGACAAGACTATATATGTCATATGTCTGCTTCTTCATTTATCCTTTACCCGACGTAACGTCTGAAACCAGCCAGCGCTATTCTCAAAAATCGCCAATTAATTTTAATTATTTTTTCATTTCCTGTCTTAAAAACATAGGTTATGACTCCTCGTTGGAACGAGCTCATCGAGCTCGTTCCAATGAGGGGTCATAACCTATGTTTTTGAGACACAAAATGAAACAAAATGGTTATTCAAGATTTGTTTTGGCAAGCGTCGTCTGCTTTTCGTGTTGGGTAAAGAGTTAAGAGACAGGTTTGGAGAACTACACAAAGTATGGAATTATATTTTAGAATCGTTTCGCGACAAGACAATATTCATGTAGTTTCTCAAAAAAAATGTTTTTATTGACTTCTCTACTGTGGGAAAGGCTGCCGTCCAGGAGGATGTACATATGTATGAGGTAGGTCAACACGTTGAGAGTGCTTTGTTCTTTCATTCGAGAAGAAATGTGAATCGAAAAAGTGATTGTCAGTCACTTTACGGACACCACACCTACAAAGAAAAGTAGACGATGTATCTCATTTGAGTGTGCGTCTCGGTGATACGTAGTGTGGTCAGACCCCCCGACAACCTCGAACTGAAGGTGAGTAGGAATTGTGTGCATAACTACCAATTTTCTGCTCTGGTATTGTTACTCAGAAATGTGGATGCATTTGTGGTAATTTCTGAAACCGTGGTTCGATGGTTTGTTTTAGAAAGAAGAAGAAAAACCAAACAGATCGCTGGTTTTGGGAACAGCCCCAGCATATGACACCGGTTACAAAAAGTTCGTCAATATGCATGTTTGAAAGCTAGGAGTCATCCATTTGCCTTTGGAGGAGATTCGATGCTGAATAGTGATGTCCCAACAGGCCACTCTCTTTTTTATTAAAGTAGTTCGCGTGGTCCTGTTCGTAACAAACAACCCAACAGACTTTGGAAACTCAATGTTGTAACCCTTTGATATTTGTGTACGCTTTATGACGTACGAAATCAAACTGCGCGTTGACACTTTGTGGTCATTTGTTTTGATATTATTTTTTCGACTTTTTAAAGTTTTAATCTCAATTCCTATTTTCTTCCGAATAGTACTCAGTGACAACCGTTGAGACAAATGTTATCGCAGCTTAAAATACTAATATAATCCTGCTGTCAAGACTTCTTAACTGGTTGAGTGCTAGAAGCCACTATTCGGATTTTCCAAGAAAATGGACATACCGGAGCAAAAGCCAACACTTTCCTTGCTTATATTTCATGTTCAGTCAAACACAAATAATATTTTGTTTACATAAATTTGTTTTATTACAAATTATTGGAGAGTGCCTCTGGGCACCACACACCAGAAAAAATAACATGTTTCCTAGCAAACAAGTAAACTGAACGTTTTTGCGCGCGAAAAGCGCCCAAGGAGGAGTTGGCGTAAATTAACCTGTTACTACATCTTTAGAATTATAATGGTACATTCACATCCAGCAGTTACCCACGAGGAGAAGTAGAGGAGCCAGATAAGCCATCAGGACCCCGTCCTGCCGCGCCGCCGTTTGTAGTAGGTGATTCTTGGTCTCTTCTTCAGGCATGTGAAAAAGCAGGTTTACGTATGAATAATTGAATGGATTGCAAAGATAATACAAGAGTCCATGTATTCTATTGTCAATAGGGTTTCAATTCTATCTCTTGAGTTTTATCGAAAAACGAACAGACGGTAGAAAAAACAATCCAAGGTAGGGTCGCTGCATTCACCCGAAAGGAATGAGGATGAATAACCTCTTCATTCACAATATTGTTTAAAAGTCTAATGCATTTAGAATAAAGTAATTATCCATCGAGATAAATTTTGAATCACCTGAACCCCCTCCCCGTCTCCTGTTGGTGGCCCCTAATTCCCTCTCTCAAGCTTTCAGGACCTTACCCTCTTCTCTGTCCCTGTTTCTGTCTCTGTCTCTCTACTGCTCTCTCTCTCTCTCTCTCTCTCTCTCTCTCTCTCTGTTTCTTTCTCCGATTCTCTACCCCTTTGTCTCTAAACCGCCTCTCCATTCAATTATTGTGCCCCTTTCTCTCGCTCTTGCGTCCCACCCCCCTCTCCTCATTGTTTCATTGGACAATAAAGCATTGTTGGCATCCGACAGGAACAGGTAATACGTGTGATAGGTTCTAAGACTATTTTGAGAATGTATTGGGTTAAATTTGATATGGTTCTGGTGTTATTTAGAAGTATTGGATGATACCAGGTATGTATTTGGTAGTATTTGGTAAGTATTGGGGAGTATTCGGTAGTATTGTGTAAGTATTGGGTAATTATTGGGGATTATTATCTAGTATTGGGTAAATGGGCATGCCGTGTGTTAAAAATGATGGTATTAAGTTATTTACGATTGATCCTTCACTCATTTCCTCACAGTTCTACATTCCGAGGAGCTATTGCTACCCCTTACAGGGTGTGTATGGGTAAGTATTACGTCTTGGCTTGGTATCGAGCTGTGACGACGACTGGCTTCGAAAATCAAGTAAAGAAACCTGAAGTAAGAATACGTTACTTCAAATGCAATTGTTTGACCTTCTAAATTAGTATCCAATATATTCCTAGTACTGGTCTGAATCACCCCACGTGCACCTGTTGGTCTCTGTAGTAGTTTCTTTCTAGTGTGTATTTTAATAAAAAACGTACTTGCACCAGGAGGTGTGCCATTGCTTCAGCTGACTGCTGGGTCATCTTATTTCATCTTACCCAATTGTTTCCCTTTTCTTTATGCACAAGAGTAAGTCACGTTAGGTAAAAACACATACTTGTAAAACAGTCTGGTTTAAGGTTGCGTAATACACAGCTTTGGAGACAATAGGTAGACAGCCAATCTGGCTGTATTGTCTCCCTGCAATATACATTGATATTATAATGCTTGAGTAGTGTTAATTTACATATCTTTTTGTATCCTTAAAACTCTCTTTACTGCAGTATGTACCATCTCTATTTGTGGCATGTATACTGCAAAATAAAGAAATCAGTCAATCAATCAGTCAACCGGATGATCGACTACGGGCCCAGCCCCACGTACAACAATAGACATAGCTGACTTACATACATAAGCTGCAAGCTTTCTATCACATCCTTCCATTCTTCAGCATTTTTTATGTTAAATATATACTAAATAAAAAAAAACGCAACACGGTTTAAATTCATGGCATAACAAATTATTGGTCAATATGATGCAATAATTTGATCATTGCAGAGAAGTTTATTTATTGAGGGTTTAAGTGGAAATGTTCCATTTCACGATGTCTGTACATGCCCTTGTAAACATGTTAACCAACTCACCGGGAAGGGGTTGGGGGTCTTCACCCTAGCTGTTCCCTTGATGATTCCTCAATGGCGAGTCCAGGACGCATCGATAGCTTCTTGCACACGCTTGATCATGGCGGCAATAAGTTTATTCACGGTCCTATTTTCCAGCAGGATGACGCGCGTTGTCATTTGGCGCGGGCAATTGAAGATTTTCTGTTGGAGAACAACATCAATGTCCTCCCATGACTAGCTTACAATCCATATTTATCACAACTTGACAGGAGAGTTAGGCGTTGTAATACTGCTCCCACGAACCTCCTACAGCTTCGCCAAGCTTCAAGGAGGAGTGGGAGAACATTCCAGTACGCACCGTGAACAAATTTATTGCTTCCATGACCAAGCGTGTGCAAATAAGCTATCGATGCGCAAGGAAGGCATACGCGCTAATGAGGACTCATCAAGGGAATAACCAGAACGACGGCCCCCGGTGGGTTGGTTAACATTTGCACTTTCTCAATAAATCAACTTTTTTGCAATGATAAAATTATTGCATCATATTGACCAGTAATTTGTTTTGCTGCGTTTCGTTTTTTTTTTTTTTTTTTTTGTTTTTGTTTAGTACACATTACACTGTGAGCTGCTGTACCGTGCACTGTTACTTTTTCTGATGTTCAGTTCTGTAACGTTCAGCATACTTATTAAGTAGAATAGTTTTAAACTAAATCCCGACTGATAAACTATCCTAAGTACATCATAAATGCATGCCTTCAGTCTGGATCACAGTTCAAACCCAATGATATGTTGGAAATGTATTCGTGGGTTGAACATGAAATAATCACGCGGTCGTCGCGACTCAACTTCTGATTTACCTCTTTTGAACTCTGATGGGATATTCCAAGTCAGTTCAACAGCAGCAGTTATATGAGTCCATATTCATTATTTGTGATAAACTAATTAATGTTTTCTGCACTGGGCTGCACGTTGAAAATATTGATTGGTCTACCCCGCACATTCTCTTGACGGCCTCCTATACTTAATTAAGTAAAGATGTATCATGCCCCTGGGCCGAAAAACGGCCTCTCGCGTCCAAAGTGTTAATTGATACATACCGTTCTCGAACTCCAAACTGGTCATTCTGGGCGATCAAAAATCCATTTGTATTAACGACTGAGTATCTGACTTGAGTCTACTGCCCGCTACCATTTGAAGTAAAGCGTGCTCTTTTTGACTACCGACACCGGGAAAATGTTACGACTCTTATCCTCATCTTGGAAAAGGGATTCCATAACCACAGTCGTTTTCAAAAAGTGATTCTCTTAGTGGTATTCCAAGCCCCTATACAGCTCCTGGTAGTCTTTCCATCGGCTTCCACCTTTACTTGAACAATGTGTCCTTTGATTCAATGTATTCACCCTTAGTATGATGTTACGCCAACCTTGCAGTCTTGTACCTCTACTATTGGCTACCACTATTCTGTCCTGTGTCTCAAACATTACTACTTTGTGGCACTACTACGGCTCTTAGTACTTTAATATCCTTTCGGGTCCCACTTCACATCACTACATTTCCCTACGGCTTGCTCAACAAAATTTCCATACCTTATCCACGTTCCCGAACAATTCGAATCCCATCGAGCAAATGAGCTATCGAGCAGATAAAAATTGATTCTCACTTTAGGAGTTTGCGGGACTTAAAACTGATTCTCACAAACTGGACCGAATTTTAAGAAGTGCGGGGTGTGTGAGTGCATGATCTAGATTTAAGGATTTTAGGAACAAATGTAAATAAGATTGATACTTTTTTCAGTCGGGAAGGAAACGTGGAGGGGAGGGACAGATCCCTCTCAAACCTGTATCCTTCCGCCTCCCCAAGTTTACGTCGTTGTTCCGACTAGAGCAAGTAAATTTAGTTTAAACAGTATTTATTTCCGTAGTATCTAGATAAAAAAGGACAATAAAATACAAACTTGTATAGCTTACTTAACAATAGACACAGGAGGAAATGGATTCAGCAACAAGCTTCAAGCTTATGCGGGGCTGTTTCCATGATAAGAATTCATTAAGTTTACATTTAGGCAGCTTTGGCGTTTAGACACAAGTGACCCAAGGCAGGCTTAGAACAAAACAAGTACATACACGCGCCCTCAAATACACACGCACATTCACGTATGCATGCAAACAACCTGCGCCAGCACATGGGTCCCTATTTTATAACTGAACAGTATTAAGTATGATACTATGTATGAAAACACTAATTGGATGGTGGGAGAAACATGGGGGTATGAATAGTTAGACTGTATTGTTGGTAGTGACAGTAAACCTAATAAGGACACCTACATGCGAATCAGTGAAATGTGCAGAAATGGGCAGGCCAGCCAGGGATGGCCAGCTGGCTTTCATATTCCATGATAAATAAAGATGACTAGACTGGAGAAAGTTCTGGGGCATCAGGGAGCTCACATAACTTCGCTAACTCCTTGGTGGGGGAAGGGAGGAAAGACGGTTGACATTGTTTGAAAACTGGTCGTATTTATGTAGCGACTTAATGGAGTGCTCTGTACAGGATGAATTACATCTGATTTTGGAAACACTGACAAATTCAGTGTTTCAACTAACCCCAAAGTAATGTCATATATAGCACAGGAAGCAGCAGTGATCGTACACGGGATAATTACTGTCCCAAGCCACATAGGACATGTTTATATAATGTATACGTTTGCACGGTTCCCATTAGTCATTATCAGACTTAAACCTTTTTGTCAATAGGATAAAACTATGGACCGATTCACAGATTCTTTTGTTAACTGTTGGGGCGAAAAATTCACTTCCATATAAGAGGGTGTCAGCATTAATTTCGATACTTAGCGAGCCGATGGTTGCGTCTCGTACATTGCTGTGATGCGGACAAAACAATAAAAAGTGTTCGGTTGTTTCACGTACGCCACATCTGCAAAGGTATGTCTCGGATAGGTGATTTGTATACAAATGGTCATTCAAATTGCTACATCCTAGACGAAGTCTGCAGTGTAAGATCTGGGCTAAGCGTGATTTGTGGCAAGCGTAAAAGGTTGGTATAATACGTTTGTCCTTGTTGAGGAATGATTTAAAATTTGTAGGATTTGGATTGTTTCTTACTTCGCTTGGGGTCTCGTTCCAAAGGCTAGTTGTTGCGGGGAGGAAAGAGGTTTGGTGTCTGTGTGTGCGGCATCTAACATTGTTCAGGTTTGAGCTCTTTCGAAGGTTGTAGTTGTGGGTTTCACCGACAGTTGGGGGGACCATCAGTGATATGTAGTGAGGTGTTAGTCTGTGGTACAGTTTAAAGTATTGCATCAGTTTGTGTTTTTTCTTCTCAACTCCAAAGTTTCCCAGCCAGTTTCAATATACAAGGACTGTTTACTCGCACTTTTGGTACCTCCAGTCACAATTCGCGCCGCCTCGATTTGGATTTTTTCAAGCCCGCTTGCTTCTTCAGCAGGACAGTTGTCCCAGACCACATCCGCATATTCTAATGCTGGTCGGACGAAAGAGAAATATATTTTTTCTAAGCCTCTCCTGTCGAGTCTGAACTTTAAATTCCTAATCAGACCTATTCGTTTCCATCCTTGGGTAGTTGTTTCATTTATATGAGATGCCCAACTACCACGTTCGTTAATAGTCAGGCCCAGATGTTTATGTCTAGCGACATTGTTTATATTTTGAGAGGACATAGTCAGAGGGGGTGGGTTTGCTGTGAAATCTTACGCGATATCACCATTGATTCAGTTTTGTTGAGGTTAAAATTGACAAGCCATTGACGAGACCAGTCTTCAATTACTCTGATATCCTTGTTGATAATTTCAGCTGCCAAACAGGGATCCTCAACAATGAGATACAGTGTTGTATCATCGGCAAAAAGTCTTATGTTACTATAAATATCATCAACTATGTCATTGATGTAGATTAAAAATAGAAAAGGGCCCAAAATAGAGCCTTGAGGAACGCCGGCAGTGACGTCCTTCCAAGATGACGCAGCTGAATTTAAACACACCCGGTGCTGTCTGTTTTCCAAGTAGCATTTGAACCAGTCTAGTGGAGGACCAGTAATACCTATGCGTTCAAGTTTAAACAAAAGACCTTTGTGCCAGACTTTGTCAAATGCTTTGCTGACATCACAGAAGACTACGCGGATTTCTTTACCTTCGTCAAGAGCGGAACTAAATGCGTGATAAATTTCGGTTAACTGCAGAACGGTTGAGTCTGAAGGGAGAAATCCTGATTGGAGAGGAGTTAATAGGGAGTTACTTTGTAAAAATGAAATAATCCTTTTGAAAATACACCGTTCAAATACTTTGCTTATGCAACTGAGGAGGGTTATTGGACGATAATTCGTTACTGACTGAGGATTCCCGGCCTTGTAGACTGGTGCAACATTACCTCTCTTCCACTCACTGGGAAAAAGCGACTGATTGAGCATCATATTGAAGGCAATTGTTAAAGGAGGTGCTAAACTAGTAGAGCACATCTTTAATACTCTTGGGCTAATATTATCTTATTATTATTATAATGTTAAGAGAGTCAAGTGCTACTTTCACCTCATCAAAGGTAAGGGTGATCTGACTTATTGTTGGTCGGTCGGGACTCAACAAAGCTGTGGGAACAGGGTGATCTTTATCGTCAACTGTTGAAATATTGCAAAAATATTCGTTTAGAATGTCTGCTTTTTCTTTATCGGGTGAAATTACTCGATCATTTACAATAAAGTTGGGAATGGACGACCGATCTTTAAAAAGGATAAGTTTCAATTTTTTCCACCACTCAGATGGACTCGTTGAGGGACAGTTTAAAACATGGTCAATTCTGTTGTTATAGTGTTGTTTCGATTTCCGTATTTCGTTAATACCTTCATTTCGTTTTTTCCTATATTTTTCCCATGATTGTGGAGAATTTTTTATTTTAGCTTTGCGGTGGAGACGTTTTCTTTGGCGGATAAGACGCCTGAGGTTATTATGGAACCATTTTGGTTCAAGGGGTCTTTCAGTAATCATTTTGTTGGGTATAAATTTTGAGGCTTTACTTATTATTATGCTAGAGAGTTCCTGTGCAACGGACGTAATGCAGAGACCCGCGAGCAGGTCTTGCCAAATTATATTGTCGTAGTCTCTGTTCAGTTCAGAGAAGTTAGCTTTATCGTAATACCAGACTCGGCGCTTATGTGATTTTGTATGTTTCTTTCTGAAGTCTATGGAGGCAATAACAGGGCAGTGGTACCTGACAAAATTTCCAAGGAAGGGGTCACCTACAACAGTGGATAGAATTCGAAGGTCACTGTTTACGAGGAACAGATCTATGAGTGATGACGAGTTCTCGGTATAATAGGTTGGCTCAACGATCAGCTGTTTCAAATTGAACTGGGCAGTAAGTCGGCGCATCGGGCCAGACGGGCCGTTCTCCTTGTTGTCGTTAAAGTCTCCAGTAATAGAAGGTTATTGATTCCTGTGTCGAATGCTATATCTATGGATGTTTCAATCAAGTCCCATAAGTCTGTGCATGAATTAGGCGGTCGATACAGAACACCAATGAGAATCGATCCATTGGTAGTATATATTTGGGCCCACAAACACTCAAGATACGGAATGTCCAAGCCTGGGCGGGGCTTAAATGGAACACCGTTCTTAATATACATTATCACTCCACCACCTCTGGAGCCACGATCTTTTCGTAATGGGGCTTGGAAACTGGGGAGTAGGATGTCTTTGTTATTTACATCTGGATCGAGCCACGATTCCGTGAACGTACACACGTCGTTGGGGAGCATTTCGCAACTGAGCGTATCAAGTTTAGTCCGTATACTTTGTACGTTCAGGTGAAGAACCGAGAACCCATCCGTAGCCATAGATGGGGAACATGACAAGGAGCTATGTGACGAATTCGGGGAAGAGGTGCTCGGGCCAGGATTTTCTTCAACATCTCCCGCCATGTATAGGAGTAGTATGATCCAGGATATGCTAGTGAGGAAACAAACTAAGACTACCTTTTTGACAGGCATGGACAGGAAAGAAATATGACATCTACTTGTAGGAGTTGTTTGTTTTGGCATGAGGGAGATTAATTTATCACATCTTTTATTTACGTTATCTTTTCTATTTAATACAGGCAATAGCGCAACCATTACGGTAAGTCCAACTAGACAGTATGATGAGGTGAGCATTACCAGGATGGAACTAAGATAGTCAAGCTTCTTTTTATGATGTACCCCAGAGCGTGCTTTCCTGACAAAGAGGCCAACTCTCATCCGGTATGTATTTATGTCATCCATGATGTGAGGGTAGGGTATAATCTGTTCGGATGAGAGTGGACCAGGCCGCGTAGCACATCGAAGATGACGCCAATGGCCATCCCGCAGGACTGCACACAGGTAACTGTGATTCGCACGGAGAGTTTTCCAGGGATAGTGTAGGTGTTTCAATTTTGTTAAAGGGATATCCAGATATTTGTTTTGGAAATATAAAGAATGCTATATACAAGGTGGTGGTATGTTTCGCAATATCTAGAAGGGATAGGCTGTCATGTGGGATTGGTTTGCTAGATATTGCGAAGAAATAAGCAGTAATTATAAAAAATAGTTCAATAAGTAGTATACACATGGTAAGATTGAGAAACTCAATCAAGTTGGTTATAGTCTCATGTTTTTTTTTTTATGTGGGTTTTGCAAACAAATAGAAGTGTTTTAAATGTGTATGGGGTGAGATGCTAGCTCGGAGAAACATTTCGTTAAATGACAAGGAAGAAAACAATGCAAATTGAAGAACATGCATTTTTTGCAGAAGGGTTACTCCAAGCTATCTTGTCTTGATAAATGCTGCACAGTTGGTACGAGTTGAAAAAAAAAAAAATTTCTAGCAGTGTACGCTAGCAGGTAAGGTGGCAAAGGCTATACAAGTATAGATATCCCAGAACCTAGAAGGTGCCACAACAAACCCACCGGACAAGTGCGATGTGCTACAATCAAAAGGACTCAACGCAGATGACGCGAATCAGGCTCGATATTTCGAGCCCGATCCACGTCACATGCGCTACGTCCCTTCCATCGTATGCCCACCCGGCGCAAACCAGACCACGGAAGACCCAGAGGAACCGCCAATGCCAAGCACGCGGGGACCGCCGCCCAATCAAACCTCAGACATCTAACAAATGCAACCTCTTAGCGCATGACATATTACCCTTGATGGCTAAAACCACACCCCAAATGGTAGAATGGGTTCGACACCCTAAAAGTGTAAGTCCTCAGCACGACAGTCGTCAGTGTGGAAGAAATAGGCGCGAGAGCGAGCGCACATGTGGGTGCGGGCCGGAGGGGGCGGCTGTAATAAGCTACTCACGGGGCTATCAAACACCGATGATTCTCTAGAGTGTTTCGTGATTAGGCGTAGTTTAATTAAGCTATCACATTATAAGATTTAAGAATATGGCGTCCATAACAACAATGATTACTATGTTACTGAAGCTTAATGCCTTCAAGAACCCCCCCCCCCCCACACACACACACACACACACATACACAAAAAGAGACCACACACACACACACACATCCTCGCATGCATATCACACACGAGGAAGTTCGGATTGGTTCGCAAGTTAAACGCGATTAGGTATCTATCCCAAATGGGACTTCAGTTCGTGGACAGGTTCAGTATACAATTGTTACAAACTGAGAAAGGATTTTTACTAGATCATGTCGAATCGCTCTTAAAAAGTGTACGCGGAGTCTTCATTATCCGCAGGACATCTGAGTAGTCAAAAGGCAAGTACAGCATGAGGAGGGCTGGCCGCCACCGAGACACAACGTAGAAGAGCCTACAACCCGGCAGATATATACAATTTCCTATATTAGGGCATACAAGGGGTACAGGCCCTCAACCTTTGACCACCGGTAAGTTCCAGGCGCTCAATCACCATAAACCGCCAGCACCTCCGGCGCACCATCTGTGCTTTGCTTTCAGACATCTCGAAAAACAACCGTCGGTCGGAGGGTCCACCCAGCTGCGGCCCAGCAGTAATTCCCCCCCCCCCCCCCCCCACACACACACACACACCATGTGTCATATCATGTTAGATAACATTACCGGTATTGGGAACTAATAGTAATTGGGGATGGATAGTTCAACTGACATGACAATGATAAGAGTGGTGATGGGTATGGATGTTATTGGTCAAGTGGATAGAAACCAACATCAAGTTGGCCCACAGTGACTACTTCGACTCATTGGGAACAGATTAGAATGTGAATAATTATAAATGGTTTAGTTGTTATTGACTTTGTGTTCGAGCTTGGAGATTTGGGTAAGATTTGTGACTCTTTCCATTGTGCCATCTTTCAATTTAACAAAGATGACACCAACGAAAGACCAGGTGTCCAAAATGTTTTTCCCTTTTTTAAGCATTCTTGCACGCTTTGCAATTTCGGCTCTAGTTTTTGTCAGATCTTCATTTAGGTAAATTTTGAGGTTCTGAGAGGCACCAGTTACTGGTCTCGTGATGTTTTTCAGAGAGGTGCGTGCCCTAAAGAGGCGATCTCTGACTCGATAACTGTTCAATCGAAATATAATAGGCCTATTAGGGGCTCTGTTTCTGGGACCTACTCGATGGCTACGGGAGATGTCATTTAAAGACAGATCAACACCTATTTGCTTTGCAGTATCCAGTATAATTGAGACGGTATTTTAATTTGTTGTTTCGGAGATTCCTGTCAGACGCAGGCTAGTACGCCTCCCATACTGCTCGAGGTCATCGATGCGTTCCTCTAGGATCCGAATTTTGTCGTCACGATCACTAACTTGGGATTTTAGATTTTCTACAGTTTCCTCAAGTTTATCTAATCTTTCCTGATTGGCCCTATTAAAGATAGACTGAAGGAGATGTTGAACAGTTGTGTCACTTAAGAGTTCAGTAAAGTCTTCTTTGAGAAATGATATGAAGGGTGCCCCAGCCCTTTGGTTATAACTTTGCACATCGGACTCGTAGTCAGTCTCTGGAAGCCGGGGAACATCGTAGTCTATGTATTCGGTTACTCCAGACGCCATGCGTGGGTCTTCACTTCTCTCGACGTCTTCACCAGCTTCGTCGGATGTTTTAACCTTTTTCTTGTCTAGTGGTGAGGGAGTGGTACTAAAAGAGCCATTCGGGTTACGTACCCTTTTATTAGACAAAGGTGTTGCAGGAATTTGATCGTCACTCATTATGGAGACTTTGTGTAGTCTTTGTTTGGATTACAGCAGGATAAACAGGCCTGCAGAAGTGTAGCTGGATAATGAGCTAAAATATTGGGCTATTTTACTGGCTAGCAGCTAGTGGCACTCGGGCACAAGATTCAGGAGAACATCAAAAAACACTATAATGGTAAGGTATTGACCAACACAGTTAGATGGAGACGGGAACATTCAAACAAATTAATTAAGGTCTTTTCAGACGAGTGGTTGCATGCTGCAGAGTTGGTGACTGGAAAAATCAATAATCGAGAACACAGGACTTCAAGTCCACCGGCAACGACAAACAAACAAAGGATCTGTCAAACAGTACCATTGACGACAACAATGTGTATCTTATCAACGAAAAAACGTCACACGACTGCTGGAGAATGTTTTTTTCAATTGCGACACAACAAGTTAATATCTTTGCATACTTTGCATACTCTCACTCTGAAGAAAATATATTTTAGTGATGACTACTAGACACAGTCAATTATTAAAAATGTTATTGAAGTTGGAGTAAGGATACAGCCTTCTTCACATCTCATCTCATTTCATTTCATTTCGTAACAAAACCGTCGAAATCAAGGTGAAAAAATACATACAGTTTCTATTCCCTCATAATGTAATCGGTTGGCAAGGTGAACCAAATACTTGCTAGCACCATCACAGTCTATATGTAAACTAGAACAGAAGTCTCAACATCAAGCCTCAAAACACTAAATGCATTCACAAATTAATCACATATTTTAACCCACATAACGAAAACCAGCCTAGCCATCAGCCGCCATGATTGTCGTAGTAAATTTCCCAACCGATCCGACCAATGCTCCTGTTCTGTGGGGAAATCTTAAATAAGGAGGCCAAAATATGTTGTTTTCTGGACTTGAAAAGCCGTAGAGAAGACAAATCATATGCGAGAATCTTTGATAACTCTCTGATGGGAAATAATATTGATAATAATCTGTGCACACACAAATTAATAACCCTTTGAACTCCAATGGTATCGTTCATGTCAGTTCAACAGCAGCAATTGGAAGATTACATAATCATTATTTGGGGGTAGACCAATTAATATCTTCAACGTGCAGCCTTATGGCTACACGTTGAAAATATTGATTGGTCCACCCTACACAGTCACAAAATCACTTTGCATCCGTTCTACATAATGATCATGTTTCTGGACTGGACAAAAAGGCCTCTCGCTGTTCAAAGGGTTAATAAAACTACAAGGCCAGGAACCAAAAAGAAAAATGCAAGCGTAAGGCGGGTGACTGCATTTGAGTCGTTAGTCCCTCTCCCCCACCCCCCACATGCTCCCCTGTTCCCCCGGTTACTACTTCCCTGTTTCCCAGTTAGTAACAGAACATTAATACGACTATGTAAGTATCTGTTATAAAAGCACCCCCAAAACTTATTCATTCTTTGACTTATACCGTCATGAAAATTGCTTTTCGATAAAATTATTACCCTTGAACTTATTAGAGCGGCGATGAATGTCCAATCAAGAAGCAAGTAATTGAGGAGAAAACGCCTTTGACGTCAGTAGAAAATGAAGTTTCCTTTTGTTAGTTTTAATAAACGAAAACAACAGACAGCTCTCAGAGCTGTCTGTTGTTTTCATTTATGAAAAGTTACAAAAGGAAACTTGGCTTTTATCGCAAGCTAAGTAGAAGCAACTATTACACAGATAATTCGTAATAAATATTTGCCAATACCATACCTACCAATACAAAGAAGTGGTCAACTTTAACTCTTTGTTTAGCGAGTGTGTTTTTGAAGTGATTTGCAAGTTTGGGCTTTTTCTTTTGGAAAAGAAAAACAGTTAGTAAATCTCGCATTCTAGACTTTAAGTTGATGGAAAGGACAGTGTCCGTGTAATGTCACGATGCATATTATGTAGATACAGTGAAAAATAAAAGTATTTTTATACCGTTAGTGTCAAATTTACTTACAAATTTACAACATTAAGAGGAGTTAACTTTCATGTAAATCTCTTTCAATGCTAAAACATTGTCAGCCATGTTTCATATTCAAACATTAAGAACGTTACCAAATTTGAATACGACTATTCAAAGAAAAAATAAAAGATATGTTTACAGAGATAAATGGATAAGACAAAATGCTTATCTCGAGAACTTATGAATATCATTTTATTTACGTACGTCGGATTTCTAACTGTGCAGTGGCGTGTCAGTGGAAATCGTCAATAAATTGCAACGAAATGCTCAGAAACTCATATGTAACCAATGTTCAAAGCCAACAACTACCTTTTACAAATTACTAGTCAACCTCTATCCAATTCTACGGCAGCGTATTAGCGCCATTTCGTTTTTTTTTTGCGTAACTTATGTTAAATTGTAATTACAATTTAGCTAAATTGTAATTACAACTTAATAAATTGTAATTACAACTTAATAAATTGTAATTACAAATTAGCTTAAATTGTAATTACAATATAGCTTAAATTGTAATTACAATATAGCTTAAATTGTAATTACAACTTATTTATATTGTAGTTACAACTTAGCTAAATTGTAATTACAACTTAATAAATTGTAATTGCGACTTAATAAATTGCAATTACAACTTAGCTTAAATTGTTATTACAATATAACTTAAATTGTAATTACAACTTAGCTTAAATTGTAATTACAACTCAGCTAAATTGTAATTACAGCCTAATAAATTGTAATTACAACTTAATAAATTGTAATTACAACTTAGCTTAAATTTTAATTACAATATAGCTTAAATTGTAATTACAAATTAGCTTAAATTGTAATTACAATATAGCTTAAATTGTAATTACATACTAAGTTGTAGTTACAATTTATTAAGTTGTAATTACAAAAAAAATAAATTCAAACTTCAAAACTGGGTTTTTTTTTTATTTTTTGCCTCAAGAACAAAATTAAGGATTCTCAGGGGAAAGAACTCGTTGCACTGGTGGAGGGGAGGTCTGAGGAGTTGTGTTTGCAGATCTTATAGTTCAGATAATATTAAATTATAAAATGGTTGCGAGAATCCATATCTTCTCTGTGTGCCCAAGGTCCCATTACGCCACCGTAGTTGAACCTCTGTTCTACACTGATAACACGTTTTAGCCTTTTACTCATTACAGCTTTTCATTTTTTTTAAATAACCTAAATTTGATATTTTTTTTTTGGAAAAAAAGAACAATATTTATCAACAAAACCTTACAAATATGGATGCCATTGGAACCGGCTCATTGAGCCGGTTCCAATGACAACCGTATTTGTGCAATTTTATTGACAAAGTGTCAAGGAATTTCAGGTCGTGTTAGCCTTGCAATGGTCAATTTGCTGCTGCTGTGTAAGGTAGAGAGTGGAGTTGACTCGATTCTTTTCACGCGAATCCTATATAGATTCTCGCTGTTTATTTATGAAAATCTTTACCTGAATAAATTCGCGGATTTTCGTTGAAATTTTAGCCTTGATTTGTGAAGGAACAGATGAGTAATTTTCAGCTTATGCATTTCTGTTTTGCGTGTTTGCCACACCGTCTCACAGACGTCAGAATAAAGATTAACTTGGAAGTTAAAAGGAACTTTAAAAACTGATTTCTTAAATAACGGAACATTTTGAGCTCTTGTCGCCAAAACATAGCCCATGATCCAACGTCAGAATGATTACGACTAGCTTATCCTGACGTAAAAAATTTCAAGCTTTGTTTTTGAAACACAACAGAACACGTCGATTTATTACTCGTAGTCGCCTTTGACGGGTTTATTCAATTCTTCGGATATTTATTTATTTATATATTTGAGTTTAACGACACTTTCGACAGCAAGGGTCATCTGGTGTCTGACAGTTTTACGGGTGAAGGAGACCGGGTTACCCGGAGAGAACCACCTGATAACGGCGAGAAACTAGCGTACTCCAGCGTTCTAACTCAACACAAGCATGTTTAACATTGGTTGTAGCGCCATCATTCCCCCGCGTGGGTAATCGGGATTAAGTTTCCTGCCCTGGAACACAACCCAGTTACCCATGGCTGGATCGAACCTTGAACCTCTCCGTTCGACGTGTAATGACGTAACCACTGAGCCACCGCGTTCCAATACTTCAGTAAAGGGTTAAAAATTCATTAGGCATTGTGTGAGTGGTTAGGTTTTCATAATACAACTTCGCCTTCAAAAGTTTTACATAAAGAACATTACACAGAAATCCACTGTGTTAAAACAGAAAGAGATATTCTTGATATTGACTTGATATGTCCTCAGAGAGAGAGCTGTGTATTGACAAATGCGATTCGATCACAAAGAATTTACCCGACAATTGTGTTTATGACCACTTCTAGGAATGGGTTTTGCATGTCTGTTTTTTCTACAACTCAAACAAACACGTCATTCACTTTACAATAAGGACGAGGAAGTGTGCCAAAACCTTGGGAAACCCATTTCTCTTTCTCGGTCAATAACGGTGTCGCAGAGGCGAGAGAAATTTCCGTAATTTACGAACCTCGGTTTCAACCACCTGGTCATTTAAGAACGTTTGTTTTTCTATACAATCAGGGAGTCTGTGTGACGGGGAAGGGGTGGTTCTGTACATTATTTCTAAATATAGGGGTCGGTGTGGGAGGTTCATTCCCGTAACCAGGTGAGTTGGGGGATTTCGACAGGTGCGAATGCACCTCCACACAAGATTAGAGTTCCACTCGAGGGGCTATCTCCCATTTGTGATATGAAAATTTTGATAAAATGAGGCGTGTTACAACCCCTATTGTAATAAAGTTGCTAAATGTAATAAGTGGCACCATGTTGTGTTGTTGTGGGAACCCACGTGAGCGGTCATCTTGTGACGTCCTCCCCATAGTGATACGTGATGTGAGTGCGCATACTAAGCGCGTGTTGTTGGGGTGATGCATGTTTTCGTCGTCCATTTTGTATACTGGAGGCCGCCATATTGGTTTCTATGGCAGCACATGGTTGCTATGTTACCCAATGGCTTACAACAAGACAGGGCTATGACCTGAGGTTATGTTCCTTTGTACAGGAGTAATTTCCTGACTTGTAGAATTACCTCAAACTACCCGACAATCCCTCCAAAACGACTTTATTTACTAAGGATTCCCCATTTCATCGGCTTAGCATGTGGTGCTATGATACCGAGTGACACTGGGGTACGTTCGATTGAATAGGAGTATTTGTCTGGCTGGGATACTTCGTAGAATCACCACAAACAACCCGACAATCCGTCCAAATCACCAATATCCACCCGAAACCACCGAAATTTACTTTTTTTAGTACGGATTTCCCCCGAATCCCATTTCGGACCTCCGTACCATGGCACCGAGAGGCTCCTGGGTACCCAGAAGGCCTCCAGAGGTAAGTTCGATTGAAATAGAGCAGTTGTTTCTGGTTCGGATTTCCCCAGTATCCCTTTTAGGACCGCCATGCCATGGCTTATAATACTAGCACGTAGTGCTATAGTACTGAGGGGTCCTTTGGATTATAGACAACTGATAGACAACCTCCATGAAAGCCTATATCATTCCTAATGCCAAAAATCTATCGAGTAGTTACTGATAATTCATTTCTCGAACAATCGAATCCCACCGAGCAAAAAAGCCATAGAGTATTTACTCGAACGAGTGACTCGCTTATACGAATCTTAGCCTCATTTCGGTATTTGAGGATACATATGACATGGCATTGTATTATTTGAGGATACCTATCGAGGGTACCTTCTGGGGAACCTCTTTTTGTCGTATGAGGCCATGAGGGCCGTGAGAAAATCCCTCAATGAGTTCTGATATACTATCCCTCTTAACCTCATTTCTTTTTAGGCCATGAAAATATCCCTCAATGAGGCCTAATTTACTATCCCTCTTAGCCTCATTTCGGTATTTGAGGATATCTATGGCCTGGTATTGTATTATCTGCGGATACCTATCGAGGATATTTTCTGGAGAATCCCTTTTTTGTCGTATGAGGCCATGAGAAAATTTCTCAATGAGGTCTAATTTACTATCCCTCTTAACCTCAATTCTTTTGAGGATGGCCATGACAAAATCCCTCTTGATGCCTAATTTACTATCCCTTTTAGTCTCATCTGGATATTTAACAACCATAGCCCCTGGGATCCCAATTTCTGCACCCCGTTGTGTTCATACTACAATTGTGTAGGGTTTTACAACATCGGTTGTAAATAGACATCCCCCCTCCCCCAACACACACACACACACACACACACACACACACACACACACACACACACACACACACACACACACACACACACACACACACACACACACACACACACAGGCCATCCACAGCACTTTCGTCGTACTGTAGCCAGCGCGTTCCACACTTTCATGCTGCTGCCGAAAGGAAGATGAACCAAGTAATCATGAGGACTTCATCTAAAATGCTAGATTCCAGCCATCGTTTTTGACGGTGTGCAATGGTCTAGTGGTTTAGACGCTGAACTCCTGATTGCCAGGCGGTGTTGCCGAGGGTTCGAATCCCGGCGGGGGATCAGAAACCAACATTCATAATTCCTCTAAAACATGATTGTGTCATTTGAAAAAACACACACAAGCCCGTGCCAGTCTTCGTCTGAGGCCATCCACAGCACTTTCGTCGTACTGTGGCCAGCGCGTTCCACACTTTCATGCTGCTGCCGAAAGTAAGATGAACCAAGTAATCATGAGGACTTCATCTAAAATGCTAGATTCCAGCCATCGTTTTTGACGGTGTGCAATGGCCTAGTGGTTTAGACGCTGAACTCCTGATTGCCAGGCGGTGTTGCCGAGGGTTCGAATCCCGGCGGGGGATCAGAAACCAACATTCAAAATTCCTCTAAAACATGCTTGTGTCATTTGAAAAAAACACACACAAGCCCGTGCCAGTTTTCGTCTGAAGCCATCCACAGCACTTTCGTCGTACTGTAGCCAGCGCGTTCCACACTTTCATGCTGCTGCCGAAAGGAAGATGAACCAAGTAATCATGAGGACTTTATCTAAAATGCTAGATTCCAGCCATCGTTTTTGACGGTGTGCAATGGTCTAGTGGTTTAGACGCTGAACTCCTGATTGCCAGGCGGTGTTGCCGAGGGTTCGAATCCCGGCGGGGGATCAGAAACCAACATTCATAATTCCTCTAAAACATGATTGTGTCATTTGAAAAAACACACACAAGCCCGTGCCAGTCTTCGTCTGAGGCCATCCACAGCACTTTCGTCGTACTGTGGCCAGCGCGTTCCACACTTTCATGCTGCTGCCGAAAGTAAGATGAACCAAGTAATCATGAGGACTTCATCTAAAATGCTAGATTCCAGCCATCGTTTTTGACGGTGTGCAATGGCCTAGTGGTTTAGACGCTGAACTCCTGATTGCCAGGCGGTGTTGCCGAGGGTTCGAATCCCGGCGGGGGATCAGAAACCAACATTCAAAATTCCTCTAAAACATGCTTGTGTCATTTGAAAAAACACACATAAGCCCGTGCCAGTTTTCGTCTGAGGCCATCCACAGCACTTTCGTCGTACTGTAGCCAGCGCGTTCCACACTTTCATGCTGCTGCCGAAAGGAAGATGAACCAAGTAATCATGAGGACTTCATCTAAAATGCTAGATTCCAGCCATTGTTTTTGACGGTGTGCAATGGTCTAGTGGTTTAGACGCTAAACTCCTGATTGCCAGGCGGTGTTGCCGAGGGTTCGAATCCCGGCGGGGGATCAGAAACCAACATTCAAAATTCCTCTAAAACATGATTGTGTCATTTGAAAAAAACACACACAAGCCCGTGCCAGTCTTCGTCTGAGGCCATCCACAGCACTTCCGTCGTACTGTAGCCAGCGCGTTCCACACTTTCATGCTGCTGCCGAAAGGAAGACGAACCAAGTAATCATGAGGACTTCATCTAAAATGCTAGATTCCAGCCATCGTTTTTGACGGTGTGTAATGGTCTAGTGGTTTAGACGCTGAACTCCTGATTGCCAGGCGGTGTTGCCGAGGGTTCGAATCCCGGCGGGGGATCGGAAACCAACATTCAAAATTCCTCTAAAACATGATTGTGTCATTTGAGAAAACACACACAAGCCCGTCATTTGAAAACACACACACACACACACACACACGCACACAAACACACTTACGCATTGGTATAACTGTGAAGGCCGCCGCACTCTGAAATTATGAAGTGGTCAGAATGATGTCATTACCACAATCAGTTTACAAGCTGCTATGCTTCCGCCATCTGTACACGTTCTCTTTCTAATTCAATATCTCGGCTGCGTACAAAAGGGAGAACATTTGGAAGTCGCCGCACTAATGCCCAGGCTGTGCTAAGGAAAAAATTTGTTCCCACTGTTCTATTATTTCAGCCGCACTCTACAGCAAACAAACTAATAATCTTGTGCATTGAAAACTTACTTTCATCTTCAAACGTAAAGTACAGTACGGGCGCCGTGGACTGGTCACTTTCAACGGGAGGACAATGTTTTCCCGGACGCGATAATGTTAGATTCCAAACACTAATTATAGGACCTTTTGATGTATTTTAAGAGTGATTTTTACCCTTTTTGAGCAGTTATTAATCTTTTTATCACCCATGGATGATGTGGGATTTGAAAAAGGAACAGTCATAGGAATATTCATCCTAATCATAGAAATAGTCATCAAAAATTTATTTAACCCTTTAACCTAACCTGAAAAGCAGACGACACTTGCAAAAATAATTCTTGAATAACTAATTTTTTTCATTTTTTGTCTCAAAAACATAGGTTATGACCCCTCGTTGGAACGAGCTCGACGAGCTCGTTCCAACGAGGGGTCATAACCTATGTTTTTGAGACAAAAAATGAAAAAAATAATGAAAATTAATTGGCGATTTTTGAGAATAGCGCTGGCCGGTTTTGGCCGTTACGTTAGGTAAAAGGTTAATGAAGCACCGGATACAACTCGGTGCTTCATTAATTATAATTCTGCTGATGATGTTTTTTTATTACGTGGTAAACGCATGCGAAGACATCACTGCCCACGCGTGGAATTTTTGACTTGCCCTCGACGACTCTAATGTAACAACAACGAATCAGTAAGCAGTGTATAAAAATAGGTGGATACACAAACAAAGTAACAACGTACAAACAACAAACTACAATAGAGTTTATTTATTTTTTCATTATTTTTATTATTATTTTTTTTTTTTTTTGGCGGTTGTTTTCAAAGATTTAACTCTTTCTTAGTTTGGTCTCCTTTTTCGTGCGTGTTTTTGCCACTATTTTCATTGGTTTTGGGCATGAGAAATTAAAATTTTGAGCACGAACAAAATCAGGGTTGCGTTGATTTTTTTTTTTTTTTTCGTTGTAGATATTTACGAAAATGTTTCTCTTTCTCCAGGGCAGATTCTTTAAACCCATATTTCTGATAGAGCGAAGTGGATTCATGTGAGTCGGAAGTTTTAAATTCTTCCTACCGTGAAGAGCACGTCGTAAATCTAAAATTTGAATATGTGAAACTTGGAATATTTTTTTCTGTCAGATCAATTTTTGTATTGGAGAACAACACACAAAGCTTCATCATCCACGAGCATACTCAGCACTGCATTAACTCTTTACCTAAAGAAAAGCAGACGACACTTGCAAAAAAATTCTTGAATAACTATTTTTTTTCATTTTTTGTCTCAAAGACATAGGTTTTGACCCCTCATTGGAACGAGCTCGACCAGCTCGTTCCAATGAGGGGTCGTAACCTATGTTTTTGAGAAAAAAAATTAAAAAATAATGAATATTAATTGGCCATTCTTGAGGATAACGCTGGTCGGTTTTGACCGTTACATTGGGTAAAGAGTTAAATAAACAGTCACCGCCGGCAATCGCTTGCACACGGTGTCATCCCAACAAGACGAATGGGCAAAGTATCCAAACAACACGGATCTCTACAAGACTTACACTTTTTTAATTAATTGTGCGTGAAATTTTACAACAAAAGAAAAATGAATAACAAAATATGGAAATGTAGACCATTTGATGTATTTTGAGAGTGATTTTTACCATTTGTGAACAGTTATTATTCGTTTTCCATCTCTTTGTCACTCACGGACAATGTGGGATTTGAAATCCCTTGCGACCCGAATAACTGTATTATTATACAGCCACGACGGATGAATGTATTGACCAAGAATCTTATTTACTTTCAACAATATTTTATTTCATAACTAATGTATGCATTATTATTGAATTAAATAAAACATAACAAATATTTATATACCAATTTATTTATTTATTTATTTATTGATTGGTGTTTAAGGTCACATATTTCTGCACAATGGCTAATCATGGCCACGACAGTTTTACGGGTGGAGGAAGCCGGAGTACCCGGAGAGAACCACCGAGCAACGGTGAGCAACTGTCAGCTCACCAACATACTAAATCCACACAAGCAGGGTTAGCATTGGTTGAAGACAGGTGCACCATCGACGTGAAGTACGCGTTAGTGCACAGCGTCACCGTGCCCCCACGTGCAATGGGGGTGAAGTGTCTTGCCCAATGACACAACGCGGTTGCCGCAGGTGGGATTCGAACCGAGGACCTCTCGGCTTGCAGCCTGCACCTCTACCAACTGAGCCACCGCGCCCCCGTATATACCAATAGTTATACAACAGGATTCAGACGCAAGCTAAAATTGTATAATTATAGTCTGTTTCCATGTACAACTAACAAATGAAGAATGCGCACACTATTGGTGTAACAGACAGATAAGATGTCAAAGAGCATGAAAAGATGCTAAAAACGCCGTTTTCTTATTTTTAAGTGGAACTCAACAGAGAATAATAGTCAAACATTCAAACGGATAGAAAAAAAATGAAAATAGAATCATTTTCTGTTTTTTTTATTCTGCTCTACATGAAAATGCTAAAACTTTGTGAAATGATATTGAAACTTACATAATCTTAGTGTTAACCCATTACATAACAAGAAAAGAAGACGACACGTGAAAACAAAATTATATTGAATAACAATTTTTTTTGCGTAAAAAACAAGCGTATGACCCCCTCATTGGAACGAGCTCAACGAGCTCGTTCCGATGAGGGTCATAAGCTATGTTTTAGAGGTGAAAATGAAAAAATAATGAAAATTGAATGACAATTTTTGTGAACAGCTTTGGTCGATTTTGACCGTTACGTTGAGTGAGGAGTAAATTTTACTAACGGCTTCGGGATATTACGAGGAGCAAACTTGCCTGTAAATCCTTCCAGTGACGAAAATTGCCAGTATGGGTTACGCATGCGCTGCGCGTCTGTGAGTGTGAGTGTGGGTTATTTGGGTGATATAGAGGGAGATGTGCCCGTGGTGTTACGTTGGTAGTTTGGTGATCTAAGGTAGAGTTTAGCAAGCATAAAGATTCATTTATAGCTTATGCATGGAAATTTGCGGTAAAGGCACAGTGCTTACCAAATTTAACTACGCTTTTAAAATGTTTGGCCACCATTTGAGGTATGATAAAGTACGAACTTCGGGAACGAATTAAGGGGTCCTAAAACGCGATATTCAACAATTCCAAGAAATGCATTCAACAGCCCCTGGGTTACCTCAGTTACCTTGACCCCAATTTTGAACTTTGATTGAGTTTCGACCTTGGCTCATTTTTAAACTTCCATTGTGTTTCGACTCATTTGGAGATAGCACCAGGTACATAAGTCATACCATACTTGGGATATGTGCTTGACGGACTTCTAAAATGTTTGGTGCCGCTCACTTGTTGATTGTAAAAATACATATATGATATTCACGAATGCAGTAGGATGTCACAAAATGCGACTCCATCCATTCTGTAAAATGCTCTCTGTCACTACTACGTGTCCTCAGTCATCCATACTCATAGTTTAAACCTCCATTGAATTTGTACCCATCCGGTGTTTGCCCACGGTTCACAAGGTATACCGATTTCTAAACATGAGCGTGACCCAGGTTTCGAAATGTTTGCCCCCCCCCCCCCCCCCCCCTCAGTTATGAAGTGTAAAAATACAGGTGTGAACTCCAGGGATGCACTTTGGGGCATAAAATACGATTTTCCGCAATTCCGAAAAAAACACTGAATGATCCCCGTGTGACCTCGGCGTCCCTGGCCCATTTTTGGAGCTTCCAATTTGATGTTGGTCCCAGGTATGTAGGTCATACTATGCTTGAGATATGAGACGACCCTCTTTAAAAATGTTTGAGTGTAAAAATACATTATAAACATCGAGAATGCATTGGGGGTTCATGGAATTCGATTTCAAACGATTCGGAAAATGCATTCAATGACAGTAGGTAAGTGCAGTGACCATGGCACACATTTTTAATCTACATCGAGTTTAGACTCATTTAGTATTTGTCCCCGGTCCATAGACTATGCCATGCTTGACAAGTGTAACCCACTTTCAAAATCCTTGGCCAGCCAACTTTTGGAGTGTAAAAATACATGTATCGACTTTGGGAATGCGTTATGGGACCATAAAATGTGATTTCCAAGAGTCCTGAAACATGAACTCATTGACCCCATGTGCCACTCTTGACCCATATTTCGAACCTTCATTGAGTTTTCATCCAGCCTTTGTTGCTGATGTGGCGTTGGGCACCAATAAATGATAATAGTGATCCATGTATCAATGTATCTGTGCATGTGCGTACATGTATGTATGCAAGTATTGTAAGCCATTGAGCACCTTGTGTGGATTTTAAGCTTTAAAATTATAATTATTATTATTATTATTAACAGAGAGGTCATTGCTTCTCGTTCCTACATTTTGCAATCTTATCATCAAACATTTTCGTGTTGTGATAATAACAAATATTATATCATGGTACACCTTAATGTTCAAACAGCACTGGAACACAGAAACGAGAAGCAAATGCATTCTCGAAGTTCATCCATATATTTTTCACTAAAACAATCGAGCGGGGCTAAACTTTTGAAAGCTGGTCACGCTCATTGAAAGCTGGTCACGCTCATATCTCAAGCGTGATATGACCTGGGACAACACCAAATGAGTCAAAACTTATTGAGGGTTCAAAATATGTTGGGGTCACTGAGGTCATTCAGGGAACATAGAGTACATTTTTTAGATTTGCTGGTAATCATTTTTTGTGCCCCTAATGCATTCCGAAGAGCAAACATGTATCTCTACACTATAAAAGTGGGAGGAGTCCAACTTTTGAAAGTGGGTCACGCTCATGTTTCAGAATTTCTATTTTTGTCGGGCGAAAAATCCATCCTGCAAGCGTGTTTGTAACAATACCTATTGTATGAAAGAAATTATGAGTGACCATGCTTTTCTTGGCTTCGATCGTCTTACAATCTGTTTTCTCTTTATTGAGACAATAAAGAGCTCCGATGATACTTTTTCGCAGTATTGTTTTCAATATACAACAGGGTACGCTATATTCAAGTTAGCTATCTAAGTTATTGACAGTGAATACATTTCTAATTAATCCGACCACACCCTGTTTGTTTAATTATCCCTGGCAACCAAAAAAGAGTCCAATATTAAAATCTGCGCTGATGATTCTATTTTAGACTCACTGATAGCCGATTTCTCCGACCTAAGTTTGAATGGGTTGTACACGCCATGCAGACACTCGTGTTGTATAAATATACCAATATGCAACTTATTTACACAAAACATAAACAAAAAAGATAAATTACTTAGCGAATCGGTCGCATCCGCTCTTGTAATTTACAAATTAAGCAGCTGAAAAAAAAAATTTCAACAAAATTATATCATGTGACCCGTCATTGGAACGAGCTGGCACCAATGAGGAGTTCACATTATGGGGCTTTGTTGAGCTTTTTTGAATTTCTTTTTAAACAAGAAAACAATAATAATTAATAAATTTTGATATCGTGTGCGTTGGGTAAAGAGTTAAATGGTATGCTAACAAAGAATTTATTCACACCCTATCCATGTGTCTCCTCCAGTATATATTTAATACTCCGACTGTTTTTGTTGGGGATTATACTTCAAAGTAATTTGAGTGAAATTGACACTTAGTACGCAGGCTATTAGATCAATGTCTTGCGTAAGCTAAGCGAATTAATAAGCGCCCAGTGGCCAAAATACGTTTGAAGTCTTATTTGAGAGAGTGCTTTAATGTCGTAAGTCCATTTTTCAATTTTCGGAGAAAATCGACTTTGAAGTTTTGACCGCTCACTTTTTGCATTTGGCTTATTGTAACTATGTAAATATTATTTGTGGCATCGAAAAACCCTTAAATGTAAAATTTCATTGCCGAATATTATTTTAATTCCTAGAAAATGACGTAAATGTGTTTGGAGATACGACCTGTCACAGAGAGTAACGCAAATTTTCGTCCCGATTATAATGCCGTAGGAGATACGACCTTTAAGCACACAGATCAGCGCACCGTAAATGTATACGATAGTGCCTTATGTTACAGCTATTAAGACAAATCAGTGGGGTATACATTCAGAAGTGATGCAAACAGCCTTAATATGTACCAATTTCAACAAAATGTGAGGATGACTTTTAAATGAATACGTCTGTCCATGTCAAAAACTAGATAGTTGCCATACAGACCACACTTGGGTCAACAGCTTATCGAGTTATGACATGATGTAGAAAGATCCAACAACAGAGAGAGCGTGGAGATTCGAAATGGTTTTTAGACGTGCATTCTCCTTTACAGAAGAGATGTTGTTATTTAAAATTTGCACACCCCCCCCCCCCCCCCGACCCACACACACAGACACCGACTCTCGGCCATACCTAAGTCCCAAAGAAGTCCCAAAGAAGTCCCAAAGAAGTCTGGTCGTTACCCTACAACACGACAACTCTTAAAAGACTTTACTAGGTGGGGAAATGACAAGATGTTTTCAGGTACAAAAAAGTTACAAGAGGAGAGAATGGGAAAGGGGACTAGATGGTTAGCATATGCACTGTAAAAGACAAAGTCGCAAACAAAATAAATTCATTATAATGAGGAAGACCCGAGAAAATGATTGTCGAAAGCATTGTCCTATCTTTGTGACAATGTTTGTGTAGAGTAGGGAAACATTATGACGAGTTGTAAAACTACAATGGCTGGTTTTAAAGAATGATTTTATCTTCAAAATATATTTCAAAACTACAAACAGGAAACATGTTAACAATCAAAATAAACGCAAATTTTCCATTCACCAGGCCTCAAATGAGTCTTACTGGCATATTCAACGCACCGAAATGTTTGGTCAATGGGTTCATAATAGAACAGAAATAGTTTAGGAAGGACACTCATTTCATTATTATTTGCTGGGTGATGTTCCTTACACAAGATTATTATACCTGATTTGATGTCTCACGTGGAGATAAGCAAAATTCAGTGCTAAACTATGTGTTATTTTGGACCAAACAACCAGACTCTTCGGTGCAGGGTAAAACATTTTTCATTTTGTTGGGGTTGCCTTAAAAGGTAGCTGGTGTAAAAAATTGAAGTCCGTAGAAAAATCAGTACCTCTGGACTACTGTTCCGCGGAATTATAGTCCCAGGTCTCGCATTTCTAAGAATAGTAGTCCGATGTGTTCCTATTTGTAGGAATACTAGACCTAGGACTATAATTCCGCGGCGTTATAGTCCAGAGGGACTAATGTTCCAAAAAACTTCTATTCCTTTTACATTCCCTGGAGACTGATTGAACTTATTTTCCAACAAACTTTAATTCCCTTTACAACGGTGTAAAGGGAATAACAGTTCGTTGGAAAATTAGTCTCTTTGAACTTTTATGCCACGGAATTATAGTCTTAGGGCCTAATACTCTTATAAATAGGAGTCCACAGACGTTCATTGGGGAACGCAATGAATGTAGGTAATCTTTACCATTAACTGAGATACCAAAGGTCAGGTAATACACAGTTCACGGCGTTTTAAGGCGTTTTATGTGCTTAATGTTACATAGAACACATTAGACCTTTGGGATTGGCTACAAATCACCAGCAACCAACTTATCAAACGACTCTTTGATGTAATGAATAAACAACAAAAATGGTCCCAAATGGACTACAACTAAACTTAACGAAGGAAGGTAAATTTTACCATTCACTAATATGCCAGAAATCAGGCAATGCTCCGTTCACATTGTTCAAATGCGTTTTATGTGCCTAAAGTCACATAGAACGCATTAGATCTTTGGGAACGACAGTGAATCATTCTCAACCAACTTATCAAACGACTCATTGATGTGATGAATAAAAAACAAAAATGGTCCCAACTGGATATTAACCAAACTTATTGAAGGTGGGTAAGCTTTACCATTAACTATGATGCCAGAAATCAGGCAATACGCCGCTCACAGTGTTCTAATACATTTTACGTACTTATTGTCATATAGAACGCATCAGATCTCTGGGAACGGCAGCAAAATTAATGTCATCAACCAACTTATCAAAACGGATACAGTACAGTACTTGTGGATTGCTACGAATGCCTCGCGGAAACTAATCATAAAAAGACACAAATTCTTAGATACAACATAAAAGACACGAAAGCAAGTGCATTAATGGAGCAAAGACTGAACAAAACCCGAGGGCGCTTTCGTGATTCTTCTGTGGTATCTCAAAATTTTGTTGTTGTAAACTGAGGCGCGACGTTTTGTATCAATTCACAAACACAGCAATGTACAAGTCTGTGTCAAGTTATACCATACATAACTTGCTTCGGATTTGATTTGAATTTGTGAACGGTTGTACAACAGTATTTTGAGTAACTTGTAACCGTCAAGTATTTTAAGTAGACCGCGTAGGAAAATACAGAACACGCCCCAGATGTACTAAAAGAATTTTCAAGCGTGCCGTAAAATGGGGTTGATTGGTTAATGGAGCGAATTCGACAGACAAAGGAACTCTAATAAACTAAAATACATAGGCCTAGTACCTAACAAATTTCAAAAGCATTAGCAAAAGTATGTTAACAGTCTCCTTGAAGAGTGTCAACCGAATTTGCTCCATTAACCGAATTCACTTTATTTCACGGTAAGTAATATTAGATCCACTGAACATAAATGTATCCTACTCCTTGTTTTCGAAGATAGCTTCATAAAACTGTTTATCGACAGTGGGCACCCATTTCATCATACTGCGAATATCAGCAACCTTTTCTTTTGGAAGTTTTTGACGTTTCGTAATTATGGGGGGTTGTTTTAAACCATAATTAAAATTAGAGAGTCGGCGCTTGGTAAGTGGTATCAAATTAACCACGACGAATTCGGGTTCAGAAAAACGCACTTTGTAGCGACATTTTGTCGGTTCATCCACATCAATAATCAAGTGTTTTATTTGTGTGAACGGAACGGCACTGAACTTTAGAGAGAAGGCAGCCTTAGCATAATCATAAAAATCACATTTACGCATCTGTATAATTTTGGATGCGTTGCTCCGGACCGCACTTAAAACCCTAACCAATCCGACAGGACTATAAATTTCACAAACATTTAAACTTTTCTGATTATGTGAATGGATGTTATCGACTTCTTGTACGCAGGAATGACCAGGTGTGGAAAACGTTTGCTCTATTTTGGTTATTTTAGGGTGGGTAGACATGAAAAGTTTTAGTGTCATTGTGAGGTGGGAATTCTTAGTGTTTTACTAACTCCAGCAGAGTTGTTGCTGACAATGTTGTAAATGAAACGTATAAAGCATTTAGCTCAGTACATTTTTCAATGGAAAGAAAATTTGAATCGCGCAAGTTTGAACATTCCGATACGTCCAGGATTTGCAGTTTAGTCAGCGCCGGTAAAAAACACAATGTAGAAATGGAAGTTCCGGAAAGATTCAACGAGTATAGTTTTTCAGCTTGAATTAACCCTCGAACCAGGTGAAAATCTATATCCTGTACAGGTGCACTAATTATGGAAAAGGCTATTTCAAATATTTTAAACGCCTTCGCATGAGACATAATGAGCTGAAGGTCTTGTATATTCAAAGTTATGGCGTCTGGAAGTTCGAAATTCCTCCATAAGTATGATGTTTGATGTATAATATCGTGGATGCGTTTACACGTTTTTGATAATAATATCAAAAGTTCGTACAGTGAAAAGTTGTCCAGTATTAGAATAATAAGTTCATTGGGTAGATCTAGAATTCCCAAACTTTTGAGGCTGGAAATAAAACAAAATGGGTTAGCGTACTAGCTTACTTGTAGTCACGTACATTTGTAACCCTAACCCAAGCCGCAATTTTGCCTACTCCTTGCAAATCCCAATATTTATGCATTGCACTGTTATGTTCACCTGAAGTATTATATAATGTATGCGCCTCGAATTGATTATGAACGTATGGTAGGCCACTAAAGTGTGTGATGCCAAATCACTTCCTAGGATAAGCTTGCCAAACCGACATACACGTATACACCAAGGACATGCGTGAAACAGACAACTTTCGTTTATATTTACAACCAACGAACATCGTCCCTGCACGTGCAAACACACATATATTCCCAACAGGTGGGATGAGGCTGGCTTTATTATGTTGTTCTTCAAGAATAAATAATTCAAAGACAACAAAATGTATCTTTTCACAAAATACACCATGTAACGTACCAGCATATACTACCATGGGCTAGTAGTGATGGCTGCATTGAAAACAATAAAGCAGTGATGAATAGATGAATTACCCACTCGACAGCAAGTTAATATGTATACTAGTCTCAAAATACTTAACTCTGAGGGCAAGGCGGGCCCATAGACAGTTGTTTTATCCCTAACCACCCCACCCCCAGTTTTGTCCCAAATACAGCTTCGCACACCGCTGATATTACCTTTATTCAAATCAGAAAGAGAGATGAGGGTCTACCACTTATCATATGCTGAAATGTCTTATCTCCATGATCCGATATTATAACCTAAGTGCAACTTGCATTTCTTTTAGTGCTAGAATGTCGTATCTCCCATTGCCCACAAAACGCTCTGTCACTCATTCCCCAGAAACGCGATCAGGCAAATCTTTAAGTCATTCATCGATCAATATTTAATAAATAAAATCGCAAAATATGGAATTATAAAATGTACATTATGTTGAAAAATAAAAGCGATTTCTATTGATAACTAAAACGATTGATCCTACGCTCCGCCATTAGTCAGATGTTACACACGTGACAAATTATCGCTCTTTCATTGGACATAAAGATACGACATTATAGCACGGACAAAAACCACCACCGTGGAGATACAACAAAATTGCACAGCGTTTTTCATGGGAGTGGGGTAGGTTTGCCAAGATTAATTAGCACCAGGTGATAGAAAATTTAAAGACGAATCCAATGATACCAAAAACTCATTTTCGCGCCAAAATGGACTTACGACACACAGCAGCCAAATGAATAAATTTTGAAATATTATCGCCGATATAAACCTGTTATCGTTGAAGGTGATATTTCGAATAAGCTTGTTTTCAATATCGAAAAAAGGATATTTTTAAGGAAACGCAATTTTATTAAATATCAAATTATGGACAGGCCGATCGACTTATTTATTTATTGGTGTTTACATACTTATGCACAATGGCTAATCATGACCGTGACAGTTTTACGGGTGGAGGAAAATGGAGTACCCGGAGAGAACCACCGAGCAACGACGAGCAGCTCCCAGCTCCCAGCTCCCCAACATCGTAAATCCGTACTACAGCACAGGCGGGGTTAGATTGGTTGAAGACATGCGCACCATCGACGTGCAGTACGCCTTAGTACACGGAGTCATCGTTCCCCAGGTGGACAATCGGGGTTAAGTGCCTTGCCTAAGGACACAACGCGGGAGTCCGAATCGATCGCTCAGAGGGTCACCCATCCGAGGACTAACCGGGCTCGACGTTGCTTTACTTCGGTGATCTGACGAGAACCGGTTACCGCAACCCCACCGCCCCCCCCCCCCCCCCCCCCCCCTGATCGTCTTAATTCGTGCTAGGCTAGAACAGATTCTCACTTTCTCTCATTAGTGCAGAGCTTCTACACACATGCCTACGTTTTTGTGATGGAGGGGATTGAACGGGTTTTAAAATACCAACGTGGCTTTGTAGGCCATCCTGCGAAAAGGTTACGATAGAGCTTGGGGTTTTGATTCGTCAGATTCGGTTCCGGTCCGGTTTCAGAAACAAAGTCGGTTTCGGTTCATTTTTGCAATGCATTAACCCTTTACCTAACATGAAAAGCAGACGACACTTGCAAAAAAAAGAATCTTGAACAACTAATTTTTTTAATTTTTTGTCTGAAAAACATAGGTTATAACCCCTCATTGGAACGAGCTCGACGATCTCGTTCCAACGAGGAGTCATAACCTATGTTTTTGAGACAAAAAAATGAAAAAAATAATGAAAATTAACTGATGATTTTTGAGAATAGCGTTGGCCGGTTTTGGCCGTTACGTTGGGTACAGGGTTAAGAACATATAGTAAATAATATGTACGGCTCCTTAACACAAAACATCCACAGTAGTTTCTACGAACTGCGTATCCCAAAATGTCCCCGCCTCTAAGTTTCTTCACTGGATCCAACTAAATTCCCTTTAATCATTCTTACGGCGTCTTTGTGACCAAATGTTAAGCAAAATGAGTCGGAAAAAGCATAATTAAGATAACAGATGAATACAGTTCACGTGATCTTGTTTTTGGTCATAGAGTCACATTTTGTCTCTTATTGACTCATCCAGTAACAACGAGAACACAACGAATTCACTCCATTATAGGATAGGCTGTGAATGAAGTCCATAGGGGCCACCAGTCCTGTTCCCTCCCTGTAAGTTAATTTGATCTGTTTACGCACTAAAACAATAAAACCATTCGGTCGTTTGGTTTGGTTTTTCGGTTTATCGCAAAAACCGGAACAGAACCGGAAAACATAAAATATCGCCCTGCTCTGGCGGACGGTATTCAAAGAAAATCTGTATCAGTTCTCCCATGCAATTCGTCTTGGTTTGTTCATCATTTCTATCCTCTGTTGATTCCCAATGGCCGGCTCCACTTTTCTCAAGCATCTAGGGAAAAGTGTCTTCATGCCCTTCCGAATTTCCGAGGATCTTACCATTGTGACAATAGGATTTATAGCACTTGATACAGAAACAGAAATAGGTGACAGCAGAAACATGACAATATTGAGATCTACGTCTCCAATGCCGCACCATTTCCCGAAATCACACGATGCATTCAGCATGTACAAACCGAACACCACAAAGCCAAAAACATCAAGGGAAGAAACAATGAAGGCTGTTACAAAAATGTGTTTGTATTTTTGGCCACCAGAAGCGTCCCTTCTGATTAGTGCGTATGTTACTATATAGAACACTGATGTCACGGCTGTGGGAACAACCACCATTGTCACCTGGAACAAAATATACTGAGCATTAAATATGTTCTCCCTGACACATGCCTGCCCAACCTGCGTAATGCTCGGTAGTATTACTGCCAGAATAAACGAGACAACCCAGATAGAAACTATCGCGATCCAAGCTCTTTTGTTACTGAACACTGTTTTGAAAGTTGTGGCGTATTTTATTGCCAAGAATCGTTCGATAGATATAAGAACGCTGCTTCCAACCATTCCAAAGGCGGCAAATCGGGAGACAGTAAATATTACATCACATATCATATAAGTGGAAACGTTACGCCCAGAAAACCAGCAGACAGGCACAGTACATATTAATACGTCAGCGATGATGAGTGAGAGCATCGGATGAGACACCGCGTGTTTCTTTTTGCGCAGACGAAAACAAACCAGTAGCAGAAGAGAGTTGTTCAGCAAAGAAAAGAATCCTGCAATGGAGGTTAGAATGTCTGAAACTAGGATAACGCCAGAACGTCTTGTCATGTCATATAGTAGACTTATAGATAATGTGTTGTTACCGTCTGTATTATTTTTTTCCATAATGGAGTCGTTTTAATAGTACTTTATCTCTACAGCCAACTTGTTCTCACACCTCCCTGCAAAAGAAAATCACAGAGATAGCCTGAATTAAACGTCACTGCTTCAGTGTTGGTGAATGCCCCCTCCTTCCTTTTGGGGCGAAATAGTTATGATTTACAGGGTTTTTATAAAAGATGTGTTTCAAACGGCTACAGGAATGTTAGCCGCCGGAGAGGGCTTATAAGCAGTGAAAGCCACGTCGTAAGCAACGAGTGGCCGCAAAAACTCACCACTCTCACATAAATGATTTGTTTCTGTTGTAAGTTTCTGGCAATTCATCGCCTGAGTGCTAGAATGTCCTATGTCCCATTTGGGACATAGAACATTCTAGCACCCAGGCGACGAATTCTCTTCGACGAATTATACAGAAGATTGCCGTGTGTATTCAACGTTACACGATGCAATACAAATACTGAGAAATGTGCTGGGTACACCACACTTCGAATCCGGTCTACGTGAAAGAACGTTATGAAAGAACACATTTGTTGGTCGTTACGGATCTAAGTTACGTTATGAAGTGATTAAAATGTTTCGACACAAATCGATGTCAAGCAAGAATGTGAACAAGCCCCAAAGGTGATATTTTTTCACATATATCAGCCCCAGTCACTAAATTCAAATTGAATCTTGGTACAAATATGAACACAACTTCGGTAGAGTACAGGTGCAGGAATAAACCACAAGGCACACGTGGAATACAGTAAACAACCCCAACACCGGTGGTGTATTCCAAACCCGCCCACCCGTACTTCACCCCCGTTCTGTTCTGTCTCATTATTAGCCGCTTGGTCTGTCGTAGCCCAAGTGAAGAAATAGGTGCCAAGATGGTGAGATTCGTAAGTCGCTATCCGAGTGTCATGGTATCTTCATTAATTATGCTTTCTAGTTACTGTCCTTTTTCTTACAATAAGAACGTATTTACCCCATTACAAGTAAAAACGTTTGGACCGAATACAAATATTAATTGAGGGTACCAACCGTACTCGATTCAGAAATAGAATGTTTTTTATCGGCATTTATCGAAAACTGATTACTGAAACAACAACATGCTCAGGCCATCGTTTTTGATTACAGTAATTAAATGATATATAAATCACCAACTCAACAGCATAAATTAGACCAGATCGTTTCTGGTCATTATGATTTTTTTATATCGGTCATCAACGCGTATAACCTGAAAAATAAAACAAAGAAACGCCCAGCTAAAACACTACAATAAACTCCAGCGGCTACAGTATAATTAGAACATTGAATGGGGATCACGTCATACACAATGCAAGAACGCAATACTATGACGTCATGATCTTCATTCATAAAAAATAAATTCAGAGACGCCGGATGATTGTCAAAATATATGGGAAAAAGCCAAGAAAGGGGGGAATATTGTAAGATAAATTTGTTATTACAACCATGTAGGTTTCCAAGATGGTGTATTGAAGTCGAGACCTCACCTCTGGTCATATATCGACGAGTCCGTTAGGACGAGTTGTTATGTGGCCCAGAAGCGAAGTCGACACTTCTGTGCATCCTGTGATACGAACAATATCGACGTCCTTTTTCTGGGTGGTTCTTCAACTTCGCACTCAACTTGGCTCACAAATACGACGCTGATGCCAACAAATAGAGAGTAATCACTTGACTGGACTGGTTACGTGAAATAATTCATGAGAGGTGAGGGACGTTGTACAAACACGAGTGCGCGAATGCGCACGAGTGTTTTACAATATAGTCCCTCGCCTCGAATGAATTAATTCACGTAACCAGTCCAATGAAGCGATTACTCTGTTTACTACATTTCATTATTAATGATCATTATATTATTTAACCCTTTACCTAACTTAACGGCCAAAACCGGCCAGCGCTGTTTTAAAAAAAAATCGCCAATACTTTTGTCTCTAAAACATAGGTTATAACCCCTCATTGGAACGAGCTCTTCGAGCTCGATCCAATGAGGGGTCATAACTTATGTTTTTGAGACAAAAAATAAAAATAATAGCTACTCAAGAATTGTTTTGCAAGTGTCTGTTTTCATATTAGGCAAAGAGTTAAAAAAACAAAAAAACAATGAAGTCCCCATTGCATCCACGGCAAAGAGCACGGATACATGACTCAATTGTTGATTGCATAATTCACTTGTGAAGTTATCGTTTATAGTCAAACCCGGAAATCCCAGTAAATAACACTTTGGAAAGTAATAAGAACAGATAATGGATTAAAATTTTTGTCTGTCTCCGTTGACTTGTTCTCTGTTATTGGAGCAAACCTCTGATAGGGCCTATAGCGTCTACCTACATCCATTAGACTTCGGAGAGAAAAAAAAACCTTCAAGGGGCTTTTCAGTGCTGTCTTTTATTGAAACATGAGGACGATGCTCAGGGCACTGTATTTATAGGTTCCCGCGAAGCATCAAGATTCGATTTGATTTCGTATCTTAAATTGCGATTCGTTTCCTTTCAAATCTTTTCACAGGAATGTAGCTTTTTTATAAGTCGTCTACATCGTCTTACAAAATGTACAGCTGACATAATGTTGAAAATAAAGAATGAGTGTAATTTTTTCATTCATATTAACATAAAAATACCATTTGCACCCATGCCACCGCCCATGCAAATTCATGTCTTACTAGTCACTACCACAGTTGAAAGCCAATTAGAAGTCCTAAACTATGAAGACGATGAGTCCTTGTTAGCGGCTAGCGCTGAGCAGGACATATTGCTGGTAATTCTTGTTCCCATTCATGTTTTTGAACCATGAGCCTCACTGATCACTATTACAATACATCACCACGGCATGTTTTCGACGAAGCCATGCCTTCATCATGTAGCTGGAATATTTTGTTTAGCAGTGGGGACGATAGCCTTCACAATCAAAATAAATTAGGTTTACAGAACCCCCCCCCCCCCCGCCCCAAAACGCTCATGTGCGACACGTCCCTCATTCGTTTCGAGATTCGAGTTGATTTCGAGTAATAGACCCAATTCGATTTGCGATTCGATCTCTATCACAAATCTTGGGTGTGCATGGCTCTAAGTACTTAGTGTTCAGTCCCAAAATAGCGTAAACCAGTCCAGTCGAGTCGATGAGTGTTCTCTAAATTTATTATGCCTCACGTTTGTAACATCTGCCGTGATTGGTTAATTTGACACCTTCTAAAAATCAGAGTACTGGAGTTTTGGGGCAAAACACAGGTACTATCGGAACGTTTTTCCCAGGAGACAAGAAGAGAACGAAGAAAATGTAAGCTCCACTTCCATTTATCAGCGTCGATTGGAATTTCTCAACACCAAACGCTGGCTCCATGTTCGTTTAACTTTTTTCGTCACCGGTAGACACAAACTTACCAACACATGGGCATCTTCAGTGGGTGTGTTTTCAATTTTAACTGCAAACAATGAATTCAAAAGAATCAGAAATATTAAAAACTCACGTGTTGTTCACCACCTCAGTGAATACCGAATATGAGTTATGACTTTAATCAATTATATTTCCACAAGTTTAGTAATCCTCGTCCTCACTGAGCCTCCGCCTCAAGTTCAAAATAAATTGTTTCACTCCGCTTAATTCTATCAACTGTCGTCGTCCGAGAAACATGAATTTATATTCCATTAATTTATACCACTTATCACACAAGCATTAACAATGAATTATAACATGAACCGCATGATGCAGCTGTAAACACTGGCATCTGTTGATATAGAAACTCCCAAAGTGACGGCACTTGTGACAAGTCATTTTCGAAGAGACGTCATTCGTTCGAAATGACGTCATGTTTTTGGATTCGACTACTTTGTTGTTACAAGATTGATGGCATGTTGCAGTTAACGCTTAATAATGAGCGTTATTTTTTGTTCGGCGTAATAAAATAATTAGAACGTTTCTTTTCATGTTCTATCGGTCGATAGTACCTGAGTTTCTGTGATTTCTGAAATAAAACATTCAGCAGCTTCGCTTCTTCAGGTTTTATTTCAGAAATCACACAAACTCAGGTACTATTGACCGATAGAACCTGAAAAGAAACGTTCTAATATTATATTATTAGGTTTTCCCAAACCTAATTTTTTTCCTCCTCAATTTTGTCTGTTGCACAGCTCAAAAACAAGCTGTACGATTTCAACCAAATTTCGCATACTTATGTAATATTATACAATCTAGTGAAATGGGGCATCGTTATATCTGTGAAAATGCTTATTTTCATCATATTTTGCCCAAACCATCAAAATTGCACCATTTTTCAACATAGCTCAAACACAGGCTGTACGGTTTCAACAAAATTTGGCATACTTAAGTAATGCTATAAATCTAATGAAATGAGGTATCGGCATATTCGTGAAAACGCTTATTTTCAAAATATTCTGCCAAAACCATCGAAATTTCCTCTTTTTTCAAAAGTCTCAAAATTGTTTACAGTTACTTAGCTCAAATTTTCCAAACATTTAGAGTATAATATGATACACCAAAATACCAGTTTTGGACGTACCAATATGAGTAACGTCAGATAAAATTCATTTTCTGATTAATTTCGTACTTTTCTGTACTCAGCTTCCCTGGGTAGGATTGGTATAGTTTATTTTCCTTTGTATATCTGTATTATGTGTTACAGGGAAACAAATTTTCTGTGATAAGTTTTGATGTCACACATATTCCAACACATGTTTTGACAGCATTATCCAGAAAAAAAACTTTAATTTTCGTGAATTTTACTGCATTATATACTCATTTTTTCCTGTCATTGGATCTAAACCCAAACAACTTGGTTTCATCTGACATGACTATTAAAGTAACTAACTGTTTGCTGTAAAATGTTTTACATATTTAGAGGGACGTTGCTGTTCACGTTTTAGTCCCACATTTAACCCCTCGGGACACTGATTGCTTAAAAAGAGCATCATTTGAAAATGGCAAAACCGGCCCAGTTTGGTTGCTACTTTCTATCAGTTTGGAAAGGGTTAATTTCAAACAGTGTGATTTGCTGCGATCAGAGATACGCATTGAACAAATCTTCTCTGGCACGTTTTTCTCTATAGCTTATATCAACATAACTTGGCTTTGGCCACTTAAAGAATACCACAGTTTGTACTATTGTGATTTTCAATGAATTTTGCAGTTTTCTGTACTCATTTTATCCCAAATCAAAAGGACATAGCTCAATGTGCTTTCTGTAACTGTAGTGAGCTATTATAGGGGAACAAATTTTGTTTTATATGTCTTGGTGTCCTTCTCCACCCAGTGACGGCGCCAGAGTTACAGAAGTGAGGGGGTACAGTTGGGTTTTGCCCGCCGCGCGTAAGTTTTAAAAATGTTCTCAACTTCGGGAGGGGACACCCCTCCCGAAGTTGAGAAAAGTTTTAAAACTTACGTTGTAAATGGTGTTCTCTGGAGCATTCTCAGACAATTAAATTAAAACAGTTTTATCCTTTTGAAAATTACTGGTTAGGTCTTTCAGTTATAGAAAACGTCGTACATGGTGACATTTTAACGAAAGAACGCTGCTGTAAAGTGCGAGCACAAAGCACCAAACGATACTCAAATCGAAAATGAAAGTAGGCTGCATTCCAAACGGATGCGTTGCACGCTCTCGATTCTAGCATTCCTCGAATACTCTTAAGCGGTATGTTTAAGACCGTTTGAACGCGGCACGCCTTGTTGCAATTTGGGCCCTCGACTCTTGTTTGTTGTTTGCAACGTGTGTGTGGAGGGGGGGGGGGGGGGAGGGGGCACACACAAACATAATTTAAAAACTTATCTGATTTAGTGCAGTTGGAAATATGGAATTAAGCATACCCACCATTACACCGCAACGTTCAATACAAAAATTAAAATGATAGTATTTTTTTACTACGATTGGCGAAAAAAGTGGAGGGGTAAGAAACCCCCCAACCCCTGGCGCCGCCACTGTCTCCACCCAATATCTGTTTTGGCTGCATAAAAAGTAGCAGCTGTCACAGAAACTTTGATTTTCATTAAATTTTGCAGTTTCCTGTACTTATTTTTCCCAAAAAAGAAAAGATATGGCTTGATTTGCTTTCCATAATTATATTCAGCGCTTATTTTGGGAAGAAATTTTGTGTTATATCTTTTGGTGTCCCGCTTTATTCAATATCTGAGTTGGCTGTACAAAAACTAGTAGCATCACAAAAACTTTGATTTTCACCGAATTTTGCTGTTTTCTGTACTAATGTTTTCAAAAGAGACTGGCAACCCAGTGGTTCCATAAATTTAGAGCAAAATACGATACACCAAAATTACCACACAAATAGTTCAATGTTAATTACTACGGCCACAAACAACGTGAATGCGGTGATTTTTGGTAAAATTGAATGCCTTCCAAAGCCATTTGCCGTTACCGTGAGCATCATGTGACAAATATTTTGGTTTGAATAGGTGAAGCAATGACAGTAGACAAACCTTACCAGTAACCTTCTTGTCTGTGATTTAAGACCCCCTCCCTCCGTATTCTAATCACTAGAATGAATGCAGTTTAATTTGTATTACATGTATTTTATCTTACCTGAAACAGATATGTTGGAAAAATTGTGAAATCGTCGGAGTGGGAAGCTTACCCGGTGTAATGTCCCACAGATTCACAAATGGACAGAATGGTAGAGAATTAAGTTTTTCTCGCGTTTCGCAGTATAGCGACGAAAAACTTGTCTAGAAGTAACGGTAAATTTATTTGAATACCGAGATAAATGATTCGTTTCTGTTTCAGCGAATCAGAGGTCATAGTTACGTCACGTGATCAAACTTATGGGCAATTGTGGCGCGATATTCTAGTCAGTTCTAGCAAGTCTCTCGCTGTTAATATGGTGATAATTTTGATGAATTTTTTAATGGAAATAGTTTGTTAAAACTACTTTCAAAACGTTTCCTCTCGCCCGGAACTAACAGAAAATTCATCCACAGCACTTTCGTTGTACTGTAGCCAGCGCGTTCCACACTTTCATGCTGCTGCCGAAAGGAAGATGGACCAAATAATCATGAGGACTTTATCTAAAAAGCTAGATTCCAGCCATCGTTTTTTGACGGTGTGCAATGGTCTAGTGGTTTAGACGCTGGACTCCTGATTGCCAGGCGGTGTTGACGAGGGTTCGAATCCCGGCGGGGGATCAGAAACCAACATTCAAAATTCCTCTAAAACATGATTGTGTCATTTGAAAAAACACACACAAGCCCGTGCCAGTCTTCGTCTGAGGCCATCCACAGCACTTTCGTTGTACTGTAGCCAGCGCGTTCCACACTTTCATGCTGCTGCCGAAAGGAAGATGGACCAAGTAATCATGAGGACTTCATCTAAAAAGCTAGATTCCAGCCATCGTTTTTTGACGGTGTGCAATGGTCTAGTGGTTTAGACGCTGGACTCCTGATTGCCAGGCGGTGTTGCCGAGGGTTCGAATCCCGGCGGGGGGATCAGAAACCAACATTCAAAATTCCTCTAAAACATGATTGTGTCATTTGAAAAAACACACACAAGCCCGTGCCAGTCTTCGTCTGAGGCCATCCACAGCACTTTCGCTGTACTGTAGCCAGCGCGTTCCACACTTTCATGCTGCTGCCGAAAGGAAGATGGACCAAGTAATCATGAGGACTTTATCTAAAAAGCTAGATTCCAGCCATCGTTTTTTGACGGTGTGCAATGGTCTAGTGGTTTAGACGCTGGACTCCTGATTGCCAGGCGGTGTTGCCGAGGGTTCGAATCCCGGCGGGGGATCAGAAACCAACATTCAAAATTCCTCTAAAACATGATTGTGTCATTTGAAAAAACACACACAAGCCCGTGCCAGTCTTCGTCTGAGGCCATCCACAGCACTTTCGTTGTACTATAGCCAGCGCGTTCCACACTTTCATGCTGCTGCCGAAAGGAAGATGGACCAAGTAATCATGAGGACTTCATCTAAAAAGCTAGATTCCAGCCATCGTTTTTTGACGGTATGCAATGGTCTAGTGGTTTAGACGCTGGGCTCCTGATTGCCAGGCGGTGTTGTCGAGGGTTCGAATCCCGACGGGGGATCAGAAACCAACATTCAAAATTCCTCTAAAACATGATTGTGTCATTTGAAAAAACACACACAAGCCCGTGCCAGTCTTCGTCTGAGGCCATCCACAGCACTTTCGTTGTACTGTAGCCAGCGCGTTCCACACTTTCATGCTGCTGCCGAAAGGAAGATGGACCATGTAATCATGAGGACTTCATCTAAAAAGCTAGATTCCAGCCATCGTTTTTTGACGGTGTGCAGTGGTCTAGTGGTTTAGACGCTGGACTCCTGATTGCCAGGCGGTGTTGTCGAGGGTGAATAAAACACGTCGCCACCAGTGTAAGGGATGCCTGAGATGTTGTCTACACCACTGCAGTCGAGCACGACGATGACGTAACGTCAAAATCGGACGAATTGCAGGTCTTCGAGGACGCAAGCCGTATTCTCTCAGCCGGTTGATTACTGTTTGAGGATGTATCCGTCTCAGGTTAGGGATGTTCCTGGCTGTCGTCGTTGCCGTTTGTTGCCAGTTCCGGAGATGGACGACACGGATATACCGATCTTGTGCAGGGGTGGTAACTCGGGGTCTCCCGGAGCGGGGTCGGTCTCGAACGTCATCATGTTGTGTATGTCGATGGACTAGCCTGTCTACAGTGTTACGGTGGCAGTTCAAATGCTGGGCAACCTCTCTGTGTGTTCTGCCAGCTGTAATCATACCCAGGGCAGGAAGACGTTGATTCATTGTCAATCTTGGCATGCTAATGTGGAGTCGTTTTAACAGCAGCGCAAGTTTGAATGTGAACGATAGGAAGGCCTTACTTTAGTGTTTAAATACCCAAGGATTCACACTGCTGCATGAATTTTCAGACTCTCCACGTGCAAAACATGCTTTTTCACAAACGTGCAGCACGTCATTTAACGTTAATGCAATTTTAACGGGGAAAGCTGTTTTTGTGTTCAATATAACTTATTCATGAACAGGTTAACACTCTTTACACCTACGAAATTATTTCTTTGGAGTTTGATCAATTTCTGCAATGCACACTTTCTTTTTTGGGCGAGTATATAACTTGATTGAAAGGACCGGTACGAAGCCACAAGGATGGTTAGCAACACACTCCACGCATCTTCGCCTCTGTAAAGCATTCTTCTTCCCAGTTTTTCCCAATTATCACTTCTTCTTAACCATTCACCCAATGAATCGGCCGCATCCGCCCGCATAATATGCAAATTCAGTAGTTGAAAAAATATTATTTTTCAAAACATTTCAACAAAACCATATCATGTGACCCCTCCTTGGAACGAGCTCATCGAGCTCGTTCCAAGGAGGGGTCACATGATATGGTTTTGTTGAAATTTCTTGAAAAATTTGAAAAACGATATTTAAAATAATAAATTTTGATATCGTCTGCGTTGGGTAAAGGGTTAAATCCATACAGGGAGTTCCAACCATTTTTTCGGTCTGTTATGGTATTTGTTATGATATTGGACTTCCCTGAATGGTCGTCTAGACTCCTCGATAGTAATGAACTTCTTCATAATCTCTTAGCACTTCTTACTAGTTAGTGTTAAGTGCCAGGTAAAATATTCTTCATCAGCCCTCCTCTTCATGGTATCCAAATAGGCATCCGCTGACCAGTAGCCCATACGTGTTGGCTCCATGATATGTGTGGCAAAAATAAGCCAGGCTGATGATGTTGACGAATTAGCCAAACTTCAATTGGTATTCGCGTTCTTACTCTAACGACGTGATAGTGAACGTCGTAAATGATTGATGTTTTCCTGCTGTGAGAGGTTTTTCCAACTTTCAGAGTAAGTGTGCACGTCAGCGTTTTTTATATAGATGTTGATCCAAATGACACTTTGTCTTGGCTATAAAACTAGTGAACATTTCATTTGTCCATAATTTCTTCTTCCATAAAAATGAATGTGAAGTTCTCTCTAGATCAAGAAAAGTACAAGAAAAGGATCGATCAAATATCTCATGATGACTGGAATTAGCGATTGGAAGAAGAACATAAAAGTATAGAGAACGAGAAGATGTGGCGAAGACAATTGTCAGAAGATTGTTCTGATCATATACGTCGTACCGGTCCTCTGGGGTACACTCATCAGTGGTGTCAGCAAAGTTTTGACAACTTGGAGTAATGTACAGGGATAAGACAGTTCTTAGCAGTTCGTGGTTATGAACTGGAGAAGTACCGGTTAAAAATGGCTAATCTGTATTCTGATCTTAATTGCCAACCTGAAGGAAAATACAAAAATTGCAGGTTTATATCCGGATTTGAGTGAATTCTATGAGGATTCCTAAAATCCAAGTGTTGGTTATTGAAATTTTTACCCTGTCAAACATTCAGGATACAAGTTAGTCTGATTCATCCTAATAATTTATATCTCTACATATCCCTTCAACTTGTCGATGATTTGTTGGTATCACAGAAATCCCTCCGTGACTACCCTTTTGAGGGCCCACACATTCTTAAAGAGATTCTATAAACACAAAGTCTCAGAAAGAGAGATACCAGACAGGGGACATGGTCTCACGTTCCCTTTATGAAATTTATATTCAACCGAGGCGTCAGCCGCGGTTGAATATAAATTTCATGCAGGGAACGTGAGACCATGTCCCCTGTCAACAAACAGAATAACGTATATGTCCCGTTCTTACACAAGTAAAATTGAATTGGAAAAAAATCTTTTATTTAGAAAGCAGACGTTGTTTCGGAAAGGTGTTAACTTTTACCATAACAGACTGGAGTGATTTTCCTTCATTCAATGTTTACGTACGCAATCAACGGGGCGAGATACTCTCGATTCGGTTCAGTTTATGTTAAAGTAAATTAATGAAAAGAGACCTAAAAATGTAATCGGTTTCAAAAATAATTACCCACGTTTACATAACTAATCTTTTTGTACGTAATAACGGTACTTTTGTGTGTATTTTACTTCAGTTAAATGTATTTGTCTCAGTTGATTTCAAGTGATAAAAGGCATTGCGATGAACCGTTGCTCATGGCAACGAGACGCTTTCCTTGACAGTGGACATAAGAATCGCTGACAGTAGACATATGCGCAAGCCCGGCGACATAAAACAAAATCAACGAGGCATTGACCAATCACTGCAAGGTATTGCGGTTGGTATCGGGACATAGACATGTTCATTTTTTCTTGTGAGTGCAGGGGGGGGGGGGCACTAAAAATTTGCAAGACACTAGGTGCTATTTTTGTGTCGGCCACTTTTTAGACCCACCCACCTCAACATGCAAATTTTCTACAACTGTTCTAAGACACCCACCCCCACCCATCCCCATTCAAAGCCAAAATAAGTTTATAAACTCAGTGAGAGCGACATTTGTGGTATTGTCTATTGGTCTTACCATCTGCCTACTCATTACCAAACTAAACACAAAGACTCCAATTGTCCAATTCAGATAGAGGACATTGAGAAACAGAGGATGCAGAAAATATTGTAATTTGCCTGTTTGTCCGATTCTTCGCAGATTTAGAAATTTCTGTTAATTTGAAACTGCATAAAGAGTGGCTAATATGGATGTTCAAAAACAATTCAGATTCATTTTATTCAGACAATAGAGTCCAAGGCATGGACTTGAGTTCAAGTTATTTCATTTATTGTTTTCCAAATTAAAAAAAATCATCAGCAGTACAAATTCCAGTGATATCTCGGGTACAACTTGGTACCCTTAGATTGCGGTAGAGGTTTTAATACCTGAAGCGACGCTTGGATTGTTTCAAGATAACGGTTTGGGCAATGCCATCTTAAATACAGCACGACCTTAATCAGGTTTAATGTAATAAGTTCACTACCTTCAAGTGTTTATTAAATTGAATTTAGCGTTGTGTAACATTTAGAGTTGGTAAAATGCAACTCAAAAGCAATACATCGCTAAGGGTTGGTGAAATGGAGCCCTGAATGTGATACTAGGCTAAATGTAATAAACTCCTTACATTGAATGAAGTGTTTGTTACAATTAGCGTTCTATTACATTTAGGGTTGGTGCAAATCAACCCTGAATGTAATATAACGCTAAATGTAATTAAACTCTTTACATTAGTGATTATTAAAGTCAGCATTGTATTAGATTTAAGGTTGGTACATTTCAACCCTATATGTAACACAACGCTTCTTGTAATAAACTTTTTACATTTAAGAGTTTATTACTTTAAGCGTTTTATTACATTTATAGTTGATACAGTAAGCGGCACTATCTGGCCATAGTTTGATTGGTTTTGATGAACAGCTTGAGTAGCTTGCCCTTACATAACGTGTGACACGTATATGGCCTTAGATGTTATGTTTGTGGGATGGTTATCCTGAGGATATTTTGTCCGCAAACTCGGAATTGTTGCATCTGAACCTGCCTGAACTAGGTTATAAACCTTTTGCTGACACGATATGACCTTCGTTGTTGAGGTGTCGTTAAAAAAGTTTGAATTAACATACAGCTACATTATACGAGAAATTGCATTAATGATCAACTAATCTGGGTTTAACTTAGTGATTCAAAGAGAATCTTCCAAACATATTGCCTTCACATTTTTTAGATCTCAGACATGACACCGACTCCTACTAACGAATGCGATATCCCCAGAAAAACAGGGTTAATTACAATGTTATCACCTACAAGACGACTTGAGGTTGTATTTATGTTAAGAAGGGAATGTATGATATAATCTTTGAGGTTTGGGACCCAAATGACAGTTCATTTTTGACATATTCTCTAAATATTCAAAAATTTGCAAAGCACATTTTTGGCGCGCGCAAGAGGCCCACCCACCCCCACCCTGTGTCTTGCAAATTTTTGGTGCCTTCCTCCCCCCGGTGAGTGTTACGTTTTACTGTGAGTGTTGGGTTTTATGAACAGTTCTGCTGTTCCCAAAATACAACTTGCTTGTTTCACAATACTGATATATTCTTCCAAACAATATCAACTGTCATAGAAAGATTCTTTCAAAATATGACAAGTTTATTGCCACACAATACTCAATTTTTTACATGAAAAACAACTGTGACGGACAGTTCGAACACAAGGCGTCTGTGTATGTATAGTAGTGGTAGTCAGTCTGTGTAGCAGTGGTAGTCTGAGGGCAGTTTGGCGTAAAGTATATTGTGCATTTTTTATAATGTCACAAAGAGTTAGAATACAACTCGTCCGTATCTGTGTAGCATTGATAATCAATATGTGTAGTTATGGCAGTAACATACAACTTGATTGTTAACCATTTGCCCAACGTAACGGCCAAAAACGGCCAGCGCTATTCTCAAAAAAACGCCAATTAATTTTCATTATTTTTTAATTTTTTGTCTCAAAAGCATAGGTTATGACACCTCATTGGAACGAGCTCGTCGAGCTCGTTCCAATGAAGGGCCATAACCTATGTTTTTGAGACAAAAATGAAAAACATTAGTTATTCAAGAATTTCTTTTACAAGTGTCGTCTGCTTTTCATGTTAGGTAAAGGGTTAAACAATACTGATATATTATTCCAAAAAAAGACCAATTGTCATAAAAAGACTTTCAAAGTATGAAAAGATGTCTGTCACCGAGAGTTCGACCACAACGCGTCTGTGTTTGTATAGCAGTGGTAGCCAGTCTGTGTAGCAGTGATAGAGCAATTTGGGATAAAGTTTATAGAGTAATTTGTTTAAAGTCACAGAGAGTTCGACTGCAATGCGTCTGTATCTGTCTTGCAGTGATACTCAATCTGTGTAGCTGTGGTAGTACAAGGTATCCCGAGGACATTATGGCGTATACTTTTAGTCCATACATTTAATGCACTACCAGGGAGATTGGTGTCCTTGATGACCAGTTAGGAAGCCGATAACAGGAGATTGAAAATGAGACAATGAAGTTATGCAATGGGTTGTTAAGACAGAATGTTATACATAAAGACTGGTATGCATCTGTCATGCGTGGGTGATAAAAAATAGTAAGTAAAAAATTAATTAGAAATAGATAATTGAAATAGAAAATACAAGGAAATGTTAGTAATTAAAATTAGAAGGTTTTACTAGAACTTAGGTCTATGGTGTATCTGGCATGATGGATTTTTAAAATTTTTGTCACGTTTATTCACCGCTCATGCCACGAAACAGATCCCTTCAGTGGTCGCCAAGGTTGGAAAACGGCTGAGAAAGCTGCGACTGAAGCCGTTAACCACATAGGTACCAAAGCCAACAAGAGAACTGCCGATTTAGTTGATAACGCCGTTTAAACAAGCAAATGCAGATTTCGGAGAGATTTTATTGAAGATAAAGTAGAAGGTTCCAAGTATGGTGATGTCGTGAAAATACAAGAACTTACCACGAAATTAATTGGGTCGAAATTTAAAGTCATTATACAAAAACATAAGAAAAGGTTTTGTAGAGAAAACATGAACATCGTCATCGCAAAAATATAAGAACATCTTATTTGATATAAAATAAACATCTTTGTAAAAACAACATAAAACAACTCAGTTTAAAAGTCATTTTCACATTTTTGAAAAAAATAACCAAAGTAATGAAACAAAGAATAAAAAACGAGATAAATATGAAAGATTTATTGTGGAACCATGAACGAAACGACGATCAAGTAATCGAATCATTCGTTCTTTCCTAGAAGCTTAACCCTTCCCAACGCAGACGGTCTCAAAATTTATTATTTTAAACATCATTTTTTAAAATGTTTCAAAAAATGGCCACAAAATCATATCATGTGAGGACTCCTCATTGGAACGAGCTCGACGATAAGTTATCTGTTTTTGATATATTATAGTGGTATATTTTGCAGTGTGGTTGGTGGGGCTGTCACCAGAAGGAAAGGGTAACACCCGTCGTATTTCCAATATTCGATCAGTTTCGATGTGCGAGTTTCAAAATTTGTTCCAACTGTTACTTATAGAGTTTCCTATTTTCCGGCAATGTGGATACAGATGTGACAATGCATGGCATCAGCTATTCATTTTGCCTCCTCTGACATTTTATTGGGATTAAAGGATACTCTCGATAGTCAGGGTCACCTCATTTTGAGGAGTTGCGCGGGTGTAGGAAGCCGGAGTACCCGAAGAAACCACCGAGAAGCAGCAAGCAGCTGGCCAGGCTCCTCAACGTACTAACGCAGCACAAGCAGGGGTAGAACTGGTTGAAGACAAGTTGAAGACCATCGACGTACAGTACGTCTTACTACACAACACTATAGTGCTCACCCGTCGGCATTCGGGATTAAGTCACTGGCCAGTTGCAGATGTGGTAAACAACCCAATTCAGCGGATCCTCGGCAGTGACCTCGGAAGTAACGCCATAGTTACGTGACCTACTTACGTTATGTTTGTTTGTCGTGGTAGCCCATGTAAGTGGCCATCTTGTGACGTCATTGCATAGTAATATGTGGTCTTAGTGCGTACGCGCAGAGCGTGTTGTTAAGATGACACGTGTTTCCCTCGTCATTTTTGTTTACTGGAGGACGCCACATTGGCTTCCATGGTATAACGTGGCTGCTATGTGGTCCAATGGCCTACAAAAGGGTGTGGGTATGTTAGGAGGGTAAGTTTGATTGAATAGGAGAAGGTTGCTGGTTTGGCTTTTCTCCAAATCCTCGTTTACTTCGTAGAAATACCAAAATACACCCGCGAAATACTCCAAATCACCAAAACCCACCCATAATGACTTTAGTAGGTACGGACTGCCCAGAATTGTCGTGTTTGTCAAACAAATGTGCACCTTTCTTTGTATAAGAGTTAAACTAATTACACAGAATCCTCATTCTTTTGCATCCCCCGATCTATTCTGTGTCTCATTTTTGCATTTCCTGACCTTATTTGCCTATTACTGATCCTATTCTGACCATCCTAGCAGTCTGTCTGCGCTTCTCTTTCACCTATCTCTGGACCTTTCCCGACCTTTGCTCTCGCCCAAGTCTTATAATCACCAGCCAGATCGCTTCGTTTCCCGCAATCTGTACATGCCCATACCGAGTCATCTCCTCTGTGTATATATTGAAGTCCTATACATGTATGATCCATTGTGTCAAGAGTCAAGCGAGCAGAAAGAAGAATTGCTCGAACGAGTCGAATCTTATCGAGCAAATGAGCCATCGAAGAATTATTCGACCGAGTGACGCCTCTTACTACCCTTACGCTCATCTGGGTACAGGAGGTTACCTATGGCATGGTGGTGTAGTACTGGGAGATACCTCTTAGAGGATTCTTATCGGAGAATATCTATCTGAAGATAGTTATGGCTCCTAGCGTCTGTTCAGTTAACCAAAACCTTCATAGCTTCAAGACCACTACTGCTGATTTGGCCCTCATCATCGTCTGTCCAATGATTAGCTTCTGCTTTTTTTCTGCCACTACTACTAGGCTGTACAGCTACTATTGGCTACCACTGGGTCCTTTGTACTAGAATCTCCCACACTTACTACGGACTATTGTGTCTTTTAGTATCTATATCACGAAACGATAATCTCTATTACTTTTACTACTACTACTTGCAGTCGAATATTGTCTGCTTGCTCTTGCGACACGAATCTTATCGAACAAATGAGCTGCCGAGCAATGACTTGAACAGGTTTTGCCCGAACGCCTTAAATGTAATCGAACAAATAAGCCATCGAGTACTTTCTTGAACAGGTGACGATGCGTCTCGGAAAAAAGGATATCATAACCAAGACGTTTTTTTCCAAAAATGGGATCCTCATAGTGGGATTCCGAGAAAAGGATATTTTTTTAAGAATATCTTTTGGATGGTAGTCGTAGAAACATGTGGCTTAAACATCCGGGTACTTCACGCTACATCCCGATACATCCGTGGAATCTAGTCCACGTGTAAAAACGACATGTAAGAACACATCTGTATGGTCGTTAGGCACCTGATTTACGTTATATCGTCAACGAAATGCTTTGTCGGAAAACAGTGTCAAACACCGCCGACTGGGTTATTTTTCTTTTTAAAAGGGACTTTCACTTATTCCAAGTTTAATTGTAGTATAAATATTAAACACAACTTAGAGAGGAGAAAAACGGGTGGGTTTCAAGGTCTCGTGAAGATTTTCCTGCATTTCTCGCGCGCCTTTGGCGCCGATGAAATACAAGAGAAACGCCAACTCGGGTTGTTGATTCCAGGCCGAGTACTCCACCCGCACTGTGTTCTGTCGTATTCTAAAATTTAACCCTTTGAACTCTAGTGGTATCTTCCATGTCATTTCAATGGCAGCAATTAGAAGAGTCCATATTCATTATTTGGGGTAGACCAATGAATATTTTGAACGTGCAGCCTCCGGGCTGCACGTTGAAAATATTGATTGGTCTACTCCACATATTTACTGAACAGCCACCCTATATAATGATGTTATGACGTATCGTGTTCCTGGCCGGAAAAGTGGTCGCTTGGGTTCAAAGGGTTAGGCATGTGACGTATCAAAATAATAAAAAAGTATGTTCTTACTAAATGTTTTTTCTCGTGTTTTCGAGAAAAATATTTGAAAGCTTCTGGAAACCCTTGGCGTTTTTTGTAAGGACTACAACACTAGCTACTCAGCCGAGGATTTGAATAGAATTCGACATGTTAGGTCTACAGGGGCCGACCTTTCACCTGTGGCATTCACCCTTATTCAGACAAAAAATATTTAACAACTGTTGTCAAGAACTGAGCAGTTTTAAACCCACGGAAAACCAACATTTACCAATCAAACGAAGAATAAAAAGCGTCCGAATTCAAGAACAGACAACAGGTCTGTTTTCTCATAACCCTCAAAAATTCAATTCTGATTTGATCACCTTTTACTTAAACAGAGCAGGCGCCCAAGCACGTAGGTTGTAGATGGACCTGCAAGTTACATTCTAAGAACCTTTTCTGTTGTTTCTTGGCAAGTCGGCCTGGCTATATAGGCAGCCAAGACTTACCGAGACACAACTGCGAAGTCACCGAATGTAGCCTGTGCGTACCCTCAGTTCAACTGGAAAGTAATATTTCTCTCCATTCGTTCCCCAGGCTGTGGAATACAATCGACCAGAATACACAGAACATAATTAGGTCACAATTCAAAAAGAAAATGAAGAACCTATCTCTCAATACATATTCAGAGAATGTTCGTTGTACCTTCGGAAACTGCCCCGACTGTGCTAAGTGAACGTGGGCCGCTAGAGGATTAGAGGTGAGAAAAATGATAACAATACCAACCTCCGTTTTTTAACGCATCTAATCACACTACCCCCCACAAACCCCCCCACCCCACACACACACACACTTCAGTTCTGTTCGGATATGAAATTAACGTATTATTCGATCACTCTGGATCCTCATACCCTTCTGCGTGTAGCCAAGTGACTTGATTTCAAACCATGACCTCTATAGAGTCCTGCTCACTTACTTCCTCCTGATTCGATTATCATCTGCTCAATGATGTGCCTAGACAGCAATTAAGTGCAGTTACACCGAGGTGCGTTAACCTGGGCCCGGAGCCCGAGACAATTTTTAAAGGAGTTTGCGGCCACCGGGCCTGGCTCTATTATTATAAGACGGAGACCTTGTTTCCATATGTCATTCTACAATTCCGAACTTTGTACCATATGATACCAAGCAAGTCACTTTTGCCTAGTGCTCTAGTACGTACTGAACTCTCAATAGCTGTGATCCAGTTTGCATATTGTCAAGGTGATAGTATCCAACACCCCCACCCCCACCCCCCCCCCCCCCCCCCCCCATAAAGAAGCCAGATTGCTGTCGGGAAATTTTGTTTTTTCTAAGGAGCGACAGGAAGACAGCTAACCTTGCTATGTCGCTTCCTTGCAGTGTATCAAAATACATTTAAAAGATTTTTATTTCAATTATTTTATTTCAATTACTGGATTTTCTGTGTAATTGATATACTGCGAATAAAAGATTTCATTTCATTTCATTTTCAAAACAAATTCCTAATTGAAAATTTCATTGTGCGAATTTATGGGCCACGGACCCTTTCCGAAAGAGGACAGAAGAATTCATGTTATTGCACTCGTCTGCAGAGGGCCAAAATTATCTGAACACCGAATGTCACGAAAATCTCACTTGAGCAGCCTGGCATAGTGAAAAATACTAATTTCTGTCCGACATCGTATTTTACAACTTTAATTCAAGTGGAGCTTTAGGGGACACATACTCTGCTTTTAAGAACTATTGGGGGCTTCCAATTCTCATTTAATTTGTCAGAAGTTGTAAAGCAGTATGTACACAGAACAACACACGTGTGTGACTTGGTTAATCGATATGGCACGAGTGTCAGCGCTGAAGGATAAAAAGAGAGGCCGCAGGCTTCGAGTTTTATCCTTCCGCGATGGCACAAGTGCCATATTGATTAACCCATTCGCACGTGGGTGTCGTTCTGTGTTTATTACTCACTTTCGCGTCTATAAAAAACAACAATTATTAGAAGATCACTCAGCAATTCATTTGACAACCATCAACAAAAAGAACACATTATATCGCCAACCTTGCGAGGGGAACCCGTGTTATTGTTTCGTCCCCTGAGCTCCAATGTGTTCTATGTGCCCACCGGCACATAGAATACATTGTAACTTAGAGGAAGAGTTTCAGCTATCGCTAGCGATTCCAATTTTAATTGCCTTGCACGATTTGTTGAAAAGTGTTGTGAAATTTCGCTTCTATTTGAAAGTAGTCCGTCAACGATTTCCGTCCCGCATATATGTGCGAAACAGATCATCATTTTGCGCACTCTTTGGTGTTGCCGTAGATGAGGAGTACATAGAAGAGGCGTGTAATATATTCTACGTTTATTTTTATTTTGTTTCTGTTCCAAAAAAGACGGTATACAATAAAACAAACATGTACTTACTAAATCTCCTCAGCGTAATCTTGTGGGAAGGTTCAATGATGGACTTTGTAAATCTGTAACGGTTCTGATAATGACTTCAACACCAGCTACCCATCTCATCATAATTTTATGTGTGATGTGGAACTAAAAGCATTATGTCACTATCACCTCACACGTCAGCAGCCGGCATAATTGCTTTATTTTAAGCTAATTCCAGTTCCATCTATACTATTTTAATGTTTTTCCTGTCATAGTATACTTTGATTCATTTAATGGTAAAACAAAATAGGCTGAGAAACGTTGGAGTTGAACATAATGGATGGCGTATCAGTTTTGCTGAATCGTGATAGTGTTCCGTGCCTGTAGTTCCTTAATTAAAATGTGGGGGTAATCAGGTTTCTCTTTTAGTTTCCGCTTTTCTTGTATACAAACATGAAAATCGACCCGATACCACTATTTTAAACCCATCGATCCGATCTGACGGCAAACGGGAGTGTCATTTTCCAAAAGCATATCCTACCCTCTCAAACGGGGCTTTCCAACTATTACATCTACATTGCGATTATGCACCCCTTCAGCTGGGGTTTTGGGAAGTAAGAGTTCAATAAATAGGCAATTGTTTCTAATCGGCAGATGTTTTAACGGTTGAAAAACTATCATTTTAAGTTTGAAAATTAGGCGTAAATATTAACAATAAATTCAACACAAATAAGTAAAATCTCATAAACTATGAAAAGTTTGTGTTATGTGATAGGTTTAACGACTAGAAATAGACAGAACGCAATGTGTGATTGAATCGGTGGGTGTTTTACACAACTCGTTGGAATGGCGTAATCATATTTCGCGAGAGCCGTAGGCCGTAGGCTCTCGCGAAATATGATTACGCCATTCCAACGAGTTATGTAAAACACCCACCGATTCAAACACGCATCGCGTTCTATGTTTATTACACATGCATTCAAATTCATTTAAATAAACAAATTTTAATTCCGATTTTTAAACCCAAAAATGATGAGTTTGTTTGTTTTGACTGAAGGCGTACTGATCAAAGGGATCGATAAAAAATCAAAACAACCTTTCGGGATCAGTGTTCGGAACCATAAATTTGTATCGCTGTTTCTCTTCGGCTGGTGCCCATTCACGCCTAACCATTTGGTGGCTATTACTGTTAGTACAAATATAAGTACAAAATTGTGCAGATTTGGAAAACAGGCGGGAGAGAAACATTTTTAAAAGAAGTTCGAAGCATGTCAAGATGTACGAAGATTTACCGAAATAAAGTTGACCATTTTAGATATAACGGATCCACAAAACGAGACGACCACGGGACTGGGTTAATGTTCTGGTTGGAAATGATTGGCTGTTTTTTTTTTTTAAATATTATCTCATTTTTGGTTAACTAATTTTTTGTGAACCGACTTTATTTTGCTTTGGACGTTTTCATTTTCATACGATGTGACAGACTGTCGACAATTGTATAACGAAATTTGGAAACTTTTCGAAGCGCAACTAATGACTCGATGAGAAAGAAACCAGGATGAGCAGGTGCTGGGGGAAAAGTTCCGGCTTGTACATCACCCATTGAATATAGAATCATTTATGTCACAGCGGCTATTCCGTTAAATACAAGGGTTAAATGTTGAATGGATGTGTAATAAATAGTTTGGGCATTACGGTACATTCACTGAATGGCCTCTTGTGATGACGTTTTGTATTTACTGCTTCATTTACTTGTTGAATTAATGACGTGCTGATAGTGATGTAATCAGGGGCGCCGGGAGCACTTCAGGGCGGGGGAGGGGGTTAGACCCTGGGGAAATGGTATTTAATCGCACTAGCAGCCTCGCTATGACATGCTGAAACATGTATGTCGAAGGCCGAAGGCCCGAGATGGAGGAGTTTGAGAGGAAGCGTCCCCCTTCCATCGGGGGGGGGGGGGGGCACCTTCTCCAAAACTCCCCCGTTGAATTTTGAAAGCTCTCGGAACGGATTTGGGAAGTATTTTAGCTTTACTTCGAGAATAATTGAGTGACGAGCCTGGGAAGGGAATTGTCTGCCCCCAACCCTCCCCCGGGAAGACCGAAGGTAGGGAGGGAATCTGCCCCTTGTTTCCGTCGTCCCTAGATCTAATAGAATACTATTTATGCAATGTCTTCAGAAATTGGTTTACTTGTGCAGGCTATTTCGATTATTTTCCTTGTGTTTTACCCAACTGTAAAATATATTTAACAGAAATATTATTATGACAATAACATACGTCCTGTACTGTTTCCAGTAAAGACAGCAGTTTGACAATCGATCTCCCCGCCTCCTCCCAGTTAATTACACCTCCGTTAAAAATAATATTTGTTGATTTAAGTTTCTCTCCACATTGCCAGACGCACAAAGGCAGTCACTTGAATTACTTTAATCAATGGCCCTAAACATAGGCAAGCGGAATCATTTCAGTTAACAGGTTAATACCATTTGTTTCTAAAACAGCTTACCGTAAGCTGTCTTCCAAACACGTCGACGACTTGGCGACAGGGGAGGGTATGTGTCACCCCCACCCCGACCCCCGACACTGCTGGCCAAAATTTCCTATAGTTGGAAATTCGGAGGGCAAGACATTAGAGCTGCTTTGGTGATGTCTCCTTTACTCCCCAAAACCCAACTCGGTTTCAAATCAGCAAACATTCCAACTGTTACCATTTTCAACTATAGTGTACGTAATATCGAGCTTCATAAGTATGCATGATGTCAATCGGTACGAGATTGCTGTAGTACGTTTACTTATCGTGATAAACAAATCCTCCAAATGCACTTCAAGAAAATCACATCATGTAAAATCGTTATCCTCAGTTAATTCCATCATTCACAGTTACAAAATGATGAAACATCACAAATTGATCATTCCTGCATCAGATCTGTTTTAATGTCAGGGCAGTGTGAATTGCTCATAGTTCTCAGCTTGAGCATTTGTTTAGCACATATTCAGTTTCCAGAATAATACCGAATAATAATAACCTGATAATTCTATCAAAAATGTGTTGGCATTTCAGTTACTAGAATCAATTTTATGCCCTCTATCATGACTTCATTTTCTAAATTTTTCTCGGAATTGAACCTCCTCCCATTCCCTCCCCCTAGTTAGAAATTGGTTACCCTACACCCCCAAACGGAAGTCTCTAGCCACATCCCTGCCCTTATTTGACAAGAGAACAGGCGAATTTGAAAGATCTCTGAGTATTTAAACATTTTTATACCATGATTATCTGTTCTACTATATACAGTGCGTGGAGAGTGTATTATCACTAAATCACCCGCAGAGTGGAGATTCCACCCAAGCAATAATTGCAAATTTGTTGCAAAGCATAACAAGCACAAGCAAAGTGTCAGCCAATGGACCTCCGGGTTAAACCCGGAGGTCCATTGGCTGAAACATTGCTTGTGTTTTTAGTCGATATATACAAAATTTGAAAGTTAGAATTTGGGTGATAACTCCACTCCGCGGGTGATTTAGTTGCAATCCACTCTCCATGTACTGTATAAAAAGCCTATGACATAAATGTTAGCTTTACACACCAACCATGGAGAACACTTCAGCAATGGGGTTTCAATCCTAAAATTGACACCTACAGTAGAACTACATCCATGTTGACCTTTGGTGACGTCGACCTGAATGCGAACTTGTCTAAATTTATCGCACGTCGCCTCGCGAAGAGTGAAATGGGAGTGGCAATTATTTATTACGTTTATAAATGGGTTTACCTCAAAAGATGCAAAAAAATTAACAAACATGCATTTTCTCATGTTAATGCAGCATCTATAACTCGAAATAGTATGTTATTATGTTATTATTATTTTGTTACGTTTCGGCGATAAAATTGACAGCGGAAGTACCGCCCACCGATGTTCATGTAAACAAAAACAAATTCGCACGTTTGTACCGCTGCTACTCAGTAAAATCGAGAAAAAATAACTGCGACTCTTAATAATGCGACGATCATGGTATAAATAAAATATACCCATAGTAGCTTGGTGTACCAAATGTTCACCACTCGTGGTGAAGTGGTGTTAACAGCGCGCCGAAGGCTCGCGGTTAACACCAATTCACCACTCGTGGTGAACATTTGGTACACCAAGCTACTATGAGTATATTCTATATATATTTATTATTTATTAGTTCACAGGCATTTTATTACTCGCCTGTTCTATGAAATCACAATCTACAGCAACACTAAACCATACGGAAAATGAAAATATGATCCGCACACATGTGCGGAACGGAAATAGTTGACGGGCTATTTATAAATAGAAGCGGAATTTCGCTGGCATTTTCTACAAATCGTGCATCGCATTTACAATTTGAATCCCTAGCTAAAAATCATCCCATGAGTTTCAGTGTGTTCGATGTGCCATTGGAACTCAGGGGACGAAATAGTAACACGGTTCCTCTCGTAAATGTGGTTGGCGGTAAAATTTATTTGAGTTGATAGTTGTCAAATGAATTGCTGAGTGTCCTTCTAATAATTACTTTTATAGACGTTAAGGTGTGTAATAAACACAGAACGACACACGCGCGTGCAGCCTCGAGTTTTACTCTTCCGCTCTGGCACTTGTGCCATGCCAAATAACCCATTCACACTCGCGTATCGTTCTGTGTTTTTATGTAACATTCTTTTTCTAATTATATAATTATCAGAGGATCGCTACAGTAATTACACTGTAAGAAATAGAGACATGGCCGAGTTCTGTTCGCCTGTAGATTAGATTATTTGTTGCAATAAGCGGACGAATAATCCCAGATCCCGATTTAAAAAAATAAATTAGTAAATAATATAAGCATTTAGGTAAATACTTGATGATTAATACATAAATATGAAGTGTGCGTTTTATATGAATGCTACACTCGAGAGAATATTTTTTCTTGACATCCCACATTTTATAATTAATTTAGAAATGGTCGATCATGAGATGTGCTTATATTTGTTGTAAGATAATTTGTGTTAGTTATAATATATAAAGTTGTTAATCTTCGCCCGTCTGTCTTGTCATTCAACATTACTGACGATTTAAGTAGCGTGCGATCACTGTCAATTCTCGTCGAACAACAGTACCAAATCAGTTCCCATCGCAGCCATTCACGGGATGTTTAGCAATGAATGACCGTGATATACAGGAGCGATTATAAAGAAGGACAATTCATTATTCAGGAAAAGAAAAATTCCCAGCCTTGTAGACAGACCAGACCCCTTATTATATTTATCATTCTTTACCCCTAAACCCTCCTTTGGCTAACCCCGTTGCTTCAAACAACGTTCTACTCCTTATTTAACATCACTGCGGCGATGTCCCGGAAGTTTTTTTATTATTGGAAAGAGTTACAGTTGTTAGTCGCTAGGTTGATAATTAAATGAGCCTCACCCTGATAGAAATTACCCGTGGACCATTCCAGCAGTTTGTCATACAGTGATAATTGGTGGAGAATTCCTGGCTTAATTAATCTTACTTGATTGAATTATTCTGCAATTCCCGAGTATTTAAAAATGGTCTCACCGTATACACCAATCTTCTCGCGAAATGTATCAACACGCAGACTTTGTTTTAAGAAAGCTATGATCGCATAGGTGTAAAGATGAAGCCTGAGAACAGATTTTGGTGAATTCCCGAAATCACAGAACAATTGTTAATACAGAAATAAATTCTCAAAATTCTTGAATGTAGCATTCAACTCCATTATACTTTCATGGAAGGCGCCCTCGAAAACATGGAAAACGAACAAAGGTCAATAATGAAAGTCTATCTCAGTATTTTATTTGACATATTCTAACGCATAATACTGGACCTTCGCTTTAGTACTTACTTCCCGACGACTCACTCTGCCTCGCACTCTAAACAGACGCCAGTAGTAGTGTTCGTATGTTTCAGGGATCATTTGGATGACCCTGGTGGATGACCCCGGAAGTGACGTCATGTCACGTGACCTAGTGGCGCCATGTTGTGTTGTCATGGTAACCCGCGTGAGCGGCCATGTTGTGACGTCATCTCCATAGTGATACGTGGTGTTAGTGCGCATGCGCAGCGCGTGTTGTTAGGGTGATACGTGTTTCCGTCGTCCATTTTGTATACTGGAGGTCGCCATCTTGGTTTCTGTGGTAGCACGTGATTGCTATGTTACCTAAGGCCTACAATAGGACAGGGGTGTGTTTTGGGGGTATGTTCGATTGAATCGGAGTATTTTCTGGAACGACTTCCCTGGATAATTACCACAAACAACCCGACAACTTGTATTATTTCGAATTCTTTCAGAAGTCTCTGCTTCTATCTATATATGCAATAGTTATCGTTTATCAGGCCATGTTCCTTTATTCTAGAGTATACTCCAGTAGCGTAGGAAAGCCTATTAGTTGGAACAGTTTACCTTATTATTGCTATATTTAGCAATTCTGGTCTATTCTTGTTAGTTCTGACCCTATTCCAAGTACTCTTGTTGTTTCATTTATATAACTAACCAATCAGATTGCTTGATTTCCCATAATCTGTATGCAGGGTTATCTCCCTTGTGTATAACAAAATCCTATATCCAATGGCACCCCAATTTTAGCACCCCTTTTTTGAAAACACCTGTGGATATGGAATCCCTTTTTTGTCATATGTGCTTATGTGAAAAGGCACAATGTGACACAATATGCCCTATCACATAGGCACATGCTTTATGTGCCGATATGTGCTTATGTGACAAGGCACAATGTGACACAAAATGCCCTATCACATAGGCACATACGGGTATTTGAGGATACCTATGGCCTGGTATTGTATTATTTGAGGATACCTATCGAGGATACCTACTGGAGAATCCCTTTTTGTCATATGTGCTTATGTGAAAAGTCACAATGTGACACAATATGCCCTATCACATAGACACATACGGGTATTTGAGGATACCTATGGCCTGGTATTGTATTATTTGAGGATACCTATCGAGGATACCTACTGGAGAATCCCTTTTTGTCATATGTGCTTATGTGAAAAGTCACAATGTGACACAATATGCCCTATCACATAGACACATACGGGTATTTGAGGATACCTATGGCCTGGTATTGTATTATTTGAGGATACCTATCGAGGATACCTACTGGAGAATCCCTTTTTGTCATATGTGCTTATGTGAAAAGTCACAATGTGACACAATATGCCCTATCACATAGACACATACGGGTATTTGAGGATACCTATGGCCTGGTATTGTATTATTTGATGATACCTATTGAGGATACCTATCGAGGATACCTTTATAGGATACTTATCTGAGGATACTATATAGGCTGTACATATCCCTATAGGTCTCTTGCTGGCCCTTAGTACTATTAATCCACCTGATGCATTATGTTATCCTATGACTGGTATAGGTAGTATGCAATGCTAGGCATAGGGGTATTGTGGGTAGGGGTACTGCCTGGTAGTTTAGAACGGTACTATAGTATGGCGGTATATACACCTATAGGCCCCTGTTAGTGCTTGGTACTATTAACCAACCGATTGCTTTGTTTTATTATATGGCTGGTATATGTAGTACGTTATGGTAGACCTAGTGATTTTGTGGGGGTGGGGGTAATGCTTGGTAGTTTAAAACGGTAGTATAGCATAGGCTGTACATATCCCTGTAGGCCTCTTGCTGGCCCTTGGTACTACTGATCCACCAGGTGCTTCATATTATTGAGCGGTATTCTGGGTGGGGGTCAATGCCTGGTAATACAGAACGGCAGCAGAGTATGGTTGGTATATTCCCCTATAGATCCCATCCTAACCGTTGATAGTATTAACCTACCAAATGCTTTGTATCATCCTGTTACTGGTAAGGTGGTACGTAATACCAGTAGTTCCTACCTTATTCCGAGTACTCTTGTTGTTTCATTTATCTAGATCATTTATATAAATTATAATTAACCAATTAAATTGCTTAATTTCCCATAACCTGTACTTAATCGTACAGAGTTATCTCCCTTCTGTATAATAAAAACCTATATCAATGGCAATATCCCCGGCACCCCAATTTCGGCACCCCTTTTTTGAAAAGCATATGGCCTTCGGCACCCCTTTTTCTGAAATGAGGATAACAGTTGTATTAAAAATCCCTCATTGAGGTCTAATTTACAACGACTCTTATCCTCATTTCAGAAAAAGGGGTGCCGAAGGGAGATAACCCTGCATACAGATTATGGGAAATCAAGCAATCTGATTGGTTAGTTATATAAATGAAACAACAAGAGTACTTGGAATAGGGTCAGAACTAACAAGAATAGAACAGAATTGCTAAATATAGCAATAATAAGGTAAACTGTTCCAACTAATAGGCTCTTCTACACTACTGGAGTATACTCTAGAATGAAGGAACATGGCCAGATAAACGATAACTATTGCATATATAGATAGAAGCAGAGACTTCTGAAAGAATTCGAAATAATACAAGTTGTCGGGTTGTCTGTGGTAATTATCCAGGGAAGTCGTTCCAGAAAATACTCTGATTCAATCGAGCATACCCCCAAAACATACCTCTGTCCTATTGTAGGCCTTAGGTAACATAGCAATCACGTGCTACCATAGAAACCAAGATGGCGACCTCCAGTATACAAAATGGACGACGGAAACACGTATCACCCTAACAACACGCGCTGCGCATGCGCACTAACACCACGTATCACTATGGAGATGACGTCACAACATGGCCGCTCACGCGGGTTACCATGACAACACAACACGGCGCCACTAGGTCTCTTCCGGGGTCATCCACCGGGGTCATCCAAATGATCCCTGAAACATACGAACACTACTACTGACGCCACCTAGGACCAATATCGTGGGGACAACAACAAGTAATCAGGTAGAGAAACAGAAATATAAACGTCGGCAATACCCTCTACAGCACAGACGACGTGGACTGGTCGTAATCCACGCATGGGCAGTGAAGTCCACACATGCTTTTACCAGATCATAAAAATCATCATCTTCAAAATTTTAATTAATGAAGCACCGGGTTGTACCCGGTGTTTCATTAATTAAATTGTTTATGATTTTTCCTATAAATAGCGTTTGGAATATAATATTATAGCGTCCGTGGAAATATTGCCCACCCGTGGACATTTTTCATCTTCGAAACAATTCCAATGAATATTAACCTTGGAATGGACATGACCACAGATAATAAAGTTAACAGTGGTGTTGGTCAAAAGACTCTTTTTTATACAGGATGGTATGACACATAATGAGCATAGCCCTAGCAAATATAAATACGATGTCTCATTGGTAGAGGACGTTTCTTTAGAATCACGTAGCGAAACAACCTTCCAGTTGCTGTAGAAGCTGACAAAATTGTATCATCTGTAGGTATCATAGAACTCAACACAAATTTGGAGAGCAATCTAAATATAATGTGCGCAGGTACGCTTGTGGGTGATAGGATGATTTCAATATTCAGTAAAAACACCGTGGACTGGTCGTAATCCGCGTGTGGGAAGTGAAGTCCACACATGCGCTTACCGAGTAATAAAAATCATCAGCAGCAAAGATTTAATTAATGAAGCACCGGGTTATACCCGGTGCTTCATTAATTAAATTTTGGATGATTATTCCCGTAATTAGTATTTGGAATCTAATATTATTGCGTCCGTGGCAATATTGCCCATCCGTGGACAATAACCAGACCACGACAGCCTTGTTGTATTAGCTCAGGAAGCCTGAGTATCAGGAGAGAACCACCTGGCAGCAGCGAGCGACTGCCAGACTCCTGATCGTACTAGCTCCAGGCAAGCAGGATTAGCATTGGTTGAAGTCAAGTGCATGTGGACGTGCATGTTGGGATCTCGAGAAATTATATCGAGATATCGAGAGAAAATAATCTTTTTCGGTGTTCGAAGTCAGCCACCTTTGTAATCAGATGAACGTATATGTTGCACGATGTTTTAGCGCATCACATTGGGAATTAAATGTAAATTTGATCTTCGAATTGATTCTCGGGGACTCAATAAAACCAAAACTGAAATTAAAAAAAAAACTGAACAGGAAAGTTCAGGTAACTTACAATCAATAACTTGACGACTTCACTTGTCGGACACAGTGTCATAGGTTAGTTCTAATAACCAGTTTTCTTTTTTAAAAGATATCACATAAGGAACCATGGATGAAGTTAACACGAGTAAGCGATAGCTAACATGGAACCTGACCATCTCAGTTTTTTTTTATTTCTCATTCTGTCGTGGAGTTTACGCGGCCCTCCATAATACTACAAGCCACCACACATCGAGATAATTAAGGAATAGCGCATGGCTTGGAGTTGACTACGCCCATATAGTGCCCAGTGAGGTGGTGTAGTTCCCGACACGAAGCGGAGGGAACTACACCACCTCACTGGGCACTATATGGGCGTAGTAAACGACAAGACATGCACTAATCCTTATATTATATCGAACACCCAGCAAGAAAAACATCTGTCCGATTTGTTAATCTATTACCAAGGTAGCAGCCCTACCAACAATATTTTTCTCCTACTCATCATCGCCAAATCGATTGTAGTTTAAATCACAATTTGAAGCTGTCATTCTCGGTACAAAACGCTAACTTGGATTATTGATATGAGCAGAAGACAAATTTTGAATCGGTCGGCAAGGGTAAACAAAATATTTCCCCCAAATGGAACTGTGTGTTCTAGAATCGCGCAACTCGCGAATGAAAGCTAAAATTTTCGAAATTTAACACTGCAGTTTGATAATTTCCACACATTTGTCACACATATACATTACCGAATGGGTCAGTACAGGATACAAAACTCTGAAGATTCAAATGAATTCCATTATTTATTCGCTTACTGCACAAAACATACAATTAAATAGCGAAATAATATGAGCAGCAAAGCAAACGATTTTTCATATCCGGACGCGTTCTCATGACAGTTGTACCCAGGTATGGATCATTCTTTTCGAAACGAGATATGGATCATCTTCTCAAGGAATAAAATGAATGCCTCGAAAAAGGTGACTTCAACAATGGAAAAGCGATACAGTTTTCCACGATCATTTCTTTCCGGGTCGTTTTGTGGATGCTGTCACTCTGTGAATCGATATTCAAATTTAGCCTGATCAGTTTTATTCGCCCAGTATGAAAAGAAAACTGATATAGTAGTGTGCTAAAAATAGGAAACGTATAGTGCCTAGGTGTAGTGTCTGGTCAGTTCTGTGGCTGCAAACTACACGAAATAGGGGTGCAGCATTCGTCCAATCAGGAGTCTAGAAGGTCACGTGAGATATAATATTAGACAATAGTGCTCTCTGCTCGGATTCGAGTACGATTTTTATCCTCAAGTGGGGTGCGCAGAGGATTATTTCACGAGATGTTAGTCGAGAGAAATTATCCGCGCGCCCCACGAGAGGATAAAATCAAAAGTAGCCCGCCATCTCTGAGAGTGGAATACGATGCTGGGAGTGGAATACCATTTTCGTCGAGTGAGAGTGGGAATTCGATTTGTTTTGGGAGAAGAAAAACAAATGAAAATAAAATAAAGCTATTTATTTCTTCATTAAGTCAATCAATGAAGTTGAAAAGCCTTATTGGGAGCGTTAGGCTTTTTTTTTGGTTACCACTCTACAGCAGCGTTTTTAAAGCGAAGCGACCCAATTTGGTGCACTCGTTAATGATGACTTTTTAGTTCCTTGTACATTCAGGCATTTAAGCATTCGTTATCCAAAAAACCGTCGCTTTTGGTGGTTTTTTTTTTCTCTCTATCTTTTCATATCAAACCATCTATGAGACCGCACACTTCAACATTTTGGATATATTATTTTAATAAAATCGCTCCTTTCGTGATTTCGTAATCTACGTTGTTGTATATTACATAACGTTGAAACTTCACACAATGTTTTATGGGTATTTGAAATTGTGCACGCCCACTTTGGGGATTAAAATGTCGCCGCCATCGATGTCAGGTTTGCGTCATTTCTTACCTTTTATTTTCAGTCTCATTCTGAACCTCAATCTTTTGAAATTTTGGGAATATAATCTCCAATAAAAAAACATATTTAAAATCTGATAAAGTTTCTATGAAATTCTAATGTCTATTTTCAAATTCTTATGTGACGTCCTAATGGTCATCAGGTCAAAAATTAAAATGCGTCGGATTTGTGTTTTAGTTTTAGCTTGTTATAAAGCAAAAAGAAAATTAGAAGATTATTATTATCCTGATGTGGTGGGTGTAAGATGGAAAATGGAAAAATCTCACCCGAGGGCAAGATATTTGGGCTAGACACGAGGCTTGCCGAGTGTCTGGACCAAATATCTTGTTCCGAGGGTGAGAGTTCTCCATCTTACACTCACTCCCAACAGGGATAATGTTTTCTCTCTTCCCCCACCAAAACTTTCTGACGTTATGAAAAGTAGTGCAGGGGCACGTGCAGTAATATCGAACAATTTTGTTGTCCATTTCTGAAAAAACTGATTTGCTTGTCGGAAAGAGCGCACAAAAGTTATGTCTATACCACAGGTATATACCACGAAATTAAATTCCAACGCCGGCAAGACATGGGTTAAAGATTTCTAGCGAAATGAACATTGACACATTCCGATGACGTCAGTTCGGCATGTCCATCGATCGATAGACGGACGCTGTACTGATAGGAATTGAGTTAAGAAATGCTTTGAACACCAACGAAACATAAGATACGGTCACGTGGGTAATGTGAAATAGATATCTATCTCACATGGCCTTCTCAAATGAGACACGCATTTCTCCCCCCACTGCATGTGTAACATACGTCTGTCGAGGGTGAGATAGCAGGGAGAGACAGGTGTATCCCACCCCACCCACGTGACGTTATACATTTACAGCGTTATTATGACGTTATGCATATCGTATCAGTTTCTTGCTACCAACTAATTCATATTGACGTCATCAGAATGCCGTGTGATCAAAGTTTGATGCTCTAAAACTCTTTAAACCCCAAGATGCCACCCACCGTTCCTAATTGATTTCGTGGTATATACCTTTGGTATATACATAACTTTTGTAACTTTTGCATGCTCTTTCCGATGGTGTCATTAGTTTTTCAAAACAACGAATACCAAATACGTTGATTACATCAGCACGAGACCGCCGATTACTTCTGGCTAACGTAACCGCTGTATGGAGGGGGGGGGGGAGAAAAATAATCCCTGGTGGGTACGGGTGTGAGATGGGAAAATCTCACCCTCGGGACAAGATATTTGGTCCAGACACGAGGCTTTTTCCCCATCCTACACCCGTACCCATCAGGGATTATAATAATCTTGCATAGGAAGTGGGGGAGAAAAATAGAATAAATAGGTACAAGGTCCGACAATCAGATTTAACCACGAGTAGGATAAAGGGTTTTAATCACTCGGCTTCCCAAGTGTTTAAAATTCTTATTCTACGAGTGGTTAAATCTGATTACCGACCCTTGTACCTATATGTTTTATTTATACCATGCTCTTAACAAACAAGCGACTTTGTCACTTAAAATGGAGAAAAAACTACCACTCTATCGCAAACGCACGGGTTTGTTTTGTTTATTTATCACATGACTCGTCCGTTTTGTTCACTTTAAAACATTGGATATTTTGTTTTCATATTAATCAGTGATAAATAAAGCTTTCTGTCAATTTCATTGGTCAATTTCAAAACTAGACAATTTGATTGTCTGAACAAAATACAACTGGGCCACATTTTCATAATTTGCATAATTAAAGTTGGGAGCTTTGATTGGTCAATTTCAAAACTGGACAATTTGATTGGCTAAAAAAAATACAACTGGGTCACATTTGCATAATTTCAGTAGGGAGAATTTACGTTACCTGTCCTATTTAGTGTGGGTTATATTGTATTAATCTTTTAGCTACAAGAAAAAGGCCATTCATTTTTTTTTTATATTTTCACTTTTTGCTTCCAAATCATAGGTTATGACCCCTCATTGGAACTAGCGTGTCGCGCTCGTTCCAATGAGGGGGTCATAATCTATGTTTTGGAAGCAAAAAATGAAAATTTTTAGTTATACGAGAATGTTTTTTCCAAGTGCCGTCTGCAACTCAAGTTAGGTGATGAGTTAAAAAGTCATACTATGTGGCTAATTTGTGCGTGTGTGTGTCATATGATAAATAGAATATGAAATGAGTGTTTTTTCTCATATAATATTTATGAAACTCGTCTGAATTGTCCGTTTGGGCTCGCCAGAGGCTCGCCACAGCGGTAAATCCTTAGACTCGTTTCATAAATATTATATGAGAACACTCATTCCATATCCTCTCTATCTGCTGCGGTGGGCAATACCACCGGCTGCACGTGAATGCTTGATTGACAGCTGGGCACATCGTCAGAGTTGATTGAATTTACCTTGCCTTTTCAGTCAAATTATTATTATTAACAATTCTTAAATTTTATTTTAAAAATTTAATTGTAGGTATTTTAAACTTAATAAGCCATTCATTGCACGTAGTAGATAGTACCACAAAACGTCGTATATTTGAATGAAACATTGCGAAGTGTGAATGGATCGAAGTTGACAAATTGCGTCACGTCAAAGGTCAAGTTGGATGAACTTCCGACCAGGTGTAAAAGAATTTTTAACCGCAGTAGAAGTTCACACCAGTAGTTGGGTTAAAAGCTAAACATTTAACATACAGACTTCCCACAGGTAGTAACATAGGCGAGAATGGTATAAAGACGTTCTGTTTTTTTTATTCATCGCCACTTTGACGTTTTTACATCACTTCAAAGTTTATGCTTGTTTGACATATTTCATTAAAAGCTTTATTTGGAGAGTGTGTTATCACTAAATCACCCACAGAGTGGAGATTCCACCCGAGCAATAATTGCATATTTGTTGCAAAGCATAACCAGCACCAGCGAAGTTTCAGCCAATGGACCTCCGGGTTAAACCCGGAGGTCCATTGGCTGAAACATTGCTTGTGTTTTTTGTCGATATGTACAAAATTTGAAAGTTATAGCTTGGATGATAACTCCACTCTGCGGGTGATTTAGTTACAATCCACGCTCCACGTACTGTTTTTCTATAAAACGTTAAACACCGGTTTCTTGTCATTTGAAATTATTAACCTCCATTTTGAAATATAATTCTTACCCACCCCATATCAGCGATACCAATTTTGCATATTGTGCTTACTTTCCCAAATTTGATATTTCCCCTTCGGAATTTTGGAAAAATTATCAAAATACACATGGCACTTGTTCGCTTAACCCTTTACCTAAAATGAAAAACAGACGACACTTGCAAACAAAATTATTGAATAACTAATTTTTCCATTTTCATTTTTTTGTGTCAAAAACATAGGTTATGACCCCTCATTGGAACAAGCTTGTTGTGTTCGTTGCAATGAGGGGTCATAAGCTATGGTTTTGACGCAAAAAGTCCAAAAAATTGGTTATTCAAAAATGATATTTCCAAGTGTCGTCTGCTTTTCGTGTTAGGTAGAGGGTTAAACGACGTTGGACCCAAAATGTCGTTGGCCGTGCTTCGTTGAATGTCTTCTGGAAATCACTTTAAGATTTCAAAATCATCTGGTTAAGTCATCCATCGAAGATGGGGTGACTTACAGGGATCGTAAGGCTGTTTTTTTTTTTGTTTTTTTTTTTGTCTTTCGGTTTCGTCAGACCCAAATTTCGGGTACTTCCCCTTAAACCACCCTCGCGAAATTTGGTATATTAATCCGAAATGCGAACCGCTTGCCTGACCAATCGAATGTTTTCCGAAATTTATCCGCGATGAGAGTGATGCGGTGAGAGTTTTTTGCTTTTTTATATTTTTCAATACCTTCTCTCTCAAACTTCCGATATCCCATCTCCAGTAAAAATAAACGTAAAAATGTTTTTATCCATGGACAAGTTTTAATTTTCTCTGGTGACATCATGGGAGCTATAGGTTGGAAAAAATCATCTTTGTCCCATTTCACGAAATTTTAATCTGTCGGAGAGGTCAAGAAAATAAAGAGACAGCTGTATTTTTGTTTTCAAAGATTCCGCCATTTTAACGTTCAATGTTCTGATTCTGTGACACGCATAACTCCACAGTTCTGGAAAATACAGCTTCAAACATCGCATATCTATTTTTGGTTATCTGACGTTGGTCCATCCCCTTTTATTTTTTAGAATTGCAACACTTCAATGGAAGGAATCGCATTCTTAGCTTTTCATTTAAAGATTTCAATTTACAGCTCATCTTAACTCTATCTTTCTGAAATTTTGGAAATATAATGTCTCTAAATTACATATCTAACAATATGTTGCCGCACTTGGAATTCTCCACCGTTAATCCAGAAACATAAGACGACGTCAAAGAGGGTCATACGGTCAAACAATTAATTGATTCCGATTTTTCCGAAGATTCAGTGTGTCGTAAAGCTAAAAAAGATTAGGAGATAACTAAGGTGTTTCTTTCTTTCTGCCTGCCTGCCTGCCTGCCTCTCTCTCTCTCTCTCTCTCTCTCTCTCTCTGTTTCTCTCTCTGTGTGTCTCTGTAGACCTCTGCCCCCCCTCTCTCTCTCTCTCTCTCTCTCTCTCTCTGTCTCTCTCTCTGTCTCTCTGTCTCTGTCTCTGTCTCTGTCTCTCTCTCTCTCACTCTCTCTCTCTCTCTCTCTCTCTCTCTCTCTCTCTCTCTCTCTCTCTCTCTCTCTCTCTCTCTCTCTCAGATTCAGATTCAACGCCATTTTGACGTTTTTACGCCACAATGAAGTTTTGCCTATCTTCTCTATTCTTAATTAACTCTTTACCTAACATGAAAAGCAGAGGACACTTGCAAAAAAAATTCTTGAATAACTAATTGTTTTCATTTTTTGTCTCAAACACGTAGGTTATGACCCCTCGTTGGAACGAGCTCGACGAGCTCGTTCCAACGAGGGGTCATAACCTATGTTTTTGAGACACAAAATGAAAAAATAATGAAAATTCATTGGCGATTTTTGAAAATAGCGCTGGTCGGTTTTGGCCGTTACGTTGGGTAAAGGGTTAAACCCCTACTTTCTTGAGCCCAATTGCGCCCCGTTCACACGGGATACACTTATGAAATGTACCACATCTATTCATAGTCATATTAACTTGTTAACCCTTTACCCAACGAATCGGCAACATCCGTCCGCGTAATATGCAGATTTAGCAGCTGAAAAAATACTATTTCTCAAAAACTTTAAAAAAAAAAAACATATCAACATATCATGTAACCCCCTCATTGGAACGAGCTCGTTCCATTCCAATGAGGAGTCACATAATATGGTTTTGTTGACATTTTTTTTTAATTTTTTTATAAAATTGATATTTAAAATAATAAATTTTGAATTTCGTTCCAATGAGGGGTCACATGATATGGTTTTGTTGAAATTTTTTGAAAAATTTGAAAAATTTAAAAAAATGATATTTAAAATAATAAATTTTGATATCGTCTGCGTTGGGTAAAGGGTTAACCACATTTTTGTTTTATTTCAATTTGACACACCCGATACCAACTATACCCATTTTTACGTTTTTTTTCTGTACCTTTTATTTTCAGCTGCATTTTGAGCCTTAGCCTTTCGAATTTTCGGGCATATAATCAACTAATCAACGCAAAGAACGCAAGAAAAAGCTTATCTGGAAATGTTGTGCCGTCTTTGGAAATTCTCAGCCGTTATACCCGAATTCTGATGTGACGTCATAGAGTGGGGTCCACAATTTCCCAAACATTTTAGTATGTTATAGAGCTAAACAGAATTGAGAGATACATGCAGCTGGGGGGGGGGGGGACGTTTTCACGTCACTTCAAGGCTATTTGTTGCCATATTTCATTAAAACGAGTGACGGGGTTCGCTTTATTGGGCGGCTTAGTACGACAGAGGGTGACAGACAACTTCCCCTCATTGTTGGTCGCTTCGGCGTTGGTCGTGTTGCGTTGTATGACATCTGGAAATTCGCTTTGCGATTTCAAAACCACCTAATTTCCACTGCCTACTTCCTAATTCTGCGCTTGCGAGGGCTTTATTCTAACTTGTCTCATGGAAACGTACCAAATCTCTCTAGGTTCTTTTGCAGACTTTCCATTACACCACAGCTTGTGATTGGTTGGCCCATTAATGATTTCTAGCCAAGCCGTAGCTGCCTCTACACATGACTAAAAACCACCGCCTTGGAAATTTGTCTATTGTCCAAAGGATCTATTCTTGATTGTATGTTAAAGTACATCTTCTGAGACCGCAAAATTTGTAAAGGATGAATATACACCTTTGAGGGTTAATGGTTAGTGCGAAAAAGGTCTCTATACAGTGTTTCCTATCACACTGAAATTTCTGCTATGCCACAGGGTTACTCCTGAAACTTGAAATGGGGCGTGGGTGGGGCTTTAGTCGCTCTCCTTTGATTTGCAAAACGACAGGCCTGGTCATGTAAAGGCCTGAACCTGTTTTCTTCATACCCTTTTATCACAAACATTTGTTTCAGATACAGTGCATGGAGAGTGGATTGTAATTAAATCACCCGCGGAGTGGAGTTATCACCCAAGCTATAACTTTCAAATTTTGTACATATCGACAAAAACAGAAGCAATGTTTCAGCCAATGGACCTCCGGGTTTAACCCGGAGGTCCATTGGCTGAAACTTTGCTGGTGCTGGTTATGATTTGCAGCACATTTGCAATTATTGCTCAGGTCGAATCTCCACTCTGCGGGTGATTTAGAGATAATACACTGTCCACGCACTGTACACTCATTTGGCTTCGTGTATAGTATAGCTCGCACACTTCTGCTCACCTTTTTTGTTTGGGGGGAGGGGGTGGTGGCACGGCGGGGAAGGCTGCAAGTAAGGTCATTCCACGGCGCATTGTGCGGGGTATCTCGTGGGTTGTTTTGGTAGCCCGCTTAAGCGGTCATGTTTTGACATCGTTTTCAAGTGATAGTGGTGTTAGTGCGCATCCGGTGTGCACGTTGATAGTGTGATCCATGTTTTCGACGTTCATATTGTTTACTGTAGGTCGCCATCTCGGTTTGTGTGGTGGCACGTGGCTGTAACCCTGTAAATTCTAGGTATCAGTGGAAGTATGTTCTCAGCATGCATTCATGTCGATGGGAGTACATGTATGCGGAATAGTCGGAAACAACACAACAGTGACCAAAATTACTGACCCGACAAGACTGCCATCTTCGATGTCACATCGATGCTATGCGGTTCAATGAACATAGCGGTATAGAGGGAAATTGCGAGGACTTGCTCAGCAAAAATTCATTCTTAGCCCTCCCCATGACAGCAATGGGAATTTAGCTTCAAACATTTTCTGAGCCAGCTAAAAAAGAACTTAGTCAATTTTAGACCACTTTTCGCCTGCACTAATATGCCGGCTAAGGTTAACCCTTTACCCAACGAATCGGCCACATCCGCCCGCGTAATATGCAAATTTAGCATCTGAAAAAATATTATTTTTCAAAAATTTTCAACAAAACCACATCATGTGACCCCTCTTTGGAACAATTTAAACTCGAAGTAGGCAAGAAAAGACGATCTCGAAATAGCTCCTATCCATGCATGGCTATTTATCCCATAAATGGCCGTTTATTTGAACAATAAAGGCCTTAGATAAATGTTTGCTTTATTCACCTAGTAGGGTGATAAATTTTCCCCGTAGGTTTAACACTGAAAGAATTTATTCCCCCAGTAGCGACGGGCTTGTTGACCTCTGGCCTCTACCACATTTGTATATCATAATTAATACTTCGATGTTTGATTTCTTTAAATCTTTTTGAAAGTATTACACAATGCCAGTAGAAAACACCACACACTGCTCATATAATAAAGTATTTTTGCAAGTTTAGCTCATATTTGTTGAGGAATTATTTTTAGAAGGAACTGTATTACTGCGCCTTGTTTTTTGCCAATTTTGCTGGTCGATCGAATTGGACCGAATTGGACCATTGTGCTCCTCACTTATCGCTGTGTTTTGTAGGGAATTGAGCTCGATTTTGTCGCGACTGCCCTGTAGAAGATTTATGGGATAAACAAAATAAACGCATAGTGTTTTCAAGTAAAACATTTATTCTACTCGTAGAATTAAGAATGAAACCGACTCGCCAGGGCTCGTCGGTTTCATTCTTAATCCTACTCGTAGAATAAATATTTTACGTGAAAACACTCTACGTTTATTCTATATTTAAACATAGGAATGCATAAAGTTTGAAGATCGCTTGCCTTGAAGATCGATCGGCAAGAGTCAATCGAGTAGGCACGAGTATTTCTCGGACGACTCGAATCTCATCGAGCAAATAAGCCATCGAGTAATTACTCGAACGAGTGACTCCGTTTACTCTCATCTGGATATTGGAGGATACCTATGACATGGTGACAGGGACGTAGCCAGACACGGGGGTTGGGGGTTGCTCATCCCCGCCCCCAATATATCTCCGAATGTGATATCACATTTCCATGTAAATTTCAACGCAAGATTTTCCGACAACTCAGGGGCTCCAAGATTATTTCCACAACCGTGGTCGTGTTACGCATTTTGTTCTCTTCTATATGCAATTCACTCACAGACTGCAATTTGTATTTGGACTCAAAACGTGCCCCCTTTGATCCTGTGTCCTGGATTCTTTTTAAAGTTACTACCAAAATTGAGCACAGCTTTCTTTGGCTCTGTACTCTCATGAAAGACAGATGAAGCCAGACTGAAAATTTTGATTTGTATTTGGCATTATTGACTTAATATATCACACATATTGTGACATATAGGCTGAGTTAGTAAGTTAACTCATTACTCATACTTTGTAAGCATAATAAATGTTCGTCATTGAGTTCATTTCAAGTGTGCTCACGACCTCATATTTGAGATGATTAACTGATGAATTATTGGATAAAAACTGATTTTTGAGCATTCTCCATACATGTATATTCATGTAACTGACACAATGCCTAATGAAGGCAGATAGGGCCTACTTACAGACTACAAAATCACAAGAATTTGTCATTTTGTGCTGTCTTAAAACGTCAAATTATGAACATAGATATTTAGCTGCAGTCATTTAAACTGCATGGAAACATTCCAGAATGCCCTAAAACCTACGGGTAAAGACACTCAGAGACAACATTTGGGGGGTTGGGGGGTTAAGGCGGAGGTGAATGTGAAGGCGGGGGTTAAGGTATGGGACACGCCCTCTTTACGTATACATCCCTAGTTGGAATTTTCATAGACCTACACCCCCCCCCCCCCCCCCCACACACACACACATTGAAAACCTCCTAGCTACGTCCCTGCATGGTGAGGATACTTATCGGAGAATATCTATCAGAATATATATAGTTAGGGTCTGTTCAATTCCTTGCATCTGGACCACTCCATGGCCCTCACAGTTCCAGGACCACTACAGCTGATTTGGCCATTCAACACCGTCTGTCCTATGATTAGCTTCCACTCTTCTCAGCCACTATTACTGGTCTGTACAGTTACTATTGTCTACCTCTGGGTGGCCTGGACTAGAATCGCTCGTGCTTACTACAAACTACCGTGACTTTCAGTACTAATATCACTATACGATAATTACTACTAATTATGACGATCATACTTGGCTTCCACTACTACTAACAGTAGACATGAAACGGTTAACCGATTAATCGATTAACCAGTGATCAACGTCTTGATTTATCAACAAAGTAATTGATCGATTAATCGTTACATTTATCAATTGTATTATGCAGGTTAACAAAGGAGCAAACTTGCTCCAAAACAGGCCCACGTTGTCACACTGACTTACATCAATTATATGAGACAGAATAAAGGATGCAAGTTACGTGCTGACATGCCTGTTCACGTGCATGTATCAGTAGCTGGAAATGGTCATTCATAACACTTCACGCTCGGGTGCATAGAAGGAATGATGCACTTAGTTGTTCACCGGAAAAAAACTTGACCGCTCTGCTGGAAATGTAAATACGTCCCTTAAATAATAAATAAGCACCTTGACAAGTATGCCAAAACTGAGAAAAATAATTTTCTGACTTGAAAGAAACAAACAAAAATAGAAGAAAACTGCGGACGTGGCAACCGTTACTTATTCATAGTTCCGAATTGAGTTTTGGTTGATAACGAATGTCGAATAAAGATCTGGAAATAAGTAACGCTTGTCAGGTCCCCACAAAAAACTTTAAAATCTTGTATTTGAAGATGAAAGTTTTCTTGGATGTAGAGATTGTTTTTTTAGATCGACTATCCCCCCATCTCTGTATTCTCTAACCTTTTGAGTTTGATGTTACGAAAATCTGAAATGTCGAATTAAATTTTTGAAACTTTGTTCACTGTGGTATTTCATGTTGGATTGTGATTCAGGTACCGGTGAAATTTATATTCTATGTCCACATTGATGATACAGTTTATTATTCAGCGATTGTTTGGGTGTCAACAGGGGCCGAATATGGGATCTTTCCCCCATGGCATCCGGCCTTATTCAAACAAACAAAAAATATTTAACTATTGGTGTCCCTAACTGATCAGTCATAAGCACTCAGAAAACCAATATTTACCAACCTAAAAAAGAATAAAAGGCCTCTGAATTCAAGGACAGACAACAGCTGTGTTCTTCTTTAACCATTAAAGTTCTAATTCTAATTTCATCACTTTTTATGATCACCGAAGTTAAGCAACGTAGAGCCCTTTTAGTCCTTGGATGGGTGACCGCCTGAGCGATCGATTCGGACTCCTGCGTTGAGCCCTTGGACAAGGCACTTAACCCCGATTGTCCACACGTGGACACGATGACACCGTGTACTTAGGCGTACTGTACGTCGATGGTGCGCATGTCTTCAACTAATCTAACCCTGCATGTACTGCAGTGCGTAGTTAAGTTGGTGGGGAGCCGGCAGCTGCTCGTCGTTGCTCGGTGCTTCCTCCACCCGTAAAACTATCACCGACACGATATGACCTTGGCTGTTAGAGTGTCGTTAATAAATAATAAATAAATAAATGATCACTTTTTACTACAACGGGAGAGGTGTCCAGCACGAAGGTTGAAGATAGGCTTGCAAGTTACATTCTAGGAACCTTTTCAGTTGTTTCTAGGCAAGTCTGGGCTGCCTATATAGGCAGCCAAGACTTGCCTAGACACAACTGCAAAATCCCCGAATGCAGCTTGTGTTTATTCTCATATCAATTGGAAGGTAATAAATCCAAAACAAATTATTAATTGAAACATTCTTGGTGCCAAATTTTCAAATGCATGGGCCACAGACCCTGTCTCAAATTTTTGCAGAAGAATTCCTGTTATTGCACTCGACTGCAGAGGGACAAAATTAATTATCTGAGCCTGAATTTCACGAAAATCTCAGTGGAACAGACTGCCAAGTGAAAAATACTAATTTCTCCCCCAAATCGATTTTTACAACTTTAATTCATGTACGACTTCGGGGGCCGCAAACTCTGTTTTTAAGCACTATTGGGGGCTCCCAATTCTTATTAACCAGCATAGAAGATATGTGTTCGCCATCAGTTGTAAAATAGTATACACAACGGGTTTTTTTTTAAATTTTTGTTTTTGTTTTTCTGTTGTTGTTGTCGTTGTTGTTGTTGCTGTTGTTGTTTTGTTAAAAGCTAAATATAAATATTGACAACCGTTTGATAAATTGGCGTTTGGCGGACATAATTGGTCCAACGGACCTAGTCATCCGAAAAAGACTCAATAAAACAAAACAAACATGTACTTACTAAATCACCTCTGTGTAATCTTGTGCGGAATGTTTAAAGATGACCTTTGTAAATCTGTAACGGTTCTGGTAATGACTTCAACACCAGTTACCCATACCAAGATAAGTGGAATGTGGAACTAACAGCATTATGTCACTATCACCTCACACGTCAGCAGTGCGCCTAATTACTTCCTTGTAAGCTAATCCCACTTCCATCTATAACATTTTAATGCTTTTCCTGTCATAATATACATTGATTCATTTAATGGTAAAGCACAATAGGCTTAAAAATGTTGGACTCGAATATAATGGTGTATCAGTTTCGTTGAATCGTTGAATCGTGAGAGTGTTCCGCGCCTGTAGCAGCTTAATTAAAAGTCGGGGGTAATTTGCCAAATGCTCAATGGATATAAGGTTTCTCGTTTAGCTTCCGTTTTTATTATATACCTCACATCAAAATTAACCCGATGCCACTATTTTGAACCCATCAATCCGATCTGACGGGAAACGAGTGTGTGGTTTTCTAAACTCATTTCCTATCTCAAACTAGGCTTTGGAATAATAATAATAATAATACTTTATTTTTACGACATGAGCATTGTATACAAAATAGACATTTCTGAGTACAACGTTTTAATAACAGAATTCTTTCTGTACATATCGTAAGGGAGACGACATAGCCAGATTGGCTGTCTATCTGTCATCTCCCACAAAAAACACAAAACATATATTCCTGCTTCAACACTGCTCCGGGTGATGTCGCTCACCCATGGACTTGGTGGTTCATCACGGTGGATTTATTTGAAGACGAGATAACCAGGTATTATTCAATAGCCTACTAGTCCGATAAGCTACTGGAATTGTTACATCTACGTTGTGATTACACACCCTCCAGCTAGTGGTTTGGGAAGTAAGAGTTCAATAAACAGCCAATTGTTTCCAATCGACTGATGTAATACTGGTTGAAAAACTATCATTCAAGTTTGAAAATCGGGTGTAAATATTAACAATAAATGCAATACCAATAACTAAATCCACATAAACTATAAAGAGCTTGTGTTATGCGATAGGTTTAACGACGAGAAACAGTCTGAGCATTACGGTACCTTCATCATTGAATGGCCTCTTGTAATGACGTTTTCTATCTACTGCTTCATTCACTTACTGAATGAATGGCGTGCAGATAATGATGTAATCAGCAGCGTCGGGAGCACTCGGGCGGGTGGGGGTGGGGTCAGACCCCCGGAAAAGGGGATTTACTCGCACCAGCAGCCCCGCTATGACATGCCGAAACATGCATATCTTGAAGGCCCGAGATGGGGGAGTTTGAGAGGAGACCTTCTTCCATACTCCCCCGACTCCCCAACTGAATTTTGAGAGCTCCCAGAACGATTTGGGGGTATCTTAGCTTTACTTCGAGAATAAATCATTGATAAAAAATGAGTGACGAACCTGGGTAGTGCAATGTCTGCCCCATCTCGCCCTCGTGGTTTGAAGGCAGGGAGGGCAGCTGCTCCCTCTACCCACGTACTTCCGGCGTCCCTGGATGTAACACTTCATGCAACGTCTTCAGAAATTAGTTTACTTATGCAGTTTATTGCGATTATTTTTCACGTGTTTTACCTAGCTGTAAAGGTATATAATAAACATATTATCATGACAATAACTAATCTAATGTAATATGTCCCGCTGATGAGAGTAGTTTGACATGCGATGCCCCCTCTCCCCCCCCCCCCCCACAGGCCCCCTCCAAACTAAGTACACCCCGTTGAAAAATTAATATCTTTTGATCCGAGACATTTTTTGTCGACAGTGCCAGAAGCATAAACGCAATAACCTGAATTGTTGTAATCAACAGGCCTAAACATAGCCAAATGGAATTGCTTCAGTTAACAGCTTCGTGTCATTTGTTTCTAAAGCAGCTTACCGCAAGCTAGCGTCCAAACACGTCAAAGACCCCCCCCCCCCCACACCCCTCCCCCCCCCCTCCCTCCACCTGGCCTGCTGTAATGAAAAATAAAATCCCTTTTCTATTGAATTAAATAAGTATTATAATCGTGGCAATACAGTAAATTGTGAATAGGAACAATATAAATTATCTTGGTAAGGAAAGACAAACAGACACCTCGAATGCACGCACAGAGAGAAGAAATAATGCAGTTTACAGTGCAGAGTGGCCATGGGGTGACATAGTAGTACCATTCAGACCTATCTGTGAATTAATTTATCCCAATGACGAATTCGATCTATGAGTATTTAAAAATTTATATTTATTATTATTAGTCGGCATTTTATTCGAAACAGTTGTTTTTATAATTATAAGAGGATAGCTACAGTAATAAGACGTGTAAGAAATAGAGAAAGTCCCGAGTTCTGTTCTCAAGAAAATTAGTTTATTTGATGCAAAAAACGGACGAATAATCCCAGACACCGAATAAAATAAATAAATTAGTGAATAATATAAGCATTTCGTCCTCTGAGTTCCAGTGTGTTCTATGCGCCAGTAGGCACATACAGTACGTGGAGAGTGTATTATCACTAAATCACCCGCAGAGTGGAGATTCCACCCAAGCAATAGTTGCAAATTTGTTGCAAAGCCTAACAGGTGCAAGCAAAGTTTCAGCCAATGAACCTCCGGGTTAAACCCGGATGTCCATTGGCTGAAACATTGCTTGTGTTTTTAGCGGATATATAAAAAATTGAAAGTTATAGTTCAGGTGATAACTCCACTCCGCGGTTGATCTAGTTACAATCCACTCTCCACGTACTGTAGAACACACTGGAAGTCAGTGGACGATTTGGGTAAATACTTGATGATTAATACGTAAATATGAAGTGCGCGTTTTATATGAATTTTACACTTGAGAGAATATTTTTCTTGACATATCAGGTTTTGTAATTAATTTATAAATGGTTGACAATGAGACGTGCTTATATTTTTGTAAGATAATTTTTTTTAGTTATAATATATAAAATTGTTAATCTTCGCGCGTCTGTCTTGTCATTCAACATTACTGACGACCCAAGTAGCTTGACATCCCTGTCAATTCCCATCGATCAACAATACTAAATCAGTTCCCATCGCAGCCAATCTCGGGATGTTTAGCAGGTGAATGACCGTGATATGCAGGAGCGATTATAAAGGACTATTCGTTATTCATGAAAAGAAAAATTCCCAGCATTTTAGAAGTTCCAGACCCCTTATTATATTTATGATTACTCACCCTTAACTGTTAGAATGCTAAATTATTCTTTGTCATTAAAATTTGGTCATATTCTTTGCATTATTAAAATTTATTGGAGAGTGCCTTTAGGCACTCTCCAATAAATTTTAACAATGCAAATCCATACAGACTAAATAATTTCACTTCAAAGGTAATATGACACACCTCCACTGAGTTTGAAAGACTTTAAGTTGCAGTATCCGCTTTTAGAGTAAAGCCCAAATATGGGCTTCTAGCACTCTACCAGTTAAACACTTCTTTGGCTAGTCTCTTCCTTCAAATAACGATCTACTCCTTATTTGACATCACTGCGGCGATGTCCCCGAAGTGATTATTTTTTTATTGGAAAGAGCTACCGTTATTAGTCGATAGGTTGATAATTAAATGAGTCTCACTCCGATGGTAATTACCCGTGGACCATTCCAGCAATTTGTCACACAGAGATAATTGGTGGAGAATTCCCAGCTTAGTTCATCTTACTTGATTGAATTATTTTGCAATTCCCGAATATTTAAAAAATGGGTCTCACCGTATACGCCAATTTTCTCGCGAAATGTTGTATCAGCACGCAGGCTTTGTTTCAAGAACGCTGTGTGATCTCATAGGAAAAGAGAAGCATGAGAACAGATTTAGGTGAAATGCCGAAATAAACAGAACAATAGTTAATGCAAAATAGGGAGTGTGGTGGCTCAGTGGTAGAATGGTTGGACTTCTATGCTAGAGGACCTGAGTTCAAACCCCGATCAGGACGACCCGCATTGTGTTCCTGGGCAAGGCACCTTATCCCGGTTGCCTACATGTGGGCACGATGACACCGTGTACTAAGGTGCACTGCACGTCGGTGGTGCACATGCCTTCAACCGCTGTAACTATGCTTGAGCAGAGCTTGAATAGAGTTAGAATGTTGAGAAGCTGACAGTTGGTCGTCGATGCTCGGTGGTTCTCTCCGGGTTCTCCGGCTTACTCCACCGTAACCGTCACGGTCACGATTAGCCATTGTGCATAAGTAAGTGACCTTAAACATCAATAAATAAATGAGTAATAAATATAAATAATACATCAATAACTTCTCCAACCTACTTTCATGGAAGGCGCCGTCGAAAGCATGGGGCACGAACAGAGGTCAATCATGGCAGTCTATCTCAGTATTTGCTTCCTCCACCCGTAAAACTGTCACGGTCGTGATTAGCCATTGTGCATAAGTAAACACCAATAAATAATGATAAATAATGAATATCTCAGTATTTTATTTAACATACACTAACGCATAATACTGGAACATCGCTTTGGTACTGACTGTCCGACGAATCCCTCAGTCTCTCACTCTCAACAGACCTAGGCCCAATGACTTGGGGACAGGAACACGTTACCAGGTAAAGAAACATGCAACGACTCACCGATATAAACGCCGGCAGTACCATCTATAGCACAGACGTCGTGGACTGGTCGCAATCCACGCATGGGCAGCGAAGTCCACACATGCGTTTACCAGATCATAAAAATCATCATCTGCAAAAGTACCCGGTGCTTCATTAGTTAAATTGTTGATGATTATTCCTATAAATATAGCGTTTGGAATCTAATATTATAGTTTCCGTGGAAATGTTGCCCACCCGTGGACATTTTTCATCTTAGAAACAATGTCAATGTATATTAACATTGGAATGGACATGACCACAGATAATAAAGTTAATACTGGTGTCGGTCAAAAGACTCTTTTTGTGCAGGATGGAATGACGCATAGTGAGCATAGCCCCAGCAAACACAAGTACGACGTCACATTGATAGGGGACGTTTCTTTAGAATCACGTTGCGAAACAATCTCACGACTTCAGAACCTGACAAAATTATAACTTCGGTAGATGTTATAGAACCCAACTCAGATTTGATGAGCAATCTAAATATAAAGTGCGCCCGAAGTCTTGTAGAAGTTAATCCTAACCAAGCGGTTTCACAATTATTCAACCGAACATTCAGTTGAAATCTTCTGGCTGATAGAGCAAGACACTTCATCTCCATTGTCCGCGTGGTGGCACGGTGGCGTTGTGTACTAAGGCGTACTGCACGTCGATGGTGCACATGTCTTCAGCCAATGCTAACCCTGCTTGTGTGAGGTATAGTATGTTGGGGAGCTGACAGTTGCTCGCCATTGCTCGGTGGTTCTCTCCGGGTACTCCGGCTTCCTCCCCCCGTAAAACTTCCATATGGTGCTTATTATGGCCATGATTAGAATAAATACCGATAGATAAATACTGATAGATAAATACCGATAGATAAATACGGATAGATAACGATAGATAAATACCGATAGATATATACCGATAGATAAATACCGATAGATAAATACCGATAGATAAATACCGATAGATAAATATCGATGGATAAATACCGATGGATAAATACCGATATGGATAAATACCGATGGATAAATACCGATGGACGGATGGACGGCCGGACGGACGGACGGACGGACGGACGGACGGACGGACGGACGGACGGACGGACGAATGGAGGCAGGCAGGCAGGCAATAAATAAATAAATAAATAAATAAATAAATAAATAAATAAATAAATAACTTGGCTGATAGGATGATTTCAATATTCAGTAAAAACACCGTGGACTGGTCGTAATCCACGTGTGGGAAGTGAAGTCCACACATGCGCTTACCAGGTAATAAAAATCATCAGCAGCAAAAATTTAACCGGGTTATACCCTGTGCTTCATTAATTAAATTTTTTGATGATTATTCCTGTAATTAGTGTTTGGAATCTAATATTATTGCGCCCGTGGCAATATTGCCCATCCGTGGAATGTAACCAGTCCACGGCAGCTTTGCTGTATTAGCCCAGAGGATATTTTGCACACTCTCGGCGGAAGTAATGTTAGTTCAGAAGCTGCGGTAAATTATATAGATAGTATTTTCTCAACAAATAATGGAAAATGTATGGCCGAAGCCCTCGTTGTCGACTTGTCCAATTCAGATTTGTCGAACAGAAAGAATAGTGTTTGGTACTTCTCGGCTTCTTCTTGGCTGGAATATGGATTGTTTCGTAATAGATTTATAGAAACTTTGCAAAACAATTATCTGTTGTCACAAAAGAGACACAGATGGTGCAGCTCCAGTGAGATCTCGTTTTAAGCTCACCAACTTTAGTTGTGTGAGCTTATGGCATAGCTCGATCGGTCCGCATCGGAGTCAGCGTCGGTGTCAACGAACGTGTCCAATAATGTTAAAGTTTCTGTTTAGGTCACCTACTCGCCCCATTTCCATATCATGGCCTTTATAATGCTGCTATATGATGAGTATTATCATTCTACCCTGATTTAACCCCTCATACACTGCATTTTAAACATTTATCTTGATGTTTTTAATTGCGTTTAGTTTTCTGTTCAGCTCAGAATTTCATGTTCAACTTTGTGTTTAGGTCATTTGTTGTGTTCCTTCTCTTCCTATGGCACTTATATTCCTCATACATATTCATTATCATTGTTCTATGATTTAACCCTTCTGCAGTGAATTTCTTCAAATTTTGAACGTTAAGTTTTCTGTTCAGCTCACACTTACGGATTTTCAGTGTGTTCAAGTTTTTTTTAGTTCAGCTGTCGACACCCTTTTCATCCCATGGCCATTATATTGCTTCTATAATGTGCTTATAATCATACCATCATTATTTAACCCTCGCTCAATGCATTCTAAACCTTTTTCTTGCCATTTTTGGCTACGTTTACTTTTCTGTTTAGCTCGGATTTTAGGTTAAACTTTGCGTTCAGGTCAGCTGCTGTGTTCCTTCTCTTCTCATGGTGCTTATATTCCTCACACATTCTCCTCATTATTCTAGCATCATTTAACCCTGGTCCACTAAAGTTCTTCAAATTGTTCAAATTTTTAAAGCTCACACATACACGCTTTCAGTGTATTAAAGTTTCTGTTTAGGACAGTTGCGATACCATTTTCATCCCATGGCCTTTATATTGCTTCTATGTGGTGCTTATTATCATTCTACCATTATTTCATCCTCAACCAGTGTGTTTTAAACCTTTTTTCCTTAACGTTTTCTGGTTGTGTTTACTTTTCTGTTTAGCTCAGAAGTTCATGTTTAACCGTTTAGCTCACCTGCTGTGTTCCTTCTATTCCCGTGATGCCTATAGTCATCATACATCGTCTTCTTTATCTTTTTACAATTGTTTAGCCCTTGTCCAGTGAATTTCTTAAAATTCTTCTTCCAATTTTGAACGTTTAGTTTTCCGTTTAGCTCACACTTCGACATTTTCAGTGTGATAATTTTTTGTTTACATCGACTGCTGACACCCTTTTCATCCCATGGCCATTAGATTGCTTCTATATTGCGCTTATTATCATTCTACCATTATTTAATACCTCGTCCAGGGTGTTTTAATACTTTTCCTACCATTTTCAGTTACGTTTACTTTTCTGTTTACCTCAGAATTTCATGTTTAAGTTTGTGGTTTGGTCAGCTGCTGTTTTCCTTCTCTTCCCATGGTGATTATATTCCATTAACATGTTCCTCATTATCATTCTAGCATCATTTAACTCCTGTCCAGTGACTTTCTTTAAATTTTTCATCCCATTTTTAATGTTAAATTTCCTGTTTCTCACAATTAGACATTTTCAGTGTGTTAAAGTTTTTGTTTAGGTCAGCTGTCGACACCCTTTTCAGCCCATGGCATTTATTTTGCTTCCATATTGTGATTATTATTCTACCATCATTTCATTTTCACCCAGTGCATTTTAAACTTTTTTCTTAACATTTCAGTTACCTTTACTTTTCTGTTTAGCTCAGAATTTCATGTTTAACTTAGTGTTTAGGTCACCTGCTGTGTTCCTTCTCTTCCCATGGAGCTTATATTCCTCATATGTTCTTCGTTATCATTGTACCATGGTTTCACACTTGTCCACTGAATTTCAATTCAAATTTTTCTTCAACTTTTGAACGTTGAGTTTTCTGTTTAGCTCACACTTAAGACATTTTCAGTGTGTTAACGTGTCTGTTTAGGGCAGCTGTCGGCAGCCTTTTCATCCCATGACCTTTATATTGCTTCTATATGGTGCTTATTATCATATTACCACTATTTAACCCTCACTGTTTCAATCCGTTCTCTTGTTTTTATTTATTTACTTACGTTTAGTTTTCTGTTTAGCTCAGAATTTCATGTTTAACTTAGTGTTTATGCCAGTTTCTGTGTTCCTTCTCTTCCCATGGCCTTTATATAAATCATACATGTTCCTCATTATCATTCTACTATGATTTAACCCTCATCCAGTCAATATTTTTCAAATTTATTTCCACATTTTTAACGTTAAGTATCCGTTTAGCTCACTCCTAGACATTTTCAGTGTGCTAAGATTTCTGTTAAGGTCTGGCAACACCATTTGTAAAGCATCATTTTCGAGGTTCCTCATATGATCAACAATTAATAATCTAATTGTGCCATGTTGATTACCACATATTTGTTTTAAAACAGAGGGTTCTTCCATTTCTCTGTGTAATGTGCTATCAAGTATCCGATTAGTCACAGCTTTTTGAAAGTTTAAATCAAACAAAGTACACTGAAGCATCTGCCAATTAAGAGTGGTTTGTTCAAGTAAGTAATACTTCTCACTTAATAATGTGGCCATTAACCCTTCTGCTGTTAAAATTATTTTGTCAGTTTTACTTTTAAGAGGTGGTGTTTAGGTCAGCTGTGCCGAATGTTATGAGCCTGTTTGATACAGTTCTTGTGTTTGCCAGAGTTACCATCAAAGAGGAATGTTAGTGAGTTTTAGGGCGTTGGCGTCCTTATTATAGATAAAAATGGTATTATTGAGCCATCAGCTTCTGAATAGATGCCCTCGGCTGTGAAGCTGTCAATTCGTTCAGTTTCACTTAAGATTACAGGCAACTGAACGCCATGATGAGGCCCATTTCATATACTTTGCCTATGGCAGAAGACGCTTTTGACAATGAAATTCACAATATTTTCTTGTCTCGATATGTTCAAGATATCTTCAAATTAATTTCATCAGTTCAAAAGATTTTCAATGGGTTTAATGAACAGCGCGTTCATCTTCCGCTAGTTCATGATTGAGGTTCTTGGAGATCTATAGTGGCATTCTTGACTTGAGGAATAAAATGATATCATGTTTATTCGGCTAATGGCAACTTTTCGCTTATGAGAAATCATGTAGAAAATTCTTTTTTAATCCTTTACCTAACATGAAAATCAAACGACACTTGCCAAAACATTCTTAAATAACTAATTAATGACTTATCAGTAACTGAACGATAGCTTATTGGGTTTGGGAATGATATAGGCTTTTGATACACAAGAGAGATAACTCTACAGATTATGGGATATCAAACAATCTGATTGGTTAGTAATATAAATGATCTATATAAATGAAACGAGAGTACTCGGAATAGGGTCAGAACTAACAAGAATAGACCAGAACAGCTAAATATAGTAATAAGAAAAACTATTCCAGCTGATGGGCTCTTCTACGCTACTGGAGTATACTCCAGGACAAAGGAATATGGTCAGGTAGACGGAAACTATTGCATATATAGACAGAAGCAGAGAATTCTTGAAGAATCCGTAGTAAATAAAGTGCATTTTTGTGATTTGTAGGGATTATCGGGTTGTTTGTGATAATTCTACGAATCGGGAAATTACTCTTCTACAAAGGAACATACCCGTCTTATTGTAGGCCTTTGGGTAACATGGCAATCACGTGCTACCATAGAAAGCAAGATGGCGGCCTCCAGTATACAAAATGGACGACGGAAACACGCATCACCCTAACGCGCTGCGCATGCGCACTCACCACGTATCACTATGGGGATGACGTCACAACATGGCCGCTCATGCGGGTTGCGGGTTACCATGACAACACAACATGGCGCCACTGGGTCACGTGACATGACGTCACTTCCGGGGTCCTGCACCGGGGTCCTGCCAATAAGTGGTGAAAAGCCAGAGACATACTACTTATGTTCAAATTAATACAAAGAATCGTCTCTTCTTTCAGATCACCAAACTGAAGACCAGTAGCCATCACACACAAACAGGGGACGCGGTGGCATTACGTTAACCGGTTCTCGCTCGTCAGATCACCGAAATCAAGCAACGTCGAACCCGGTTAGTCCATGGATGGGTGGCCGTCTGAGCAATCGATTCGGACTCCCGCGTTGTGTCCTTGGGCAAGGCACTTCACTCAGATTGTTTACATGGGAGCACAATGACGCCGTGTACTAAGGCGTACTGCACGTCGATGGTGCGCATGTCTTCAACCAGTCTAGCCCTGCCTGTGCTGCAGTGCGGAGTTACAATTTTGGGGAGATGGCAGCTGCTCGTCGTTGCTCGGTGGTTCTCCGGGTACTCCGGCTTCCTCCAGCCTAAAACCTTGAATGCTATTTTGGTAAACTTTAGGAATAAGAACGATATAACAGGGAAGATGGAGCTGGTCAACCACAAACAAAAAATTACATTTATGACAGGTGATAAGAAACCAAACATTTATTAAAACATTGAAAACCAATATTTTGTGATAACTGAGTGTTACAATGCGGTCAAGATCGATTGTTCGGCCAGAGTGATATTAGTTACACAGTGTGTTGGTGGCCTAATATGGTATATATGGTGTCAGTTAATTTCATTTGGGACGAGAGCGAAGCTCGAGTCGAATATGGAATTAACTGATACCATATATACCATATTAGGCCACCAACAAACTGTAACGATTATATCTTACTGACTGCTGCATCGATGCAGAGAACTAATAACAACGATCAAAATTAAATGAGAGAATTCTCACAATGTGTTCACGTGTCTTTGCCAACACACCAAACAGTTTCATTTCGAAGGAAACATGACACACATCCACAGGATATGAAGCCTTTTCCACTTCATCAAAGTTTAGGCTATTTTTTTTTAGTAAAATCGCTACTATTGTTATTTCATTTTTTACGTTGATATATATATTACACAGTGCTAAAACTTTACACACGGCTTTATGGGCATTTGAATAAAATAGTGCATACCCAATGTTTTTTTAATAAAAACGTTGCCGCCATCGATGCTAATTTGACGTCATCTTTTAGTTTTAATATGTTGAGACTCAGTCTTTTGAAACTTTCGGAATATAATCTCCAACAAACAACAGATCGAAAAATCTTGTAAGGTTCCTAGGAAATCCCAACATTTATGACCGACCTCTGAGGCGTCGTCCTTAGGGTCAATCTGTCAATTAAAATGCGTCGGATTTTTTTTTAAATCTTAAAGCTAGAAAAATATGAGACAGTTGGGTTTTTTCTTGTATTGTTTTTCGATTCATCGCCATTTGGACATTTTTACATCACTTCATAATTTAGGCTATTTTTGTTATATGTCATTAAAACCTTAACCTTTGCAATTCCAGTAGGCCACAAATCGTCAACTGAGTGTTAGAATGTCCTATGTCCTTCAGGCGTCGAAATGTCAATTTCATATCTGAAACGTCAAAAACCCGTTTTCTCGTCATTTGAAATTATTAATCCACTTTAGGACATTTGGGACATTATGGGGCGCCCAACGCAAGCACATGAAACTCCAGTACCAAATCTGCGAGAAAAAGTAGCAGCTTTGCATCAGGAATGGCGACAGTTACCTCTGCAACGGATACGAAGATTAACTGGAGGATGCGACGTAGGACAGAAACTGTTAACAGAACACATGGGGGGGGGGGATAAGCAAATATTGATATGCAACACTGACTCATGTCCTGTAGAGCTTAAAAAGGACATTTTATCCATTTATAGCCAAACGATGTTGCCTTGTTGACTCCCTCGCTCCATTTTTAAAACAGCTATTGAGTTCTAGCAGTTACTTTTTGATTCATCAATTCTATCATTGAAATGATGATAAAGACTGATTTTTGTGTGTTCGAAAAGCCCGAATATGTTCTTTCAAGAACAGTATCCACTTTTTAAGCTTACTTTGCGAGTACGTTGCTGATATCAAGCAATACATTTACCATCGCAAAACACCCAGAGGGTGCTTAATTTTTTCTTTGTGTATATTATGTAATGTTTTCATGTAACAAATCTTTGAATAAACATAGGTTATTACCCCCATGCGGGTTCCGAGATGGGACATTGAAGTCGAGACCTCTTCTCTTGGCATACATCGACGTGAGCGTTCGGTCGAGTCGTTATATGACCTACAGACGAGGTCGAGCCTTCAATACACCATCTCGAAAACCCACTTTGTGGTAATAACCAATTTACCTTACAGTATTCTCCCTTTTCATGACACTGCGCATATATACTACTCAAAGTTTGCTAAGCACCACATTTAACACATTGTGAAATTTTCTTCTGACACATTTGCGATATTTTGGGTGGATATGATTGAGGAATATATAGAGATGGTCCCCAGTGTTTACATTAGCTCTCTTGACAGGAAGACTTTTCGTGACAATCATGGAAAGCATGTACCCCTTGATTTCCATGATGTTTTCGTGTACTGTCTACATGTACATTAAATGTGTAGGGTATTCCGTCTTCATTTCAACACAAACCCTTGTGATTTAATGATTGAATATGGTGAATGCAAATGTAAGAAGACATTTGTCTGAAGCAGAAATGTGATGTGCTGTAGGGATGGTGGAACAAGGGGCTACCCATCGTCAGGTTGGTGAAGCCCTTGGTGTGCACCATACGGTGATCACCAGAGCCTGGGCAAGATTTCAGCAGTATGACACACCAGTCAGACCACATGGTGGTGGCAGGGGCAGGGCAAAATCTGCAGCTGAAGACCGGTTTTTGATCATTCAAGCCCGTATGAACTGATTTCCCGGTTGCCTACATGGAGGCATGATGACGCCGTGTACTAAGGCGTACTGCACGTCGATGGTGCACATGTCTTCAACCGCTGTAACCCTGATTGAGCGCAGCTTGAACAGAGTTATAATGTTGAGGAGCTGACAGTTGCTCGTCGCTGCTCGGTGGTTCTCTCCGGGTACTCCGGCTTCCTCCACCCGTAAAATTGTCACGGTCACGATTTATTTATTTATGGGTATTTAAGGTCACATATTTCTGCACAATGGCTAATCATGATCTCGACAGTTTTACGGATGGAGGAAGCCAGAGTACCCGGAGAGAACCACCGAGCAACGGCGAGCAACTGTCAGCTCCCCAACATACTAACTCCACACAAGCAGGGTTAGCATTGGTTGAAGACAGTGCATCATCGACGTGCACTACGCTTTAGTACACAACGTCACCGTGTCCCCACGTGGGCAAAGGGGGTGAAGTGTCTTGCCCAAGGACACAACGTGGTTGCCGCAGGTGGGATTCGAACCGAGGACCTCTCGGCTTGCAGCCTGCACCTCTACCTGAGCCTCCCCCCCCCCCCCCCCGCCATCGGTCACGATTAGCCATTGTGCATAAGTATATGACCTTAAACCCAAATAAATAAATATAAATATTAACCGCTTTGACACGGCAACCCTGCTTCGCAGTGACCTTCAGAATGCATCCGGGGTAAACGTTTCGACGCAGACTATCCGGGCAAGGTTGCACGAAGGTGGTCTCCGATCGAGAAGACCATGTATTCGCATCCGGCTGTCCCAGAATCACCGCCAGGCACGATATGAATGGACCATGGATCACGTTGGATGTACCAGAGAAGATCGACGACCTGTCCTTTTTACAGATGAGGCACGGTACTGCCTAGACAACACAGATAGGTGTTCTAGGTTATGGAGGAGACCAGGAGCGCGATTCCATGCAGCCAACATTGATGAGCATGACCGCTATGGTGGAGGGTCAATAATGGTCGGTGGCGGCATCAGCTGGGATGGACGTACAGTGCTCTGTGTCATTGACCGTGGTACATGGACTGCACAGCGGTATCGTGAGATCCTGGATATCCAATTCAGATTGTATGCAGGCGCAGTGGGTGATAGATTCATTCTGATGGACGATAATGCCCGTCCTCGTGTTGCCCATGCTGTCCGGGAGTACCGACAGAGGGATGGGCTTGAGCGTATGGGTTGGCCAGCACGATCCCCTGACCTCAATCCCATCGAATATGTCTGGAATGAGTTGTAGCTTGCAATTTCAGTCCGTCCACTCCAATCAAGAAGTGTCCAGGAGCTCGGTGCCATGGTGGTCCAAGAATGGAACAACATCCCACAAAGGACCATCTGGAACCTCATTGGGAGCATTAGAAGGCGTGGTCAAGCTGTAATTAACAGTAATGGGTCTCATACTTGATATTGAGCCCATATCTGTTCGCTCTGTCAACTTTTTGGCAAATTTGAAAAAAATTCCGCTTTTACCAATAATATCCATTTTCCATAGTTATCGGATTAAAAAGCTAAAAAATAATGTCAAACCAACAAAATCTCAAATATATACGCTTTTCATAATATTTCAACTAAAACGTAAAACAGGTAGTTGGATATACTTGAGGCTTAGCAAAATTTGAGTAGTATATGTTGACAAACATTCAGCGTCTGGTTTGATTTGAATGACGTAATTCAAATTCATTATTCTTCTTTTACTAGAGCCGCTGAAGTTTATAGCAGCGTTTCAGCTATGTTTGTTTTATTCTTCAGATTTAACACATGGTAAACCTATATAAAAATATCGGGGCACAAATGTTCTAGGCTAATTTATTTCGTTGACTTGGTTATTTATTTAATTACTGTTATCAAAAAACGTTGGCCTCGACATGTTTAATCAGTTTCGATGAGTGCAGATAAAACAAGTTTTTTTTTTTTCTGAATCGAATGCTCGCACTTGCGGCTGCTTTCCCTCAGTACAGATTTGTATTTTTCTAGATATTTTTACCTGTATGTTCTTGCTGTAGGATAAACTATTGCATAAACTAATTCATTCAAGAATCAGTCATGGAGGATCAGTCTTAATTTGGAAGATGGGGGTCAAATCGAAGAGGTTTTCGAGTGGCCTGTGTGATGAAGAGATGCCAGGTTTTGAAGAGTACCTTGAGGGCACAATTTGGGGTCACTAATTAAATTGTGGTCGCAGTCGCTGGATGTTAGGGGAAATTATAAAGACAATGAAAAGGAGTGTTAAATGTGTAGTTTTCCGAGTTGTCCTGATCCCACAGGTGGCTCGTGGTGACTCCAAGAGGGTTAGTGTGATTACCCGAGAGGTTGGGAAGAAGGAGGTATGGGATGTCACCATTCATTGCATCTCCGAGTGTTGGGGAGAGACTAGACGTAGAATAGGGAGGCATTTGGGACAACATGCCTACTCACCCGAGAACCTGGACAAATCATCGGTGGCCAACGTGTTATCAGTTGTCAAGTTTCGGAAATGACTTGAACGACTAAATGTGCTTCTCCGGGTCCTGCTCATTACCCAGTTAGTGCTTTTGTGATATTTCTGATCAACAGTGTTCATCGCCGCATTCATCCAACATATTTCTTTATGGAATTGAACAATTTCGACAACCAGGGTCACATGTGATGGACAGTCTAAGGGTGCAGGAAGCCGAAATACCCGGAGTGAACCACCTTATGTTCATAATCTTCATTTAACCTTGCATTAACTTCAGGTTTCCCTTTTGCCTCAAAAATATGGCTTACGGCCAAGACGTCATTAGACTTGTCAAGTGAAAGTATTACTGTAATGAAAAAAAAAAATTCCAAGCTATCAATGAAACTGTCCATTTGACAAGAATCAAGTTGATATTTTGCTGGAATCAAGTGGATTCTCCTTTCACCGCGATTATTATAATTCAAGAATTTGAATCCTTTAGCGAACGAATCGGCCGCACTCATCCGCCTAATTCATACTTAAGCTCTTGAAAAAAATATTTTTCGAAAAAAATTCAACATGTCATGTAACCCCTCATTGGAACGAGCTCGATGAGCTCGTTCCAATGGGGGTAACATGATATGGTTTCTTAAAGTTTAACAATTTAAAAAATAACAAATTTTGATATCGTTTCCGTTAGGTAAAGGGTTAATCCCTGATGGCAATATCCATCTTTAGAAGATCTAAGGTGAAACAACTATACTCAACTGCAGTAACAAAGACTTTTAATATATTTTGGAAAACAAAGCTTCATTTTCACAATGTAACAAATGCAACCTTGTAACAAATACAACTTTGTAACAATATATACTGAAAAATACTCAAAAACAAGCAAGGCGATTCGAATATGTTGCTGTAAACATAAGAATCATAAAATTAATGAACTCAGTGCAAAATAAAAGATCGATGGAAAACATTTTTGGCGCGAATAAAAAGGGACGTTTTGGATTGGCCAGACTGGTCAGGGTAATTCGCTTGGAAATATCACAATTGGTCTTGAACGTATTTCTCAATATCAGGCTGACTAAAGAATGAAATGGTACAGGGTTTCTCGACAGATATTAATTTTCAGGCCCGACCTCATCTTTTTATGAGTTACTGGCAAAAATAGTGTACCCATTTGAAACGATATCTGTAGATACTTACACGCCTGGTATGACAAGCATGTGTATCACGAAAAAAGGTAAAACATTTAAACTCTTCGCCCAATCTAATGAGAAGACGACTCTTGATAACAAATTATCTGATAAGGCTAAAATTTCAGGGGTGTTTTGCTTCCACGCAATGGAGCGAGAACAACGAACTCGTTTCAAAGGTGTGTGTGTGTGTGGGGAGGGGGGGGGGGGTGAGATCTGTTTTGGGGACACAAATAAAAAATCATAACATTTGAATGGCGATTTTTGTGCTGACCGACTTTGACGGTGCCATGGCAAATGGGTTGAGCCACTATTTGAGAAAATAAAATATTACAATTTAAAAAAGAATCCCGGTCGACCGGTTTCTATTACATTGAACTGGAACCAAACCGATTCTTTCACCTTTCTTTCATTCCAAACCCCCCAGCATGTTACGATCATTTACACGGTTCATTTTTCAGCTGCAAATGGTTTGTAAATATGAAAATCATTCCAAATTCACAAACAATGGGCACGAACTCTGACAAAAATACTCCAAATTAACATTGTATTGAACATGGGACCCGACATCATTAGAAAACACTTGCAAACCACTATATGATGTCATTCCACCAAGTAGATTAAAAGGTTTTTGAGGTTATAGACGTGTCGGTCACAGACCTGCGGATAAATCAACACGCCGACAGGCAAGCCGATCGGCCTACTGACATTGCCAAATTTTGTGGTCCTTGTCACTGCGAAAAAGACCGACAATTCATTTGAAACCAAACGTGCTAGAGAAAAAAAATGTTCAGTTACCCACGTTTGGCAGGTATTTACCTTTTATTGATGTTTAAGGTCATTGTAGCATCTATCATGACCGCAACATAGGCAAGGGCGCCAGAACATCCGGGGACAAGCTTTGGGAGAAAGAGTATCAAAAACAGCACTAGTCACTGGGTATGAGTTAAGACCTCGTGTTTACAGCAGATCATAAAATACGAACGTGACACCCGTCACTTATTGCCATTTCCTTATTTGACATTCGTTATCAACCAATGTTATCGGTTAATAACGAATGAAAAAGTAACTGGGAAAAAGTAACGGTTGTTACGTACCGTAAAAAATTGGAATTTGACTATTGTATTGGAATTATAAGTACCGTCAAGGGGCGACACAAAGCTTTAGAACTTATTTCGCCGATTGTGTAGCTTGTTTGTTAGCTGGTCATAGAGCACCCCGCGTCATTATACCTAATACCCCTCAGCACGCGTAAAATGGGTTGGAAAGTAATACTCGGGAATTTCTCAACAGTTCTCAGAAGCTAAAGTCCTTTACAGTACTGCACGTCTTCCCATAGTCACGGGGCAAAGGGGCAGCTGCCCCGCTTGCGCTCCTCTTGTTTTGATTAGTATTTATTGGTGTTTAAGGTAATTTTTAGCCAGGCCTTCAAATTAACCTAAATTCAAGGCGGTAAAAGCTGTGCCCTAAATAGGAGCTATGCTAAAATATTGTCCTCTATTAATTTTTTCTCAGTTGAAAGTGCTTCAAATTTTTCAGTTGGTTGAGTGTTTTTCCATTTTTATGGTGTGCAAAGTTACCTTCTGCTTTAAAAATCGATAACCCTTGAAAATAGCACTCTAATTTGGGCAAACTTAAAGCCCCGGCAAAGAGGCGCCAAAAATAAAACAATCTAAAGGACTGATGTCTGCGTCAAAGGCTGTATCATCACCGAAATATGGGTATGGCTAAGCTGCACACTTTAGAGGACCTCTACCCTAGACGTTGGTTCCAAGTTCAATTTTAACTCGGGGGTAACTTGTTTAACCCAGTTAGCACTGCTCCACTTCCCGATTTTCACATGGAATCGGTTGTCGTATTGGTTTGCGCCGGGAGAAGGGGTGGAATGTAAATGCACGATGGGCTCCAGGAACCAGAGGGGTGCAGTTGCCCGACTGCCCAGAGGGTAGAGGGCCCAGAGGGTAGGGAGAGAGCGTGTACAACCTTTTCACCAGACGTGAATTAGTGGGAAAGATTACTTTTCGAGAACTGTAACCGAGAAACTCTAGAGTATTCGTTTGTAACGTATATTACGTGTGCCAATGACAATGGGTATGTCTTGTGTACAATGACGGAGGTGTTTGGTTGATAATTACCAAAGAAAGCTATACGATTGGCGGGGGTGATTTCAAAATTTTTAAATCGCCCCTTGAGTGGAACAAGGTGCCATCTGCAATGCTTTAGCATTGCAGATAGCACCTTGCTCCTCTCAATGGACGATATTCATTTAATATCAGTACTATTGGGTGTCATTACGATTTATGATACGTTTACTCCTGAACGTAACTCATATCCCAAGTCCGGTGCCCTTTTTGATAAACTTGCCCCCTTGTCATCGGTTGCTTCCGACGCCCTAAGATGCACGTAATTTCACATTGTAAAAACTTCACAATTTTCATAGTTTTTTTGTTTTGTTTTTTTTGTTTTAATTTCCTTCGGTGTCGTAATTGTTTGTTCTTCGGTCACTTCACTGACTTTCGGTAAGCTTCAGTCTTCTGAAAATACAAAAAGAAATTCTGCGTATGAATTGAAATCAATTTGGAAGGCCATAATATAAACGATTGTAGAATCAACTGAAATGCTGCCAGGCTGAAATTGGATAAGCTAGCACAACACCTCTCTTTCAACCATGAAAAAGCATGGAAGTTAAAAAATTTATAGTAATTTATATATTTTTTATACTTACCGATGACCCAGACTTAGCTGGTGCTTACTCTTAAAAATATAGGGCCAAACACAAATTTTGCCCCCCAATCCCCAAAATTGGCATCTAAAACCAAAGAAAACATGTCCTGAATGGCCCTCCACACTTCACCTCTACTGCGCATGCGCAGTGTCAAGGACGTCCCGAAATTGGCGCCATTAATCATTCTTGTAACCAGTGCCTGGTAAGCGCTATGTACTCAGCGGGGAGGTATGAGTTCCCAACTCCTGGGAGGGCCATCCCCGTCTGGGTCATTGGTAAGTATAAAAAATATTAAATTACTATAAATTTTTTAACATTTTTATACTGTACCAATGACCCAGACTTAGCTGAATAGTAAAAAGGCTGGAGGGCCTAGGACATAGAGCAAGTTGAAATACGCTCAATTATATAAAATAGAGCCATCCCCTCGAGGGGAAAAGGAGTATTAGGCCTTACATGTATCTTTCTTATTTATGTTAAATTAGAAAGACACAACACCTTCCAAAATTGAGCATCATAACATCCATGTACTCTTAATATCCAGTATAATCCTAATACTAATAATTTTTAAAGTAAGCCAATAAATAAAGTCTAGAGAATAGAGACTCTTTATACTCCTCAAAAGTGTCTGAGGATTGTATAATAACGCCCGTTTGACACGTGATATATTCAAAAGCTATACTTTAAAAACTATGACCTGAATGAATTTTTAAAACAAACTTCTCACTTAAAAGCCATCCCAGTAACAGCTCAGAATTACTAACTCCGGAGGAGGTATTCCCTTGTTTTCATAATAAAACAGGTGACCCAAGGGAACCCCCCCCCCCTTTTTTTCTTGCCCTGGGTCAAATAGCCCAGAGCGAAGAGGGCAACAGGACGGAGTCACTGCCGGAACAGAAAGCCTACCTAGCTATAGTAGCAACTGTTAAGTGAATGACATTCTGAGCAGTAGATAATAGACCTAACAATGGAGGCCTTCAAAAATGGACTCAATATTCTGAGATAAAAATTCATGAATGTGGATGGCTGAGCGCAATGAGCAGCCTTCAAAAATCTATAATAGCGACACTATTAGTGTAAGCCCAAGATGTAGAAAGAGCTCTTACTTCATGAGCCGAAATCTCAAGCACAAACTGCTGAGTCAATGATATACCATAAGCAGTACCGATAGTTAATTGAATCCATTAGCAATAGAATGGAGCGTAATGTCCTTCTATTAGGCATCAAAGACAGAAGAAGCTTACGTCCGTACTAATAAACTGATCTCTGTTTATAAATACGTCAACTCTAACCGGACAGAGTAAAGGCCCATGCCCGTACGAAGACGGAAGGACCTTAATAACAATAGGTTCCGGATATTATTAGGAGCCTGAGTCTTAACCAAAAATCCAACCTAAGTAGTAAAGGAAGTAGTGTTTCCGTCACTACAAAAGTGAGAATCGTCCACCGATAGTGCATGAAGCTCACTGACTCCTCAGTAAAAGAGAAGACTAACAGAATTACTGCCTTAAAAGGTCAGAATTTGAAAACTACTGTTTCCAGAGGCTCAAATGATTACTTAGCTAAATAAGAACCGAAGCTAAATTCCGTATAGGAATTTAATCTAATGATTCTAGGTCTATTTATCGAAAAGTTTTTTAACTGACTTAGATAAAGAGACATGAGACTCAATTGAAAACTATCATAGAGTGCATAGGTATGAGATAACATAGACCTATAACCCTAATAGTAACAGGCTGCAGTAGATCTTGTCAAACAAGTATACTAGAAAGTTGCAATGTCAAGTATGGAGGGATCAAAAATATCAACATAATGATCCCTACACCAACGACGGAAGAGCCTCCACTTAAGCCGCATAGAATAGCGAAGAAGAGGTTCTCCTACAGTAAGAAATCGCGTCCAAAGCTCGTCCTGTACAATGCTTGCCATGCAAGAAGGACCACACAACGGAATACGTGAAGGTTGAGACCTTGCGGGTTGTGATGAAGTTGACACGATTTCCCCAGCGAAAGAAGATCCTCTCATGGAGGAAGTTTTCGCGGTAAGTCCCACAGTAGACACCTGAGTAAATTTACCCACGGTCTCTGTGAAGACAGAGATGCTATCAACAGAATTGAATTATGGATGTTTATCTTAGCAATACTTGCTGAATCAACAGCGCTGGAGGATACGCATATCCTATCATTCCGTCCTATTCGATCAATAGAGCGTTAACAACATAAGCTCAGGGATCCGGACATGCAAACACATACGTCTGCAAATGAATAGTGAGTAGTGTCGCAAATAAATTATCATTGGGCGTTCCCATTGATAGCAAATCTGATTGAATACTTGTTTGCTGAGAGTCCATTCTGTCGGCAACAAGCGACCCTTACGAGAAAGGGAGTCTGCTAATACAATCAGACGACCCGGAATATGACGGACCGAAGCAGAACTTGGTGTACTATAACAAACAGAAGGATTCTTTCCGTTAAATTGAATAACGAAATCGAAAAGAAAGAAACGCAACTACTGTCGTATTATCGGACAGGATTTGGACATGCGTTTCTGAATAATGTTCATCCAATGACATAGTGCAAGCCTAAAGAACATTATTCCCTGGAAGATAAGTGCTTGCCTAGAAACTGCGGAACCCAAAGACCCTGGCACTTCTAATCCGTTGGGATCAATATTGTACCCCAACCTGTTTGACTGGCATCCGTCATAATTATAAAACTCGGATCCGGCAACTGAAGTGGCACTCTCTGAGTCAACCACCGAATGTTGCCCCAGTCTGAATCTCTTGCTACACTTGATAGACAAGAGAACGTGTATATCGAGCAATTCATAGATTGCTGAAGAGATGCCGTCGAAGAGAAGCTTCTCCGAGACCGAAGCGACTGAGAATTCTTCACCTTACTATCCACGCGCGTGGATGTAGCTAGGGCTGCGTCACGTCTAACCAACTCCAGGTTGCCACTGAAGGGCGGAGTTATACGTGGAAAAACTACTGCCTTGAAAGAAATCTCATTAAGAATATCCTGGAATTCTTTCTCTTGGAGACGTAATGATAACGCCTCAGTAAGGTGGTCTACGTATGATAAAGCGTCTAAGTTAAGTCTATTAGACATCATTGTCGTTTCCAACATCGTGGTTGGAATTGACATAGACGGCGAAAAAGATAATTCCCAGTCTTCAACCCCGCCGTCTAGACGCATATGAACTCTCGGTATGCCCTGTTCTGCCAAAATAAATTATTCCCTAGAATTGATAAAAGGCAGAAGAGCATTGCGGACAAGAAACTAGACTATCATGCTTGGTAGCAAGCTTATATATAGCGTCGTTAAATAATACGAATGTTCTAATGACATTATTGGACTGTGTCGGTAAGTCAGGGACAATGTCCCTGAACCGATCAAAAACTCTGTGTCCAATGACGCTATTAGTCTCTTATCCAGCATCGCAGCAATGTAGTCCGACGGAACAACCTGTTGAAGATAATGCCGGAAGATATGTATGGCAGCTTCCGTTGTTCCGAAAGGGAAAGCTCGAAATCGTCCGAATCCCTTTCGCCATCCTGTCGGACCCTATAAAGTGTTCGGTCGTCCGAACCTGATGCAACAGCGGAGCGCACCGACCCAGCGCCGTCGGAAAATTCCTGATCCGACCGAGAATCCGTCGATTGCTGGGATGCTGCGATAAACTGTGCTAACTTGGATAGCACGTCCGTCACTGAGGCCTGTGGAGAAGCGGTCTTACGATGCATTGCCGCTGCAAGCTCCATGTTCGTTACCCCGTGCATACTTCTATTATGCGAACGAACGGAGTGTTTAGGCCTCGTGTCCCTTGGCTACCGGATGGCGTGACCTGTTCGCCGTGGAATCACTGAATGACGAAGCTGGCCGGATACTCGAGGTCACGTAGCCAATGTGCGGTCGTGTGCGCTGCTGTGAGGATGAGGAAGCATTATCGACAGTCTCTCGGACTGTCAATATAACGGAGCGTCGCAAGCGGCGGACATATGCTCCGAATGCGAAATATCTGTACCACAACATCCGGTCCCATATGTTGTACGAGAGAGGGATCTCTCTCGCTCGCAGCCCGGACGGACCTGGACGAGCTAGGAACCGGACTAACATGCTTCCTCCGATCTGTCCTCTAATCCGTCGTCACTGGGTGTGTACTAAAGTTTATTATAGTGCTCGCATCACCCAAATCTCCTTCCTAGACCGCAACGGACGAACCCGTCTGCCGAACCATTCGATGAATGGACGCTACACCGGGTGAGCTAGCGAATGTCAACTCCGTCGATCCCACTAGGGACCTCTTAGGCGATTGACATATTCCATGAGCACTTATTGCCGCTAGCTCTTCATTAACTATGACGACAGAGGCACACTTTTGAAAGACATCTCCGTAACTTTGCGAACAAGAAACCAGACATGCTTGTTAATAGCAAGCAAACAATAATATATATAGCGTCGTTCAATAATTCGAAAGTTGTGTGACATTATTGGACTATGTCGGAACTGAGGGACGATGTCCCTGAACCGAACCAAAAATTTCTGTCCACCGACGCTATCAGTTTCTTATCCGGCATCGCAGCATTCTGGTCCGACGAAAGAACCTCGAGAAGATGAAGTCAGATGACAAACAACAGCTTATGTTGATCCGAAAGGGAAAGCTCAAAATCCTCCGAATCCCTTTCGGCATCCCGTCGGACCGGATGAAATTTTCGGACGTCCGTACCTGCTTCCGCGGAGCGTCCCGACCCAGCGTCGTCGGATAATACATGATGCGACAGATTCTGTCGTTGCTGGGATGCTGCGATAAGCTGTGCTATTTGGGATAGCACGCCCGTCACCGAGGCCTGTGCAGTAGCGGTCTTACGATGCATTGCCGCCGGAAGCTCCGTGTACGTTGACTCCCGCACACTTTCTTATGCGAACGTCCGGAGTCTTCAGGCCTCGTGTCCCTGGCTACCGGATGGTGTGACCTGGTCGCCGATGATTCTGATTGGCGAAGCTGACTGGATATCCGAGGTCACGTAGCCAAGAGCGGTCGTGTGCGCTACCATGAGAATGAGGAAGCCTTATTGACAGTCTCTCCGGACTGACTGTATATCGGAGCGTCCCGATCGGCGGACGTATGCTCCGAATGCGAAACATTTTGTACCACAACATCTGGGGGCAGACGTTGCTGTACGAGAGAGGGGCCTCTCTCGCTCGCAATCCGGATGGACCTGGACGAGCTAGGAACCGAACTGAAAGGCTTCCTCCGTTCTCCCTCTAATTCGCCGTCACTGGGTGTGCATTTGGTTGATTTATAGTGCTCGCATCACCCCAAAACTCCTAGACCGCAACGGACGAACCCGGCTGCCGAACCATTCGATGAATGGACGCTACACCGGGCGAGCTAGCGGACGTCAACGGCCGTCGAACCTACTAGGGTCCTCTTAGGCAATTGACGTATTTACATGAGCACTTTTCCGCTAGCTCTTCATTAATTGTGACGACGGAGGCACACTTTTGGAAGACATCACGGATACATCACCCTATTCTTGATCGTCTGAAATAGAGATTGATAAAGTAGAGTGACCCTGCGGGGAAAGGACCGGAATGGCCAAATCCCCACTAACATACCGTGACATACGCTTTCCATTTTGTCATCGAAATTAACACATACAGAACAGGAGTTAGTGCGAGTACACTGACTACATATACAATGATTATGAAAGTCAGACGAAGATTTCCTCTTATTACAATTGAACAATATTCTATCATTGTGAAAAGAAAACAAAGTCCTAGTACTCGCACCAACCCCTGACAATCAAAATACATAATATGATCCATTGATATAGAAAAAATAATTGCAATCCAAAAATTTGGAAAAAATATTTTTTCAGAACAGCCCAAGTTTCTGAAAAGTAACGTTGAGCCCCAATGGATCCCAAGCCTAAGTGTGGACAAAAATTCTAAAAATATTTTAAACAATTTATGCAACACTTACGAACAATAATAATGTATCTAGTTATGATTAAATTAACATCCAGATATTATTTTCAAGAAATCCCCCCCTCACACAGAGGGCTGTAGTAAAAGTAACAATAAGTGTAAAAACACTAGAACAAGACTCCAGGCACCCTGGCCCGAAATCAGTTACCAATAATACACTATCTGATGCAAAACAGACTTCCAGGGAAGAAGCTGCAGAACATCAGATGTTAGATGCAGAACACTACGCCTAACCACCCATAGGTGAAGACGTAAACATGGGGAAAAGAACAGAATTCATTCTGTTATCCAGCTAAAACTCCCAAGAAATTTTAGTAATAAAATTACAGAAAATGTGCCAAAAGCATGGGAGAATAGCAAGAGGTGGCTTAAAGGAAAGGGAGAGATGAAAACACTGAACAAGCAGTGTAATTTGATTAACAAGAATGACCACAACAGGCTGTTGCCTCGAAAATAGGTAACTTAACAATTTCATTAAAAAAATTTAAGTTACAGCCCTGATTATTTTCTGTGACTCGTTTTTCCTCTCCTCCTTCTATATCCTCCTTAGAATCACCATTTCTCTAATATTTATGTGTCTGGCATCATTTAAACTGAGATTTACAAGCACAAAGATCAGTCAGATGTTAACTGATGAAGGGCGAAACAAAGAATGATAAATGGCGCCAATTTCGGGACGTCCTTGACACTGCGCATGCGTAGTAGAGGTGAAGTGTGGAGGGCCATTCAGGACATGTTTTCTTTGGTTTTAGATGCAAATTTTGGGGATTGGGGGGCAAAATTTGTGTTTGGCCCTATATTTTTAAGAGTTAGCACCAGCTAAGTCTGGGTCATTGGCACAGTATAAAAATATCGTTACGCTATTTTGTGTCAACTTAATCCCGCTTCATGATTTTTATTTTGTTCTCTCTGAATAACATTCTTTAGTATATGGCCACTACCGTTGCAGTTTGGCCGTCAATTCTGGAGAGCCACAAAACGAGATCCAACAACTCCAGTTCCATATCATGTCTGCCTCAAATGAGGCTCATGTCATGTGACTGACGTACGAAGATGTTCTTTTCGACAATTTGACAAACGAAATAAAATTCGTTTGTCCAATAGGGTTTAACAATCTAAGTCATGCCACGTCGAAGACTTACGAGTAGGGGGAGTCAGTTCTCCGAGTGAACCACTGGAACACAGTGAGCAACTGTCGGACTCGACAACTTACTATCCCGTCAAAAGTAGGTTCAGCATTGATTAAAGGCTAAAGTAGCGTTGAGATTCTCGGACACCCACCCACCCCAAAATCGCCAATATTATACACAAACAGGATGCGCAATTATAGAAATCAAGACAACCAAGGCTGAAGACTGCTGGTTCAAAAAAAAATATGGGACCAGCACAGGGCCCAGATGACCCCAGATAGCTCAACGTACCAATCAATACAACCCCCTAATAGGGCTATAATGTGCGTGTGTATTAGTCTAAATCATATAAAGTGTTTAGTTTGGCTTAACGTGGCACCAGAAAAAAAATTCCAAGGGGTTGGAACAAAAATGTGTTTTTGAGCCGTTTAACCACCCACATTGGCATTGTATAATGCAAATTTTTTCAGCACCCCCCCCCCCCCCCCCCACCCACGGATGGTAGGAGTAAGACACCGTAGTTTGGTAGCGTTGTCTTTCATTTATATCACCATTGTTGTGTGCAGCCGACAATAGACATTGAGTTGAGAAATGTGCTTGATACACCATGCGTGGAATCCATGTATATGAACGTCACGTAAGAACGCAGGTGAAGGATCGTAGCGCATCTTATTAACGTTATGACATCAATAAAATACTTTGACACAAAACAGCGACTGCGAAGAAATTAACCTTTACCCAACGCACACGGCATCAACATTTTTCAAACAATTTTAACAAAACCATGTCATGTGACCCCTCGCTGGAACGAGCTCCCCCGGGCATTAGCAGACTTTCAGAACGAGTAACCGGGAAATTGCCGTTCGTGGATTAAATCGTAGCTCCAACGGCGATGCTGGTCTCGGGAGAAGCTGAGCAGCAGAGGAGTGAAATTCTCGTTCCCGGTATTAAACCTTAGTTTCAATAGCTAATGTTCCGTGATTAAAACTATTTCCGTTTTGGCATATTCCGCTTATTGATTGGCGTGACCAAACAAACAAGTAACATATGACGTGCAAACGTCTTTTCGTGTGCTTTGTGTACCAGATTTCCGAGTGGAAATGGACTATATTCATTTATTTATTGGTGTTTAACGACACTCTCGACAGCCAGGCTAACCTCGTGTCTGACAGTTTTACGGGTGGAGGAAGCCATTGTACCAGGAGAGAATCGCCGAGCAACGGCTCCCCAACATACTAACTCCAGGGTTACCATTGGTTGAAGACAAGTGCACACTCGACGTGAGCAGTATAGCTTGTACCCGTTCGACCCCCATTACCCGGACTTTTGCCGGAGCAGCTAGTGTTAAATTTCCATAGGAATCGGACTTTTGCCGGAGCAACATTTTCCTGTGCAAAACTTCGGCCCCACTCATCAAGATCCGGCAAATGTTGAACGTACTGCATATCTAGTATGCTATGGTCTGTATAGTGATATATTACTCACAGGGCTATGGGTATATATTATGGCATGTGAAGGAAAATTGATGGGAAAGTTGGATTTTCTTGAAAGTTTTCCCCGCGAAACGGTGGAGATTGTTATTGACGTCGTGACACGCCCGCGACGTACGTCTTAGAGACATTGACCGCTGTTGTTGTCCACTTTTCATTCCGATATAACCTTGTTCGAGTCAGGTTATGGCGGGCATCTCGTTTGGGGTGGGGGTGATCTGGTAGTAGGGGTATATATCCATGTTGGTATACTATTAGCCCCTGGGCCTTCATATTATCCTATGTCTGCTATAGCTAGGTCAAGCAGTATTGTGGGGATGGGGGGGGGGGGGGGGGGGGTCATGTATGGTCGCCCAGTGAAGTATTGCGAGATAGTCCTTGGTAGTTTAGATTGTCAGTATAGGATGAATGGTCTGTTGGTCTATTAGCCCCTTAGTACTATTAACCTACCGAATCCTTTCTATTATCTTACGGCTGGTATTGGCAGTTCGTAATGCTAGGTCAGGCAGTATTATAATCGTTTGTTTGGAACTGGGGCATAGGATGCATGGTATATACCGCTGTAGGTCCCCTGTTAGTCCTCGGTATTATTAACCAACCGATTGCATTGTATTTTATGATTGGTATAGGTAGTACTTTATGGAAGGTCAAGTGGCATTGCGAGGTGGGGTGGGGGGGGGGGGGGGGGGGGGGGGGTAATGAGAGGTAGTACAGAACGGCAGTACAGTATGGACGATATATACCTCTGTGGGCCCCCGAAAGCCATTGGTACTACTAATCGACCTGATGCTTCATGTGACTGGTCCAGGTAGTATGTAAGACCAGGCGTTCTTGTGTGTGTGTGTGTGTGGGGGGGGGGGGGGGATGTAATGCATAGTAGTCTAGTGTGGTAGTATATGATGTACGTGTTGTACACCCTACAGGCCGCATGTTATCCCTTAGTACTATTAATCCACCTAATGCTTCATGTTATCCTATGACTGGTATAGGTGGTATGCAATGCTAGGCATAGGGGTATTAAGGGTAGAGGCAATGCCTGGTAGTTTAGAACGGTAGTATAGTATGGGCGGTAAAATCCCCTGTAGACCTCCTGTTAGTTCTTGGTACTATTAACAAATCGATTGCTTTGTTTTATTATATGGCTGGTATAGATAGTCCGTTATGGTAGGTCTAGTGATATCGGGGAGGGGGGGGGGGGGGTAATGCTTGGTAGTTTAGAACGGTAGTATTGCATAGGCTATACATACCACTGTAGGTCTCTTGTTAGCCCTTGTTACTACTGATCCACCAGATGCTTCATAATATCAAGCGGTATTATGGGGTGGGGTTAATACCTGGTATTTTTTTTCAGGGTTTAACGACACATTAACAGCCAGGGTCATATGTCGGTGACAGTTTTACAGGTGGAGGAAGCCGGAGTACCCGGAGAGAACCACCGAGCAACGACGAGCAGCTGTCAGCTCTCCAACATCGTAACTCTGAACTCTGCACCAAAACACAGACAGGGTGAGATTGGTTGAAGACATGCGAACCATCGACGTGCAGTACGCCTTAGTACACAGCGTCATCGTGCCCCCATGTAGGCAATCGGGGTTAAGTGCCTTGCCGAAGGACACAACGCGGGAGCACGAATCAGTCGCTGAAGTGGTCACCCATCCAACTACTAACCTTGCTTAACTTCGGTGATCTGACGAGAACCGGTTACCGCGACGCCACCGCCCCCCCCCCCCCCCCCTAATACCTGGTAGTACAGAACGGCAGCAGAGTATGGTTGGTATATTCCCCTGTAGGTCCCATCTTAACAGTTGATAGTATTAACCTACCGAATGCTTTGTATCATGTTACTGGTAAGGTGTTACGTAATATCAGCAGTTCCTACCCTATTCCGAGAACACTTGTTCTTGTTTCATTTATTCAGATCATCCAATCAATTCACTTCACGGAAGCTGATTAACCAATCGTATTGCTTCGTTTCCCGTAATTTAAACATATCCATACAAAGTTATCTCCCTTGCATATAAAAAAGTCTATTTCATTCCTAAACCCAAGAATCTACTGAGTAGTTACTGATAAGTCATTGCTCGAACGACTCGAATCCCATCGAGCAAATGAGCTATCGAGCAATTGCTCGTTCGAGTGAGTCGCATATACGACTCTTAGTCTCATTTCGGCATTTGAGGATACCTATGGCCTGGTATTGTATTGTTTGAGGATACCTGTCGCGGATACCTTCTGAAGAATCCCTTTTTTGTCGTATAAGGCATGAGGGCCATGGGAAATTCACTCAATGAGGTCTAATTTACTATCCCTCTACCTCTTAGCCTCATCTCGGTATTTAACAGCCATATCCCGTGGCACCCCAATTTAAGTACCCCTTTTGGAAAACGTCTGGCCTTCGGCACCCCTTTTTAGTCCTATGTGGCAATGAGGGATATTCTCATGGCCCTCGTGGCCTCATTTCGTTTGAGGCCAAGAGGGCGATAAAAAGTCCCTCAATGAGGTCTAATTTACTATTCCTCTTGGCCTCATTTCGGTATATTACAGCCATATCCGAATTTGGCCGATTTGGAAGCTACATTGCATGAGGAGTGGCAGCAGTTGCCTCTGGGCCGAATCAGAAGGATCACTGGTGGCATCAGGAAGAGAGTTCAGGCAGTCATCCGGGCAGGTGGTGGATACACTCGCTACTGACGTCACTGCTATTGTGTTCAGATCACAAGTTAGATTTTTTGTCGGCAATTACTGGCATTGTTTCATCATGAACCGCCTAGCACCATACTTGTCGTGAGAAAATTTTTCCATAAAAAACATTAGTGACATATGTGTCATTAGCGCCGTTAAAATACTGCATATTTTCATCATTGTGTTGTCTTTCATTTGTCAACAGACCACTCTTTCCGCAAACAGTCACTTTTGGCCATCTGAAAGATAGCATGAAAGTAAAGACAGATTCGTTTAACACCACTATTAACACCACTGAGAAAAGACGGGGTGCTTTAGTTCCAGGTGTATAGTTGGAAATTCTAAGGTATAAATTCCAGTACTTGGATATTCAGAGAAATCAGTTTCCTTCATGTTTTCGACTTCAGATTTTTCCGACCAGTCGATTTTAATTTTCAGCCCATGAACAGTTTTTTCCGACTGCAATCGGCGATCGGTTGCGGCTCCCGGCTTTCGTCATTCGCGGTGCCCAGATTCCGGATATGCGTTCAATTTCCGAATTCCAACATTGGAATTGAGTGACACCAGAAGTTCGAACGAGTTGCATTTTGCCAACTTTTTTCGATTAATTTCTCCGACTTTTCCAATCCGATAACATTTTTCCGAAATTCCGACTAAAATCTGGCCGGTCCGATTTTCCGTATTCATCGTTCCGTTTCCCTTATAATAACCGGGCTACACAAGGACTATAGACTGACGGCTATTCAGCTAATACCTAATCTTTCCAACTAGTTACTATTAATTAGGTGGAAAGAGTAGCTACTGGCTGAATAGCCGTTTGTCTACAGTCCTTGTGTATCCTGGTCAGTGTAACTGGAAACTCGTGGACCTATCTGGGGAAAAACATTTTTCTTGTTGACTAGATGTAAGGCAAAGGGAAGCCTAAGAATACATCTCAGGGGTTCAAAAATCAAAATGCAATCAGAGGGAGCCCACTCACCCGGAGTGCCAACCATCGAGACGAGATACCCCCACTCGAACTCACACAACGCGGGCCTGTGCCCCTCGAAACATGCCCAAGGCATGTCATGCTAGAACCCCAACCCCATTTAGAACTAACAGATTACCGCCCCAGACCCAGCTTAGATACTCCAGCTACGTTCCTGCCCTCGTGTTATCTGCTAGCCCCGTATTTCCTTGGTTGATTATCCGAGTGCTAGAAGCCATTACCATGGCACCACTGAAATATGCTGAAAGGCTTTACATTGAATGCATTAGTCGAGATTTCTCAATAGAAAAAAGTGTCCAATAAATTCCAACAAAAAGAATCAATATTAAATAAACTAAGACATCCCTTGTTTTAGTAACATGGCGTCTGAAAAAATGCTCATGTTTACACATTACCTTTTAAGATTTAAATTAGCATTCTACCAGCTACCTGTCATTCCCTTTCGTGGGTCAGTCAGTTGAAAATGGTCTACGCAGTTTAGTGTAGTTTGGATAGGCGACTGGTGTTTAAAAAACACTATCGAACTATTGAACTCGCTACTTGCAAAAATTAAAACACCGCTACCTTATAACGAATCTTTGTAACAAGCTCCTTCCAGAGAGGTATGATATGCCATGCTCTGGAGCTGAACTTTGAAACAAAATATTTGATTGGCGATGTCTGTCTAGTTCTTGGTGGATATATAACCATTAAATCATGAATGGGGTTACACATACTTACATTCAGCACCTGTTACACGTGAGTTTGCATTTCTTTTGAAGGAACCTCCGGCTATTACAGAGAAACTCTAGCTCCATGCATATATCTCCCAGTTGATCTGTGCAAAACACCTGTCCGACCGTTCCTGCAAAAAGGTTAATAAATATAGGTGGGTGCCAATCTACATTGTGTCCCCAACTGGTACACGCTCGATACTAGTTGTCTAATTGGGGGTGTGCTGCGATGTTGAGGCAGACCTTTTTTCTTTTCTTTATCTATTGGGTGTAACGGCACAGCAGACAGGGTCACGTGTCATACAGTCTTGCAGATGGGGGAAGTTGCAGTACACTGAGAGAACCGCCAATCAGCAATGAGGAACTGTAAGCCTCTCCATATTAGCAACACTACACGGAGAAGCAGTTCAAGACAAGTCACCATCCATGTGCAGTACGCCTTAGAGCATAGCGCCAGCATGCCCCCGCCCCATATGGGCAATCGAGATTAACCTTTTACCCAACGCAGACGATATCAAAATTAATTTTTCAAATTTTTCCAAAACTTTCAAAACCATATCATGTGACCCCTTGTTGGAACGAGCTCGACGAGCTCGTTCCAACGAGGGGTCACATGATATGGTTTTGTTGAAAGTTTTGGAAAAATAATATTTTTTCAACTTCTGAATTTGCATCTTTCGCGGACGGATGCGGCCGATTCGTTGGGTAAAGGGTTAAGTGTGTTGCCAAAGGATCGAACTACCGATCTTTCGGTTACAACCAATGAGCCATCTCACTATATATACTCTCCCAAAAAAGAAAGTGTGCATGCTAAAAAATAATAAAAGATATCATTTTCATTCATTGAAATTTTATTCAATCGCAGACGAATCAATTTGTGATCAACACGAGAAATTTCATTACGTAACGACGAATACTCTTGGTGCCATGGAGAGTCGAAGACACTAAGGGTCAAACAAGTCACACACTCAATATCTGGTATGACCTCCGTCTGCATCGACTACTGCTGTGCATCTACGCCCCATGGAAGCGAACTAGTTAGCATGGAAGTGTTGTGGGATGTTGTTCCATATTCTGATAAGCTGTCTTTGGAGTTCCACAAGCGTTGGCGGTGCACGAGGAAGCCGGCGTAGCTGACGTTTCATTTCGTCCCATACGTGCTCAATGGGTGAGATTTCGGGCGAATTTGCGGGCCAGGGAAGAACATCCACTTGTTGCTGCAGATACTGTTGAACAACACGAGCTTCGTGGGGTCGGGCGTTGTCCTGCTGTAGAATGACGCCGGGGCCGTGACGTTGCCGAAATGGGACAACAACAGATGTAAGCACTTCATCACGATATCTGGCTGCATTGAGATTACCATCAATAATGACCAGCTCAGTTCTGTTACGGGCAGTGATGCCATCCCACTCCATCAGAGACCCTTCCCCATAACGGTTTCGCTCCACGACACATGGATCTGCGTAGCGTTCGTTTCGACGTCTGTACACTCTCTGGCGGCCATCTGATGATGAAAGATGGAAACGACATTCATCTGAATACAACACGTAGCCACCAGTGTAAGGGATGCCTGAGATGTTGTCTACACCACTGCAGTCGAGCACGACGATGACGTAACGTCAAAATCGGACGAATTGCAGGTCTTCGGGGACGTAAGCCGTATTCTCTCAGCCGGTTGATTACTGTTTGAGGATGTATCCGTCTCAGGTTAGGGATGTTCCTGGCTGTCGTCGTTGCCAGTTCCGGAGATGGACGACACGGATATACCGATCTTATGCAGGGGTGGTAACTCGGGGTCTCCCGGAGCGGGGTCGGTCTCGAACGTCATGTTGTGCATGTCGATGGACTAGCCTGTCTACAGTGTTACGGTGGCAGTTCAAATGCTGGGCAACCTCTGTTCTGCCAGCTCTAATCATACACAGGGCAAGGAGACGTTGATTCATTGTCAATTTTGGCATGCTAATGTGGAGTCGTTTCAACACCAGCGCAAGTTTGAATGTGAACGATAGGAAGGCCTTATATTACTGTAGTGTTTAAATACCCAAGGATTCACACTGCTGCATGAATTTTCAGACTCCACGTGCAAAACATGCCTTTTCACAAACGTGCAGCACGTCATTTAACGTTAATGAAATTTTAACGGGGAAAGCTGTTTTTGTGTTCAATATAACTTATTCATGAACAGGTTAACACTCTTTACACCTACGAAATTATTTTTTTGGAGTTTGATCAATTTCTGCAATGCACTTTCTTTTTTGGGCGAGTATAGTTGAGGAAGATGGCACGTAGATGTTCAGAGGTAGTTGGTTGCAGAGTCTGCCAGTTACCTGTCACTACTCTGTGGGCCTCTTCGGGCAGCCCGGTTTTTCCCATTTAGCCCAAGAACATTAGGTTTCACTAGGGAAAAAAATCGGATAAGGCTGATTTTTTCAGGGAATGTCGAGTACATGTCACTGAACGATTAGACAAAAGTCCCCTAAAATCCCAGTTGAGCTTTTTTTCCTACAGCCTTTTTTCGAAAACGCGTTTGAAAAAAATTTTAAAAAATCGCAGAACATTAGGTTTCACTAGGGAAACAAATTGGAGAAAGCCGATTTTTTCAGGGAATGTCGAGTACATGTCACTGAACGATTAGACAAAAGTCTCCTAAAATCCCAGTTGAGCTTTTTTTTCTACAGCCTTTTTTCGAAAACGCGTTTGAAAAAAATCAAAAAAAAATCGCACGAACTTTGTAACCTCGAATTGATCCAACTGTATTTTTTGTTTACGCGTATTTCGAGCTACATAATGTCTAATATACATTTACCTAGGGGAAAATGTGCATTCTGTGACAATTTCTGCGAAAAATTATTGAAAATTCACAAAAAAGTATCGGATTTACGCAAAAAATGACGATTCTCCTAACGGATTTGCCCAAAGGGTCGTAGTACAGAACGGGATGTTTGTTGGACAGACGAAAAAAATCCACCACCATTTGAAGACTTTTATCATTGCTTACAAAATAGACATTATGGAAGACCCCCTCTGTTTCTGGCCGAGTTCCCCTTTTGGCATAAAATTCGTCAGCATGAGAACTCAACTATTTTCGGGCTTGGGACCGAACAGACACGTCTGTGTCTGGCAGCATTAGATCAATAAATAATATTTACAGATTGTTCAAAAATCAATAAATAATATTTACAGAATGTACAAATCAATCAACATGGATTAAGTTACATTGACTATTATCAACGCTATATACAGAAATGACATGATCTATATACATATTATTCATCGAACTCAGAAATTTCCGACAGGACAGTGTTTCTGTGGTTGTTACAAGAATCCGAACTGCAATTACACAAACCTGGGCAAGAGAGTCCTGCATTCTTACACCCACACCTTTTTGTACAAGCACTCTTGCAACCACAACTGATCAGATTCAGTAGGTTATCGGGGGCACATGGCTTTGTGGCTGCAGTCTGTACAAGAAGTCCATTGTCTAGCGACCACCCCCAATCCGTCGGAGGAAGCGAAATGCCCAGCCATTGTTGGACCTGGAGATAACATCTGTAGACATGTTGTTGTGCAGCATCGCTGCTTGGTGGTAGTGAGGCTAGGTCGATGGGTTTATTCAGTTTAGATTTTGCTACATAACGCTTGTAAGTGACATATCTATATTGGTCGAGAGAGGAAACAGTTTTACTCCCGTATAAGATCAGGAGAAGTTGTTCCCCGGCAGCGGCTACTGCACTTGGTGTACTGTCATCCGCCAAAATTGTGTTGACATACTGTTGTGAGTCGCTAGTAACATCGGAGACAATTGTACTGAATACTTTCTTCTTACCAATTCGAAAGAGTGCAGAAGTAGTGTCACAACCACTTATAGAACGTGCTACAAGGAGGTTGCTTCTATGGTCACCCATTTTGGTTGCTATTTCACTAACTGAAACTAGTAAGTTTGGGGTAATGGAATACATCATGTGAATATTACATCCCGGTTGAACTCGAGAGGTAAGAATGACTAACAAGTCTGTCTGTCCCCACAACGACAACAGTGTTGTCATCTTGAGCGATGTCAAGTGCAGTTTCGGCTATCAGTACATCAGCATCAGCCTCGGCCTGCTTGGACTGAATATTGATAGCAGATAGTTCCTGCATTAGAAGATCGATCAGTTGGGTTTTGTTCTTGGCATTTGCAAGGAAATCAGATTGGGGTGTGGTGGCTGGCAACTCGGGTGAGATATTGATATCAATGGAATATCTGTCTTTAGATCTACGGGCTTGTTCCATGCCCTTTGTCGACATTGTACAAGCATAACCATCAAAAACAACCACGACGTTCGCCCCAAAATGTCTCACTAGATAATTGGAATATGATGTACATATGTCCTTATATGACGACTGTTTAGGCCATACAACTGCCCTCAATAAAAATCCACCATCTACAACAAACAGAGAATGTTCTGGGATTTTAGTTTGCTCGGAACCGTATGTTTTGAGGATCTTACCGAGCGTGCTTTTCTGTGTCTTCCTCATTCCAGCAGAATCAAACAATGCTGGTGGTTTCGGGGTGAGTTCATATTTGAGATACTCTTCCATCTCTGCTTGTGACTGAATAACACATGTGATGCGGTTGAACAGAATTGTGGGGGTCAATCACTACCTTACTTCCACGGACTTTGATGCTATTTGCCATCGATGCGAAAGACTTCACAGTGTCAACACGTCGTAGTTTGATGCTGTTGAACGTTTTGCTTACAACATTCGATACGCAACATTCACCAATTTTGCGAACTTGGTCACAGTTCACAGTTTCGTCGGCCACAAGCCCGGTCGCTATAGAGACTAATTGTAGTGGATCTCTATTCTGAAAGGGGGAATGCACTCTGAGCCAGTTCAATAATTTGGTGATATCATTGGCATCAGTCAATTGTGAACTTTGACGGAGATCCCGATGTTGTTCGCCATGACCAGTGTGAACATGAACAAAATTTTCGAGAGCATTACATATCGGAAGGCAAAGAGGTAGTCCATGTACCCATTTCGCAACAGTGCTATCGGTTATTCCCCTGCCATGTGTGAGACCACCAGGGAGCTTGAACATTCTCATTAAACACCGCTCTATGGTCTGATCAGAATATATCCCGTCCCAGAATTTATCTGAGCGCCTTATGGTAAAGTAACCTTTCTCAGTGAACAACTTCAAATCATCCTGTTGCATTATTTCTGTTAGGTCATTCATCTAATATAATAATACGGTATTTGAATGAGAAAAGTCGATGCCGTTTGAATTTGAGTTTAGGGGGTATGGTTAATATTTCACACGTTTCACCAGTTCATTATGGAATAAATGACTATTGTTATATATCATTATAAAGCCACTGCTTTTCTGCAATTTTTGATATATAATTTAACTCCCAAAGTGGTCGTAGATTTGATTTAATGGACGTTGTGTACCGTTGTGTGTATGAAAACAAATTTTTTTTCGTAATTTTGTACATTTTCGTGAATATTTCACCATTGAGTGTGAGGATTGGTACAAAGTTGGCATTTTCTGTTGGGGATATGTATTCTCAATATAATTCAGCACGATATTTATGATTCTCACCCTACTAAGGCGAATAAGAATGAGAAATATGGAGCTGGGTCGAATTTTTTTTTTCATCAAAAAAACGCTATAACTAAAAAAGCTCAATTCTGATTCGCGGGGACTTTTCACACTTTATCCGCACTGTGTGTCCCGGTTACATAAAAAAATCAGCTTTCTCCGATTTTTTTCCTTACTTTCTCATTTTTATGTCTAATGTGCCTGGACTAATTCGCAACACTGCCTGTCTGATGATGAAAGTGTTCAACATCAACCTACAAACAAGAGACATATCAAAAATAAAAAATGGTAGTTAATTCAGACGGAGCAGACCGGCTTACTTCCCATCTAAAATGTTTTTACTTTCCAGGTAAATGTATTTTTAAGCAATAGTACAAAACGATGATGCGAACATGTATTCATGGGCTTTTGTTTTCAATAATTATATGCGTAACCTATTTTGCAAGCAGATTGTTCCTAGGTTAGTTCATCACCTAGCTAGCGACTCATTGTTTAACCCTTTTACCCTACGCACGGGATACCCTTTTATTTCAATTACAGTTTTTTTTAAAATGTTTCGAAAAATTCAAACTCAACCATATCATGTGACCCCCTCATTGGAACGAGCTTCATGCGATTTCAATGAGGGGTCACATGGCATGGTTTTTGAAAAAACATTTCAACGGCTGAATTTGAAAATTACGCGGGCGAATACGGACGATTCATAAAGGATTAAATGAGCGCGAGTATGGTGCAAACGTATTATTCAAAAAGACATCCGTATATTAGCATTTTCGAACAATACCTTAGCGTAAGGTTATTTATTTTCACATAACTGCATTCAAAGCCACTATGCTTCCGGAATCATTGGCGACTCCTGACGCTCAACGACGTGTGTTCACCCGCGTCACATCACCAGTTCCAAGATTCTTTACTGAAGTTTAGCAAACATTTACCAGGTTTTCATTCATCACAGGAAGAAGTGTTACACTAATGAGAATAGGTTTGATTCCATTGGTCTTTTGGAAATCGATCCGACAGGAATGATCTACGGTGAGTGGTGGTGATAGATAAGCCCGTAAGATCACCAAATAAATGCGTTGAATGAATTCGTAGATTTTGCTTGTCGGTCTAAGTAACACAAATATGCTTCAATAAAACTAAAAACCATACCGCATGCTTCACATGTCTTCTTGCAGTTCTGTCTCACTCTGTTTCTTGTGCATTTTCTTGACATCCTCCTGCAACGTCTGTCCGACCACGAGTTCACACAGGAGTCTAAAATTGAGTAAAAAACAACACATAACCCAGTGGTTCCAAATATGTACAGTACGTGGAGAGTGTATTGTAACTAAATCGCCCGCGAAGTGGAGTTGTCACCCAAGCTATAACTTTCAAATTTTGTACATATCGACAAAAAACAATGTTTCAGCCAATGAACCTCCGGATTTAACCCGGAGGTTCATTGGCTGAAACTTTGCTTGTACTGGTTATGCTATGCAACAAATTTGCAATTATTGCTTGGGTGGAATCTCCACTCTGCGGGTGATTTAGTGATAATACACTCTCCACGTACTGTAATAAATAACAAATGGCTGCTTCAGCCAAGGTTGTAATACATGTAGGGACCTCCAAGTTCAAACCATGAATCTATTGGCCGAAACATTACTTGCTATTTTACAAACAATTTTAGCGTTCTTGCTTGAGTAAATGATGATGTAACACTTCCGATTCCGTTATTTTCCGAGAGCTACAACACATTTCGTTGCACAAATTACATCAAGTGGGTTTGTCCAAAGTCTCAAGCCACCAGTAACATTTTGGAAAGGATCAGACGTTAGGGGCCGTTATTTATTTACCAGTATTTCGAGAATGTTACTAGGTTCATTTCATATTTCATTCCCAACAAAAACACAAAGTAAATTGTATTTTTTAGGTCCAAAAGTCATCAAATCACCCTCTTTTTTATCAGGAATATTCAACAATAATGCAAAATGTCAATAGAATGTTTCAAACTTTTATGGAAACAATATATTTTCCCAGGACTTTATTTTTAGAGATTGCATCATTTCCGAGTGGAACATTTTAAGGACTCTAATTTCAATATTTAGTTCCGCGATACCAATGACATGCCATTCTACCCCATACGTGAATGCAATGCGCAACCAATGAGTCGAGCAAGTTCAGAGGATTAACAGGCAAAACATGCCAGATTAAGGATTCAGTTTTTGTTGTATCATTTTGTCGTATATTTTTTCGTAACCTGTAGTTCGTTCGCGTATTTTTCAATCACGGAAACAATTGGTGTCAGCCCAGTTCGTAACATTTTATTTTATGCCGAACTTGAAGTAAGGACTAATTAGATGTCGATTTCCGAGATAGCTTGACAAAATATGAGTCGCTCGGGCGTCTAGACCGGTAGGTTGGATCCGCACTGGCATTGTCTGCAGTTTGGGTGCCTTTCTGTGGTTGTTACCGCCGGGGTTTGAAATGCTTACTGTACGCTTCTGACACAGGAAGATGAGATGGATGTTCCAATCGTTACTTATTCACAGTTCCTTATTCGACGACAGAATGAATTTATAACGGTTGTTGCATAAGGAACTGGGAATAAGTAACGGTTATCACGTCCCTGCAGATGAGTGGATAACTAACACATAACTCACCTGGAGTTGTCACTGGGCCGAAAGGAGTTGTGGTTTCAACGAAGGGTTCTTCAGTTGTGGTCGTCGATAGTTCGAAAGGAGTTGTGGTTTCATCGAAGGGTTCTTCAGTTGTGGTTATCGGTAGTTCGATGGTGGTCGAGCTTGCTCTGTTGGAAGACGAACTTCGTGGAAAAGTTGATAGTGGGAAGGTGCTTGTTGAAGTTACTTGAACGGTTGTTGAGCGTGATTGGGTGGTAGTGGAACTGGGTGCTCTGGTTGTATCTTGTGCGGTTGTAGCGGTACTTGTCTCAGGGTTTCCGGTTGTTATAGCTGAAAGATACAGGGCAACATAAACACAGTGAAAGAATATTAAAACATAACCCTTTTACCCACATCATTTTTAATAACCTGTTTTAAAGCATGTTAAACAGCTTCCCAGTTTATTTTACACCACATGCACTATTTTATAAATGCTATCGGTTATCCAGTGTAAAGGGCTTAGGGTCAACATTTTTATGGGTGGTAGGTACCATTTTGGGGACCTTCCTTTCTCGAGTGAATCCACTCATGTTCGTTGACAATTGGATCTGTTCCATTCGACAAATAGCTAGAAATAGCGTGGTGTCCATAACTGCTTCCTTGTTGTACTACCCTTAACACATCTGTCGGGGACTATTTGGGCACTTGAAAACGGCAGTGGTTCCTTACACTTCCTTGTCAAATATGAGCTTTTGTGAGTATACATTTCCGACTGAATGATTTACTTTTAGGTGTATTTTGAGAAGATTTCTGTTCCGTCCCAACAGTTTTGTTAATGTGATTCAGATATCAGACAGCCTTTTTTGTAAATTATTCGTGTCTCAACCTGTTGATATTTGTAATTTTGATATTAATCCTTTACCTACCACGAAAGACAGAAGACACTTGCAAATAAAGTTTTTGAATGACATTTTTCAGTTCTTGCTTTAAAAACATACCTGATGACCCATCGTTGGATCGAGGTCAATGAACTCCTTCCAATGAGGGTTCATAAGCTATGTTTTGGAGACAAGAATGAAAAAATAATGAACCTTTAATGGTGAAATTTGTTATTAGCGCTAGCCGTTCCGTTGGGTGAAGGGTTCAATAGTTTGATTGGAAATGTACATAGCTCTAAAAGGCAGGTGCGTGTGGTATTGGTGGTCATCTTCATTAACGCAGATATGCATTTGTTGGCTTAACCTTTAACCCAACGAATCGGCGGCATCAGCATGCGTAATATGCAAATTTAGCGGGTGAAAAAATATTTTTCAAATATTTTATAAAACTAGATCATGTGACCCCTCGTTGGTACGAGCTCGTTCCATCGAGAGGTCACATATGGTTTTGTTGAAATTATTTAAAAAATTAAAAAATATTTAAAATATATTTTGATAGTCTGCGTTGGATAAAGGGTTAATGTACAGTTGGAACATTATCTCCTTCAATACGCTCATTGGTTGAGAGGCTGACATTGGAAAAGTCATACCGCGTTACCAGTTTCCGTGTTCGGCTGTCGTTTGATCCAGGAGGATGTGAAATGTGTTACGCTGTGGCTGCAGTCACAGCGTATCAAATTTTACGTCAGGAGATGTCCCTGAAAACACGCGTTACCATGTTGATTGACTCGATGCCAGCTTTAAGAGGCCAAGGGTTAGACTAAAGTGGATTTCTTTTTCGCCGATGGTTCAGCAATCCGGTTATATAGGTACTTCAAATTCCAACATATCACAAACGCCGTTGCACTTAAACCCTGCTATATCCGGCATGTTGTGAAGCTAATCAACACTACTGCTTGATCAGTTTGGTAACCTACCCGGTTCAGAACACTGAATGACGTCAGCTCCATTATTGCTGGGACAGTGGCACTTACAGTCTGCTCCTTGAAAACCTTCTCCTGGGCATGATGTGACAACGCAGTCAGCTGAAAACGAAACAGAAATGGTTATGTCTATTTACCAAGAAAAGTGTGAACAGAAACAAAGCAGCTCTATCGACATGTTGTTTAAGTTATGCCCATCAAGTTGTATATCCTCAAACCTTACGAAAGCATTACTGCTTTACCATTGTAAGTGCAACCAGTACATATCAATATTCCATAGCGAATAAAACTGTATATTTAATATAAACTATCAGGTAAAAGTCTATCTTGCTCCTAGGCTACATCGCGACTGGTCTACAAATCATAGACACGTGGCCTTAGAAACAGGTGATCGACTCAGAAACATTTCATACATTAACATTGGTGCGGTAATATATATGCACCGGGAGCTCTAGTTCAGCGATCCGAACGTAGTGGCTACCCCTCTACGTTCAGATTCTTACCATTCAATCCGATAGAAAAAGTTCCCATCAAGTTTTTATGGGAACTCAAAACTAGTAATTAGGAATATATGTCAAGCTTTCGCCCATATTACCCGCTGCAATCGATAGTACACGTATTTCCTTACATTTGAGCAGGTTTTATTGATCCAAACTATGTTTTATCCTTTAATTATCGTCATTTGAGTACTCCTGCGGCGTCAACGGAGATTTCGAAATCAGCCATGTTTTTGTATAAAAATAAAACAGTAAAAACAATAACCCGGTAATGGCGCCGAAACGAATAGACCTTTTCACCCATGCAGAATCGGAAATATTCAATCGCAATTGCGCATAGGGGGTTGATAATCTGCTGTGCGCGAATGAGATCGAGATTCCGATTCCGCATCAATGAAAAGGTGTATTCGTTGCGGCGCCATTACCGTGTTATTGGTTATTTGGTTTTACTGTTTCATATTTATACAAGCACATGGCCGATTTCGAAATCTCCGTTGACGCCTCACGAGTACTAAAATGATAAAGGATAAAACAGTTTGGATCAATAAACTCTGCCCAAATGTAAGGAAATGCGTGTACTATCGATTGCAGCCGGTAATATGGGCGAAAGCTTGATATATATTCCTAATTTCGAGTTCCCATAATAACTTGATGGTAACTTTTTCTATAGGATTGAATGGTAAGAATCTGAACGCAGAGGGGAAGTCACTACGATCGGATCGCTGAACTGCGGGAGCTCCGGATACAAGCTGCTGGTCGGGTAATTACGGACTCCGTGCATACTTATCACACGTAGTAGGTACAATATACACGTATATAGAATATGCCCATAGTAGCTTGGTGTACGTTATGTTCACGAGTGGTGAACATTTGGTACACCAAGCTACTTTCAGTATATTTTATTTATACCATGACTGACAGATTATCAACAGTCGGTATTTTTTCTCGATGATTTTACTTAACCGCAGACGTACATACGTGCGAATCTTTTTGTTTACATGAGCATCGGTGGGCGGTACTTCCGCTGTCAATTTTATCGCTGAAACGAAATGGAAAAGGAGAAAGAGCCTTTTTCGTTGTAATAACGAACTGTTTCGAGGTATGGGTGCTTTACTGAGATGAGATAATGCATGTCTTACTTTTTGGCATCTTATGATGTAAACCTATTTAAAAAATGTAATAAATAATGCCAGTTTCACTTTACTCGTCGCCAGGCGACGTGCGGAAAAGATTGCATTCAGGTCGACGTCACCAAAGGTCAACTTGGATCTAGTTCCACTGAAATTGAATTGCTGTAGTGTTCACACGGTTGGTGTGTAAAGCAAAAATATATGTCAGGCTTTTCATATGTAGTACGATAGGTAATCATGATATAAATACACGTGATAATCTGACATATTTCTTAACCCTTTACCTAACGTAACGGCTCGTTCTAATGAGGGGTCATAACCTATAAGTAGGTAATATAGGCCGTTTCTGGACCACTTGGTACATGTACTGTACGGTACATGGTAGATGGTGCGTTTACCATCGTAGGATTCAGTGTTAACCCTTTACCCAACGTAACGGCCAAAACCGGCCAGCGCTATTCTCAAAAATCGCCAATTAATTTTCATTATTTTTTTCATTTTTTGTCTCAAAAACATAGGTTATGACCCCTCGTTGGAACGAGCTCGACGAGCTCGTTCCAACGAGGGGTCATAACCTATGTTTTTGAGACAAAAAATGAAAAAAATTAGTTATTCAAGAATTATTTTTGCAAGTGTCGTCTGCTTTTCACGTTAGGTAAAGGGTTAAATCGCATGCTTGTTCGCAAAAAATGTCATTTTTTATGGTGTCCCAGAATCGGCTGTTATTTTGAGACTCCTAGAACGCACTTTTAACGTTCAAATACTCGTTGGAGAACGTGTCGAATGTAAAAAAGTGAAAAATGTACGAAATTGTACATTTTATTTTACATAAAAATTTTTGTTTACGTTCCCATCGTGGATTAGACCTTCAATCTATCGTTGGTGAACGCGAAAAAAAACGCTTTGCCGGTTCTAGACCAGCATAAAAAAACGGTTTGCCGATTCTGGACCAGTGTCCCAGAATCGGCAAACGGCTTTTGAGGTGGGGATTTTCCCATTTCTGACGTAAGTGGGGGAATACCCATAGTGGGATTTTCCAAACTCAACAGAAAAAAAACTAAGTTTTTTGGAAAATCTCTACTGTATAAACTTACTGAGAACGCCATTTGTCACGCTCGAAATGTATTACGTGTTTTTATCCAAATGAGCGTCAATTGTCAGTTAAATGGTTTAACTGAAAAACTATTCTATGGATGAAAGCGGAAACAGTTCAAAAGATTAATTGATATGATTTAAACGCGTTTTTTTTTTGAAAGCGTTACATTACTGATGTGTTTACTTATGATTTTGATTATCAGATGTAATTATTCTCAAACGCGTTAAATCAAAAACCGGTTTCTTATGTACTAAAACTTTCAAACTTTTCAAAGTTCTCCAGTTCGCCATTGAGTGAATAATCTGTGATGCGATTTTAACGCGTTCAGAGGCAAAACGCATTTATAGAGGTTTATCATGTAAAATGTTTTTTCCTCAACTGGTTTTTAGTTATTATATTAAAGACAGAAGATTTTATTTACTTAAAACATAAAAAATAATTATACATTTAATTTTGAAAATAATAAATAACTCACATTAGCATACTCAAAGGAAATATTAATTAAAAACGAAAAAATGTTTTTACAGATGGATGCTAAACGCCGAGATCAGCTTTTAAATGAATATGAAGGTTCCAAAAAGGGCATTCAATCGACTGACAGAAGCAGACGTCTTGGAGAGATGGAACTCAAACGAGAGACCACAAAAATATTTAAACCCGTGACGGAGGTTCAAGAGCGAAGCAAGAAGGAGATAGTTGAAGAATTGAGACCCATAAAAGAGGGTTCTTTGAGAATGGGTTCGTTGCCCGGATTACGTTCCCATGAGAATCGAAACCGACGTGAACGAAAGTGATGATAAAGCCTCGACTATCACCACTGATAGCGTCGCGTCGTCCGAGGATGATGGTAAGAGATCTGTTTGGAATTCGCGAGAATTCGGACGGTAAAATTTTTGTGGGTGACACCGAAGTGCGAAGGGATGATAATTTAATCGTCGGTTCGAATAAGTATAAAATAATTGATGGACTGCGCTCATTGCTCCTTTCCGACAAGCCTGGAGATTACACGGAACAGGATTACGACAATTACGGCGACATTCTGGTTCAGACCAACGCCATGAGAAATAACGATGCCGAAGAAACGAGACCCAAAGTCAGCAGAGGTTACAAGTGGACGAAGGTGGTGAAACCCATATGGGATATGAATAAGAAGTATGACGAGTCGAGAACCGGGAAAGGAGTGAGAACCCATTTTCTTCCGAGCGATTCTGACGCTCTGTTTCAGAGATTGAGATTGTTGATGGCAAGCAGACGCGCTGGTAACACATGATTAGATAATGAGATAGTTAGCATATGTGACGAACTGTTACGCCAGATGGTTTTGAATAAAAACCATTATAAAAGGCTGATGAACGAATTGAAGGATTGATATATATATAAGTAGAGAGAAACAAACAAACACAAATATATAAAACAAAAACAGTAAATTTTACACTAGAATAATAAAAAGTATTTAAACAAACGATTTACCAGTGAAAACAAAAATATATTATAAAAATAAAATATGTTGGTGATAAAGAACAGAGGATACGTTAGAACTTACGTTCAAGGCGGTTCTGGCATTGTCGATTCTATAATGCGAGCGTTCACGAGTGATGCAGGTAGAAAACTCGCATTGACCGCGTTTGAAGTCGGTAAGAATACAGCTTTGGATGCTGGTAAGAAAGCCACTTCCACAGCCAGTGGTAGGATAGCTTCTGTGGCTGGCAAGAGGGCAGCCGACGCGTTGATCGACAAGTTGATCAGTCCACCGGTGAAGCGAGCTACGTTAGAGCGAACGCCGAAAAGTTGGAAAGATTTTAAGGATGCTGCGATACCCATACAAGATTTAGCCAAAATGACGAGTGGATCTGGATTGAAGAGAACTCGCGACGGTGTAATATAAATAAATAATAATATTAAAAACTGAGTTTGAAAAAAAAACAAAAAATTGTGTTTGAAAAAATCTAAAATAATAATAAAGAAAAATAAACAAAGATGAACATTAAAGATATGTCTTGGAACGACGCCGTGACCAAGAGGTCGAATAATGAGTTGTTTCCCAAAAGCATAAGAGGCTTGATAGTGGGAAAATCGAATTGTGGAAAGACCAATCTGTTGATGAATCTGTTGTCCCGACCCGACTGGTTGGATTATGACAGATTGTTGTGTTTGGCAAGAGCTTGTTTCAACCCGAATACAGATTGCTTCGAGAGTGCATGGATCGTAGATTGCCCAAGGACGTTATAGCCAGAATCTTTGACAGTAGGGAGAAATTCGACAAAAGTGAAGCTTCTCTTTCGACCATTTTGGACGGTGCGGCGATGGAGCTGATGAAGAGAAATGCATCTTCGAACGTGGACTGTTTCTACCTGTCGCAGAATTATTTTCGATTGCCCAGGCAGACGATAAGGGAGAACGCTAATTTTCTATGTCTCTTTCGCCAAGATCTCAAGAATCTCAATCACATCTACAGCGATCACGTCGCAAACGACATGAGCGCGGCAGAAATCAGGAGATTCTGTAAGAGGGTTTGGAATGGAGGACTTTACAATTTCGTCGTGATCGATTTGACTAGCGAATTTAATCGCGGAAAATATCTATGCAGATTTGACAAGTTTTATGTTTCTGATGATAAGATAGAGCGTGAAAATAAAAAAAATTAGAAAATAATAAATCTTCAAATAATTAGTTTTGAAAAAATAAAAATAAAATTAAATATAATGTTCGAACAAGGAGAATTGTTAGAACGGATAGCCGAGAGTACGGCTGCAAAACAATCCATTCAAATCGTGGTGAGTGGCGATTCGACTCGATTCGCGACGAAATTCGAACCTTCCATCGAATTGAATAGAGACAGAATACGTGATTAAAAACGTGAACATATCCGCAGGACAGAGGAAGAAACTTAAGAGAGCGTTAACAACTCCAGGCGAGGCGGTGAGATTCAAATTCACTCACGAAGATCTGACGAGTGGCGGTCAGGATTCGATCGCCTCGACCAGAAGTCAAATCAAAAGGACGGAAAAAGCGATTCGTGATGGAAGAGGGTTGACGGCGAGATTGAGTCCCGCTCAATTGAGATACAATTTGCGAATGAAAGGCGGTTTCCTACCGCTATTGGCAGGAATCGCCACAAAAGCATTACCCTTTGCTGCAAAGGCATTACCCTTTCTCGGAAAGACTCTCGGCGTGGGTGCTCTCACGGGACTCGCGAGTTCGGCAGTTGAGAAATTAATGGGTGGCAGCCGACTTTTTGAAGGGAGGAGCCGTGTGCCACGTCCACATAGACGACAGCGGTAAAGGATTGTATCTAGAACCCGTTAGAGGTGACAACTCTCTGAGTGGAAATGGTCTCTATCTGAAGAGTGGACGGAACGTTGAGCGACTCGGCAAGGGTTTGTTGCTCGGTGAGAATTCGCTATTCAAGAATATACCGATTTTTAATATGTTATTATAATGTAAAAAAAATTATATAATTATATAAATATAAAATATAAATCATAGAAAGTATAAAATAATATAAAATGGATATTTATTTATTGGTGTTTAAGGTCACATACTTATGCACAATGGCTAATTGTGACCGTGACAGTTTGACGGGTGGAGGAAGCCGGAGTACCCGGAGAGAACCACCGAGCAACGACGAGCAGCTGTCAGCTCTCCAACATCGTAACTCTGAACTCTGCTCCGCAGGACAGGCAGGGTTAGATTGGTTGAAGACATGTGCACCATCGACGTGCAGTATGCCTCAGTACACAGCGTCATCGTGCCCCCATGTAGGCAATCGGGGGGAAGTGTCTTGCCCAAGGACAACGCGGTTGCCGCAGGTGGGATTCGAACCGAGGACCTCTCAGCTTGCAGCCTGCACCTCTACCAACTGAGCCACCATGCCCCCTATAAAATGGATAAAAAGGTGAAAAAACAATTAGATGATAATGATGAATATCGCGATATAGAGTGCAAAAAAGATGTGGAAAAACGATTAGAAGCTAATAATGGATATCTTAGGAAAGAACTGATAAAAGTTAAATAAAGATCGGGATAGGCGGTTGAAATTTCAAAGAATGAGACGTTTTCCACCATTACCACTACCTTCTGAAGAGAATGGTAATGATGCTAGTGTTATCAAGAGATGCACAACATTCGTTCATAACTATGATTTGGATAAACAAATGTGTTCTTATAAAAACGTAGCATATCACAAAAAAAAAAAAAAAAAAAAAAAAAAAGAAGAGAAGAATCGACGCTGAAATTTGAGAAAAAAGGAAACGTTATTATAATATATGGGCAATAGTGAAGAAGGAAAAGAAAAAAACCAAAAAAAAGTAATGAGATCTGAAGATGATCTCATTACTTTTTTTTCCTTCTTTGCTAAAAATCAGTCTCTCTATTGTTTATATTTCCAAGTCCGTTATTAGCATGTTGACACTTGTGTTTTCTCCTTTTTCGCAAATGTGTTGAATGTTTATCTTTACTTTTTTAAGTTTTTTTACTTCGGTCAACGCGCTCTCACCACCCGATTTGTCCACGAGTTCGAGAGAGATTTTTGGATATATGTAACTTCCATAGGGCAATGACAAATCGTTCTTGTCAAATTCTCTGTCTTCGGGGACGATGATATTCTGCTTATCGCTTTCATACTCGTAAAACAAATCGAGCATGGCTTCATCCAATTTCAAAGCCATGCTATATTTGTCGTATTTGTGCTGTAAGCCCTTCATCTCGACCTCGTTCAATTCGATGGAATCGTGTCATAATCTATAGATTTTACAACCAAGTTTCTTACACGTTTCGACTCGTTTCAATTTCAATTCGCATCTTTTAGGTGTTGTCATGATCGATTATTTGTTTTTTTTTGTTTTATGAATTCCTGCAAATAATGTATATTTTAAATTTTTGTATTTAATATGTTCAAAAAGTTTGTTTTGTTTTTTTTTTACTCTATATATATATATATATATATACTTCATCAAATATTTTATATAACTTCGTCAAATTGCCGTCATGCTCGGAAGTTTACTTCCTTCTAAGCGGCTTTCATTTTTGACTAATACTTATTCCGTTACGTTAAGTACCGTACCAATGTGTATCGCGTCATAGGAACGTAAAATTTAGCATCACGCTGATCCTAATTGTTGAATGGGAAGTATAAAATCAAGAACCCGTCTATAAAATCGCCGATGCATATCTTCCTTGGGTGGCAACAAGTAAAGATATGTTCCGCATTACACGTTTTTCACTGTTTTTAATTGTAAATTATGGACAAACAAGACCGTATCATATCTTCCTTAGGTGGTAACGAGTGGAGATATATTCCGCGTTATTGCGCGCTTTTTTTGTTCTCAGCCTAAGAATTAGAAGCATTCAATCATTCAAGCATCCACCCAAGGAAGATATGATACAGTTATTTTGCGCGTAATAGACTCGGATACGGGGAACAACATGAAACGGGGAACATATCTTTACCACCCAAGGGAGATATGATACGGTGGTTTACAAGCAATACACTTGAATATGGAGAACAACGCGTTTGAACAATTCGGGTCAAGGAATGGTTGAATGTGTGAATACTGCCTGCGAACTCACTTCTGCCTCTGTTACCAGGGCGAGGTTGAGATAAATGATTGAATGATTCTAATTCTTAGGCTGAGAACAAAAAAAGCGCGCAATAACGCGGAATATATCTCCACTCGTTACCACCTAAGGAAGATATGATACGGTCTTGTTTGTCCATAATTTACAATTAAAAACAGTGAAAAACGTGTAATGCGGAACATATCTTTACTTGTTGCCACCCAAGGAAGATATGCATCGGCGATTTTATAGACGGGTTCTTGATTTTATACTTCCCATTCAACAATTAGGATCAGCGTGACGCTAAATTTTACGTTCCTATGACGCGATACACATTGGTACGGTACTTAACGTAACGGAATAAGTATTAGTCAAAAATGAAAGCCGCTTAGAAGGAAGTAAACTTCCGAGCATGACGGCAATTTGACGAAGTTATATATATATATATATATATATATATATATATATATATATATATATATATATATATATATATATATATATATATATATATATATATATATATATATATATATATATATATATATATATATATAAAAAAGTTTAATTTTTTAATTTTTTTTAATGTAAACAATTTTTTTGTAAAGGTTTTTTTTTTCTCTTTATATAAATAAAAAGTTTAAATTTAATGTCCTTTTTTTTCTCGTATTAATTCAATTTTTTTCCACGTTAAGGAACATAAAAAATTGTTTAATTTCATTAAAAAAAAATTTTTTTTTTTTAATTTCTTAAAAAAAAAAAAAAAAAAAAAAAAAAAAAAAAAAAAATTTTTTTTTTTTTTTTAAAGGAATTAAAACATAAGGAACATTAAAAAATTGCACGTTAAGGAACATAAAAAAATTGATTAATTTCCTCAAAAAAATTTTTTTACATTAAAGAAAAATTAAAATGAAAAAAATTTTTTTATATATACATAAAGAGTAAAAAAAACAAACTTTTTTAACAAATTATTTAAAAACAAAATTCGAAAAAAAAAAATATTCTTACAAATGGAGCAAACAAATAAAAAAAAATGGAAAATTTAAATGAGAAAACCGTACCTCAGTTAAACGAGATTTGTAAAAATTTAAAAATTCACATTTCAGAAATCATAGAACCAAATCAAAAAAAAAATGAAGTCATACAGGAATATTGTTTGCGAAATGATGGAAAGGCAAATGAAATGTCAATAGCAACGACGTCCAAAAATGCATCGATTGTGAAAAAGGAGAAGATGACTAAACGAAAAGCCGTTGAAGAACTTCAAGTTTCAAAAGAAAAGAAAAGAAAAACTAAAACAAAAACGAATGATGCACTTCAGATTCTAGACAAACGAGATTTATCGAGTGAAATTCAACGAGCAATCAATGAAGGGAAAGAAGAATATGTAGCATGACTCGTCACGGAACTATTCCAATCGAAGCCCATAGAACGGGAAAGTGCGATCAAAGGCATTTTTAAAACTTTCGACGTGGTTCCCTCGTTCAAGAAAATCAATCCGAAATTGTTCATGGAAAAAAGTATTGGATTTGTTTCGTGAACACATGAACGTGGGACAAAAAATTAAGATGATACTCCATTGCGTGATGAATAAAATCTATGTGAAGTCTGGCGAGAGCATCGTGAAAAATGCATATTTCAGATCTAACGTCGAACCCGTACTTCGAGATTCAGATTTATCAGACGTTTTCGAAAACATGAAAGACAAGATGTTGATGTCTCTTGCGAATTATCAACATGAAGGTAGTAATTGGACTTTGATGAGGTGTTGAAACTCGAAATTCATATAACTAAAAACGATTCGTTGAAAGGATCTTACTACGTGGAATTACCATATTTCTTAGCTAAAAAACATTCCGTGGTCAATGTGAGAAATAAAGATGATCAGTGTTTTAAATGGACAGTCACTTCTGCTTTATACCCTGTCAAAATCCATCCTGAGAGAGTTTCTCATTATGAGGAGACTTCTAAAAATCTCAATTGGACCGGAGTGACTTTTCCAATGCAGTTAAAACACAAACGTTTTGAGGCTCAAAATCCCACCATAGCAGTGAACGTGTTGGGATACGACGATGAAAAACGAACAATCTATCCTCTCAGACAGACTTCGTATCTCGAAAGAGAAAAGAGGATTATTTTATTATTGATTTTGAATGGTGACAATCGTCATTATTGTTGGGTTAAAAATCCAAGCCAATTACTGTCGAGACAAAATAATAAACCTGAACATAAGATATGTTTATGTTGCAACTGCATGAACATGCTTCAGAGCAAAAAATCGTTAGCGAAACATCGGGAATATTGCAACGAACATCAAGGTGTCGCCATCAAAATGTCCAAACCTAACACCATCGTGAAGTTTGAAAATCGCAATAGAAGGTTAAAAGTACCATTCGTCGTGTATGCCGATTTTGATTGTTTCACCGTGAAAATGAGTTCCTGCCATCCTAAAGCTCTTCAAAGTTACGTCGAAAGATATCAAAAACACACGCCTTCAGATTATTGCATTTATGAGAAATGTGCTTTCGACTCACAACACGACATGGGTCCCTTCACCTACACGAAACAGTGTGAAGACGACGACGTGGCTAAAAGGTTAGTGGAAGAGTTAGAATCGAAAATTCAAATGTTATATGACAAATTCAAAACTCCGGCGAAAATGATCACCATGCGAGAGCAGCAGGACGAAAATAACAGCCACCAAATGTCACATATGCAGACAATCGTTCGATGAGAATTCGGAGGAAAATAAGGTCAGAGACCACGATCATTACACGGGTCTGTATCGCGGTCCAGTTCACAGCAAGTGTAATTTAAAATACCGAGGCGCCGTTTTCTATCCGGTGATATTTCACAATCTCTTGGTTTATGAGTCATCTGTTCGTAAAAAATCTCAGCACCTCCCACGAAGAATTAAATTATATCACGAACAGCGAAGAAAGATACATTTCCTTCACGAAATGGAAGGTCATGGAGAAGAAAAGAGTAATCGATGGAGACACGTTGGAAGAAAAAACGAAACTCATTCATAGAGGCATACGTTTCATCGACAGTTTTAAATTCATGTCAACCGCTCTGGAAAAATTAGTTGATAACATGAGCAAGGATAAATTTAAAATCACGAGCGAACATTTTGGAGAACGAGTAGACGTCATGTTGAGGAAAGGAGTCTATCCTTACGATTACATGAATGATCTAAAGAGATTCGATGACAGCCCACTACCTTCAAAAGATTTTTATTCAAAATTATATGAATCCGACATTTCCGACAAGAATTACGAACATGCCAAAAACGTGTGGAAATCATTTGATATGAAAACCATGAGAGATTATCACGATCTCCATCTGAAGACTGACGTTCTGCTCTTGGCAGACGTGTTCGAAAATTTTCGAGATGTCTGTCGTCGAAATTACGATCTGGATTCTGCTTGGTATTTCACCGTACCCGGTCTGGCGTGGGATGCTCTGTTGAAGACCACCGAAGTCCAATTGGAATTATTATCTGACGTGGACATGTTGCTCATGTTCGAAAGAGCTATGAGAGGTGGCGTCTCGATGATCTCCCACAGATATTCTGAAGCGAATAATCCCTACATGAAAGAAGGTTTCGATTCGAAATGGTCGAATAAATACATACAGTATTGGGGCGCTAATAATCTGTATGGTTGGGCTATGAGTCATCCTTTACCGATTGGAAATTTTGAATGGGCAACGGAACAGGAAGAGATGCAAAAATGGAGAGACTATCCTTGCATTTTAGAAGTCAATTTGAACTATCCGGAAGAATTACACGATCTACACAACGATTATCTGCTAGCTCCCGAACGAATGGAACTGAATGAAGGAGACGAAGAAAAACTCATTCCCAATTTATTTAACAAACGTAACTACGTGGTCTACAGTGAGAATTTGAAACAATACGTCGATTACGGGATGAAATTAGTCGACATACATCACATCATTCGATTCGACGAAGAGCCTTGGATGAAAAAATACATCGATCTCAACACGAATCTCAGAATTCGAGCAGAGAACAATTTCAAAAAAGATTTCTTCAAACTCATGAACTACGTGTACGGTAAATCGATGGAAAACATCAGGAAGAGAACCGACGTTCAACTCGTCACGTTTGAAAAAAAGAGCTAAAAAATTAGTGGCGAAACCCAATTTCAAACACCGAACCACATTCAACGAAAATCTAGTGGCCGTTCACATGCAAAAGACGCACCTGAAGTTTGACAAACCGTATTATCTCGGACCGATCATCTTAGATATCAGCAAACGATTGATGTACGAGTTTCACTATGATTAGGTCAAACGAAAATTTGGTGATAAAGCCAAACTACTGTTCACTGACACAGACAGTTTAGTTTACGAGAGAGTCGAAAGACATCTACCTTGATATATCTCTGGCCATGGCCGAGTGGTTCGACACGAGCAATTATCCCATCGATCACCTGTCCAACATTCAATCGAACGACAACAAGGTGTTAGGTAAATTTAAGGATGAGAGTGGCGGTAAACAAATCGTCGAATTCGTGGGCTTGAGATCCAGACTGTATGCTTATCATCTAGAAGATGAAGAGATCAAGAAGTGCAAAAGGAGTTAAAGTGTGCAGGGTGAAGAAAAACATCTCTTTCCAAGAGTATAAAGATTGTCTGTTAGGAAGTGGTCCAGTGTATAAGACTATGAAATCGATTTGAAGCGAAAATCACAACTTGTATACCGAAATAGTCAACAAGATTTCGCTGATGGCCGACGACGATAAGATATTCGTGTTAGATGATAAAACACTTTGGCACTTGGACACTGGACTTTACGTCGATAGGATTTCAGATATGCTTAAGGAGGATAGGATTCCAGAAAATCTAGAGGAATTAGACGACGGATTCAAGATTATGGAAATTGATAGAGGCATCGAGAAAGTTAGTTTAAAAAGAAAAAAAAAAAAAAAAAAAAAAATAACATCATTTTATTGAATTATAATAAAATAAATAATTTAAAAAAATATATATATATGCATTTATGAATAAGAAAATAGAGATATCCGTAGAAGGTGTCGTCTTACCTAATGAACCCCTATCCAACATCGATCTGTCAAATGCGGCGAAAGATTTGAAAATCAAAGATTTTCTAGGCGTGTTTTCCAGAGATGCCTTGCTGAAGGGAAGACCTCGACAATCGAAATGCAGAATTTTAAATCTAGACGATTTATCAGGTGAAGGCACTCACTGGGTGGCGTGGTTCAAGAATGGGAAGAAGAAGAATTATTATTTCGACAGCTACGGATTTTCACCGCCAAAAGAAATAAAGAACTATTTCAACAAATCGATGGTTCGTTACAACATGGAATGAGTGCAATCACCAGATCAAGTGTTTTGCGGTCACTTATGTCTCTACGTTCTCAAGAGATGGTCTGAAGGAGATCGGTTTCAAGACATTCTCAATGAATTTCATTAGAGAGATTTTTTTTATAGTATATGAAGGTAAAAAAAAATTATTTAAAAAAATTTAATCGAATAAAAAACGAAAAATAAAATAAGTGAAATAATTCATTTTTTTAATAAACTGCGTTTGAAATATATTTTTTAAAAACAAAAATCTCAAAACAACATGCCAGTCAATAAATTTGGTAGAAGTGCCGACGAAAGTCGACCCAAAAAGAGGAAGACGCTCGAAGTCGATGATGGTTACAACGTTGTCAACTTGGATGAACGTTACATTCAGAGATACGAACCTCGAGAGGAACCTTTGAACATGAACGATAAGAAGCTCTACAATCTTCCCAAACCAATAGATCTTGCAGATGCTGTGACTAAAAAATACCTCGACAGGGGGAACGTGGATTTCGAATGAATCATGCTAGATAATTATGTGGATAAAGCCATGACCGACGATCTCGATCTGAAATCTAAACATTTGGTGAACGTCGCAAATCCCATAGATCCCACCGATGCCGCGACCAAGAAATACGCAGACGACTCTCATGCGAGATTCAGCAAACATCTGAGAAATAGATACATTCAGAAAACGATGCACTCAGAATTGAATGCCAATTCTAACAAGATAACGAACGTGGCCACTCCCACGAATCCCAAGGATGTGGTGACCAAACACTACGTAGATCTGGAACAGAAAAACTGATGGACGAGAAATGAAATCAGATCTGAATGCAGGATTCAACAAGATATTGAATCTGTCGAAGATCAATGACACTGATGCAGACTCAACCGTGGTCAACAAGGGCTACGTAGATTCTGTCGTGATATGATCACAAGAATACGTAGAATCGCAAATGGACAATCTCTACCTCAACAAACAATCTGGCGGAACCATGGAGGGTGGCATCAACATGAATGGTGAGAATTTATTCAGACTCAATCATGATCCCGAATTCGATTCCAGCACAGTCAGCAGGAAGTACGTGGATGACAACTCGGTCTGGAGAAAGGGCGACATCATGGAAGGTAAACGAGACATGGGAGGACACGCGCTCATGAATCTACCAGATCCCATGAACATGACGGATACTTGCACCCTGATCTTGGTGGTGGAAAGACTCAAATATGCTAGAAAATTTATCACCGTGTGGGCCGAGGGGGCCGGCACGTTAGAGGAGGGAAAAACCGAGTGGTCTTTCGGAAACGGAGGTAGCGGATTGAAACATGGTCAGGTGGGATATCCCATGCCGTTGGGAGGTGAAATCATTTGAATGGCTCTGGCTTCCTCGGATTTGAATAACAGAGCGGTCGTTAATCTCGTGGTGAATGGAGTAGAGAGCGATAAGAAATACAGCATCGAAAAGACAGAATCAACACGCGAATGTTAGGACGTTTGGCACGCCTCTCAAAGTGTATGCTGGAGACAGGATTAATTTCGTTATGAAAACCAATAATCCCGAAGCCGCCAGTTCCGTGGTGAGTCTACTGATCGAACTAGATCCTTTGAACAAACAGTGAATGCGTGGAAATAATTAAAAGAAATAATTAAAAAAAAAATAATGAGTGATTATTAAAAACAAAAAAAAAAGTAATGAGATTTAGAAAGATGTTCAATCTCTCTAGATCTCATTACTTTTATTTTTTTTGGGGGGGGGGGCGGTTTGTTTTAATATGTTATTTCTCATATTTCATCTCTGAAATTGGATCACCTATCTCGAAACATGCGTCGACATCTATTTTAGCATTTCGAAGAGCTTTTATAAATTCTCGAAAAGCAGTCAGTCCTCTATACGTCAACATGTCTAAAAGTTTTCTGGTCTTATCTTCTATCAAGATTTTACTTTCGATTTCACATCTCATATAATTGGTCAATATCAAAGGTTCTGTTTTGACTAAAGTGTCTAGAATTATTGCTAACGAATCTTGCAAAATATTTTTAATCAAAACACGTCTGTTTCTTCTTAAGTATTCTCTTTCTTTATCATTCATTTTTATAATAATTTTTTTAATTTTTTTTATTTATATTTTTTTTTTTCCACCCACGTCTCTCATCGAATGATCGACATCTTATTTCCATCCAATTCGAATTGTAATTCTCTGTCCGACAGGACCAGGGTGAAGGCTTCAGTTTTTCTTGGCACGTTCCTATCGAATTACATCTTGATCTGAATGTCTAAGACGCTACTCTTGAGTCGTTCACTCTGTTTACCGACGTCGAATACGAACATGGGATACATCGACTTGTATTCGCCGGGAGATATGTTAGGGTTGCTCATCAATTCGTCTAGACCATGATACTTCTTTCTAAAATCAGTCTGCAGAAATCGTTCTTGTCGAACGATGCGTTGTAATCGATTGCTGGATATCTCGTGGCATTCAGAAACACTTGCATGTTTCTCAAATGGCAGTGATCGAACAGCGACGCATTCTTTTCCTGAGACCCATCCTTATCAGTCTGAAATGCAACCACGATGAAACGCGGTCTCTCAGAAGCGGATTTCACCATCAATCTCCAATCGAAGTGATTTGTGGAGGGTGGAATGCTAGCTGTGTCAACTGTCTCATTCTAAATCCCACAGGTAATTTACTCTTGGATTCTATGATCTTGTAGAGACGCGTTTTTTCCACGACCGAAGGCTCCACGTGCGGAACGAACCACGACATCTTGTGTAGAGTTATCTTACACGCATCGGTCGCAGTGAGTCTCACTACCACATCGTCGTTTCCTTTTCGAATCAACGTCAGACTGTGTTTGAATCCGTACATGATCTTGTTGTAATCGTCCGCGAATCCGAATTTGTGTTTCAAAGGTATCCTGAACGAAAACGTTCCTTTAGGTCTGGACGTCTTGACGTAGTCGAATATCACGGCGGCGCTGGCGCTAGCAGGGCCGATGATGTCTTTCAACCACAACTGATTAAGTCCTCTGGATTTCGAAAAATCATCCGGATACGTCAAGAGTCCGAACATCGTGGTGGCCTGACTGGGATGAAACACAGATCCTATCTCTTGTCCGGACAGCATGTATTTTATATTACTGAATAGATGCATGATGCCATTATTGGCTAGAGTAACCGTGTCGTCGTAGTCGCTCCCATCTTCCTTGGTGAGACGTCCCTGCACCACTATGTAACTCTCGCTAGGATGGACGAATAGATCTTGAGTTTCGACGTTGATTCTTATCTCTCCCACATTGTTCAAACTCGTTCCGGTAACCGGTTCATATTCGTGAACCTCATATTCTTGAATACTTTCAACTTTCACTATGCTTTGTGCTATATCTAGTATATTTGCCATTTTTAAAGGGTTTTTTTTTTTTTTGTTTATTAATTAGCTTGCTTTTTTTTATCTAAAAATAGTTTTAATTTTTTATTATTATTTTTTTCTCCTATATATATATGTGTGTAAACAAGAAAATGTTAAAGAGAGTAAATAAAAGAAATTTGTTTTTCTTTATCAAAACGTCGTCTTCTGTAATTGTTGTTCGTAAAACTTTCCGATGATCTCTTCTCCATCCAAAGCTTTGATTTCGTAAGTCACCGGATCGGTGTGAAATATTTTGATTATCACGAAGATTTCCGAGGTCCATCGAGGAGTATAACCCTTTTCAAAGTGCTTCTTATAAGCGTAGATTCTCACTCGATCGCCCACTGCAAATTTCGGCGTTCTAGACTTCTTCGTAATCTTAGATCTTTCAGGATATAGATTCACGTAGACCCGTTTTTCATTTCGAGGATCGCTAGCTTCCACGGGAGTCATCTTGATCGATCTGTGTCACGTATTGTTGTAATCTTTGACCAGACCGTTCAGAGCGTATATGTATTTCTTGGTCGAATTCGCCGTGAAGTATCTGTGCATCTTTTCCTTCATAGTTCGATTCCAACGTTCCACCACGCTGGCTTTCTCTTCGTTTTTGATCGAGTAGAGGTCGACCAATCGATGAACGTGCTTGTTGTAGAATTCCTTTCCCTTATCCACCCACAATTTATTCGGTTTTCGAGAAGACGGGTCGAACACGCTCTTCAGAGCCTCGGCGACGCAAGGTTCCGATTTATTCTTCAAAGCTCTGATCCAACCGTATTTGGAAAACACGTCGATGACCGTCAATAGATATTTGACACCCTCGTTCCACCTCGAAAACGATCTCATGTCGACCAAGTCGGCAGACCAAGTATCATCCAAACCCTTCACGAACACCCTTCTCTTTCGAAATTTACGCACGATGGGTTTGTGTAACTCCTCGGCCAATTCGCTCGTCAATAATCGTTTCTTCTTTTCAGATGCGCTTTTTTTGAACGCCCCATCCGAATCGACGTTTTGCACCGATCAGATTGCCGACCAGCGAACGTTCTATCTTCTCTCTCCTGGTCGGATTCGATATGCCTCTCAATTTCCTCAACATGTTTTTATCGCTGATATCATTGCGAGTCTTGGTGTCGGGATGTTCGGCGTAGCACTGATTGTGATCATACGTGGCCGCGTCCACCCCATTCACAGGTTTGCTCCAAGATTTAGGAGTGACATCGGCGTTGAGTCTCTTGTTCAATTTCGTTCCAGGTCCCGTGAAACTGACCAGGCAGATGCATTTCGAAAGGTAGATTATTGATCATTTTATTCACGATGCCTTTACCTTTTCTCGTGTTCTTTTGACGAATCGAGTCTTGATAGAACCACACACGTCGCAAATTCCGTGAAGCATCTGTCTGTCGTTTTTAGTTCATACTTCGAGAATTACTCGTCTCGGTAACTCTTTTACACTTTACGCAATACATTTTTTTGAGAGTTATTTAAATTAATTTCGTTTTTATTTTATATATGAATTTAATATTTTTTTTTTAAAATTCTGTTATATATATTTTTTTTTCAATCGCTGCTCTTGAGTTCTATCATCCTACTGAATTCCTCCCTAGCCTCTTTCCTCCCCTTTTCCACGAGAGAATCCTTCATCCCTTCCTTGATGATCTGACTAGTCTTGATTCTCACAGCTTCTTTCATGGCTTCGTATTTCGTTTTCTAGCCCAATATCGCGAAGTATTGTCTGTCCGATATCCTACTGTCTTTCAACGCCATCGAGATCATTTCGGATATCGTGTCTATCTTGGAGTCGGCCAAGATGCGAATCTTGTCGTGTTTCCTCGCCTTCAGATATAATTTCCTACTCAAAAAGTTTCCGAGCGTGCTAAACAATCCGGCAGTGAGAACCACTCCTACGGTCAACACGATCGGAATGCCAACCGAGGTCGACAACAATCCGATGCCAGCCGCGTGTAAACCCATGGAAATCGTGATGAGTATCGTGCCGATCGCGTTGACGAATTTCACGAAATGCGAATACTTCTTGAGAGAACGGCGAGAATCTCTCTCGAGTTAGATACGATTGGATTCTACTGATTTGATCGATGCGATACCTCTCTCCTCTTTCTTTTTCTTCTAGCGACGGTGCCGTCGGCAAAACGCCGTTCGGCTTCTCGTCCTCGTAGTCATCTAACGTCGGATACAATTTATTTCTGGTTCTCATTTGTTTTTTTTCTTTCTAATATTAGATAAAAAGAATTGTGTATTTATTTTTTATTTTCTATTCTCCCTTATGTTATATCAACGAGAAAACTTAGACGTATGCTTCATTGAACAATAATTTCATGATGCATCCCTTGTCTTCTAAAGTCAGACTTTTACGCGCCAATTTCAGTTCTTCCAAAACTGTGGGCTTGTCTCGATCCTTACAGAAGAGTAATCTCTTCCAAAACGCGATCACTTCGATTTGAACGCGTTCGAACGCCGGTTCGAAATACTTGACGACCATATCTTCCCTTTCCATCGTCAGACACGAATGATTCTCGTGATCGAAGTCTAGGTGATCCCGACATCCGACGTTCTAACAAGAGGCGACATAGTTGTTCGTTCACGCAGAATGCGTAGACTCTCATCAGCATTTTTAAAAGAAACCTCACTCTAATAGTCTGGGAAGCGCTCATGATTTACGTATTTTTTTTATTATCTATTCGATTTGATATATTTAGTTTTTTAAATAACTATTTATTTATATTTTTTTTCTCTCCTATATATATCAATCACTTTTTTTTTATTTCCTCGACCTTCAATTTGATAGGTCACGTGACCACCTTCTCGAAACTTCGATTTTTCTGATGGGCGTGACCCCATCCCCACGACGAGGGGAGATAACTGATTAAGTTTATAAGAATCAAGCAATCTGATTGGTTAATTAGCAGGTCACGTGACCACCTTCAGAGCCTCAAAAGCCGTTTGCCGATTCTGGGACACTGGTCCAGAGTCGGCAAACCGTTTTTTTTATGCTGGTCTAGAACCGGCAAAGCGTTTTTTTTCGCGTTCACCAACGATAGATTGAAGGTCTAATCCACGATGGGAACGTAACCAAGATTTTTATGTAAAATAAAATGTACAATTTCGTACATTTTTCACTTTTTTACATTCGACACGTTCGCCAACAAGTATTTGAACGTTAAAAGTGCGTTCTAGGAGTCTCAAAATAACAGCCGATTCTGGGACACCATAAAAAACGACATTTTTTGCGAACAAGCATGCGATTTAACACTGAATCCTTCGATAGTAAACGCACCATCTACCATGTACCGTACAGTACATGTACCAAGTGGTCCAGAAACGGCCTATATTACCTACTCCTATATTTTTGAAACAAAAAAATGAAAAAAAAATAGTTATTCAAGATGCTTTTTTGTAAGTGACGTCTGCTTTTCATGTTAGGTAAAGGGTTAACCCCGTTCACTAAAATCGACCAGAGCGTCGGTAAACCTCGGCCGAGATAGATATGAGTGAACTCCTAAGAAATTCCACATCCTATGGCGACTAAGAAATCATCTGTATAAGTATTTTTTCTGTTTTTCTGAGTAGCAATGGTCGGATATTAAGTTGAAAATAGATCTCAACTTCGGGCGTTAGGACTGGGTCCTATTTTTCCAGATAAGTAGAACTTTTGTACCGCAATAAACAAAACCGGTCCCACTGCCTGAGATTTCTGTATACTTGTCCACAGTGAACAGAGGTCAAAGCATACACTAATGTTTTACCCTGGAAACCTTTTATAGTTATTATAACTCACAAACAGGCCGCGATGTCATTTCTATAGATCAAGATTTTCAAATTATTACTAACCCGTTAAGTAAAGATATAAAGCTTCCTGGGACCTCACAGGAGTAGATCTGTTTCTCGGGCTATTTTTGTAAAATTATGTGTGGGTGGGCGTTTTTTATTTTATTATTTTTTTAATTATTTGTTTGCCATCAAAAGTTTATATTCTTGCTTAGTTTTATTTTTTAGGTCTCAAAATCAACAGAATAGTACGGGGGTGGTATATTTCATCCCTTGAGTGCAAAAAGGCTTCGCAGTGCTAAAGCATTTCAAATCCTTATTGCACTCAAGGGACACATTTAACAATTTTATTAACTTGGGTTGACAATCAGACAAACCATTTTTTTTTATTGTTTAAGTTTGCATTGGTAAGAAAAAGAGCATGCTGCAGTCATAATGACTATGCGAGAGGGCCTGAGAAACAGATTTTTATCTTTTAGTCCTTATTTTATTATCTCCTATTTTCTAAACCTTAAACCCTGCTTAATACCGAGGTTTTTTGTACCAAAAAACAACTTGGAATTTAACCAATTTGGTTTCGTTTGGCATATTTCACAGCTGTAGATCTGTCAAACAAGATTAATTGGTCTAAATCCCTACTTCCATTACACACAAAAACTGCGGCTTGAAACTTCGGTATTCTGACAGTGTTCATGGGGTTAATCGTTACCGTGTTCACACACTGATCATTCCGACAGAACAAAAGCATATGCATGCACCGAAAAAGTAACTTTGAACTGAACATACCTGGAGCGTAAATAGACGATTGTTCGCCTTAATTCAGACATGCACCATTTCTCCCCCTCCACCTTCCCCGGTAGGCATAATCACGACTACGACTAAACCAGTGGGAAATTTAATTAGCCACCCCCCCCCCCCCCCCCACCACCACCATACTCACACACACACCGAGTCAATTTTCCAAGGGGCCTTACCCTTTGCCTTCCACAAGATTTCGAATTTTATTTTTTTAAGACAATCATTAAAACCATATCGTGTAACCTCTTATTGGAAAGAGCTGAAGCTCGTTCCAATGAGGGGTAACATGAGATGGTTTTGATGAAACATTCTTTTCTTCAACTGTTTAGTTTGTAAATTTCGCGGACGGATTCGGACAATTCGTTGGGTAAAAACGTTAACGTGCATAATTTCATTTGTGAACCCCCTTCACTGTAAATTATCCAACTGAGGCTCAATAAAAGGTTATATTTGTATTACGTTTTAATCAATATTTGGAGAGCTTTCGCTACCTTTTCATCCCAGAAACACCATATTTTAGACGCATTCTAGACATGTTCGGAATAATTTCATTGGCGTCCTGCCTAATTTCTAAATTTTTCCAACTAAAAGCTAAGGTTAAAATTAATATCAACTATTCAATTTTTGTGTTCAGTTAGGTCATCTGGATACAACTCCTGTGACTACCATTAATTTCAAGATCAAGAGAAATTTTGCAGAAGCAAAGGGCTGGGCAATAAGGAAAGGTTTTGCTATCAGCTTAACCCTTTACGCCGCAACGTAACTGCTAAAACCGACCAGCGCTACTCAAAATCCCCATTCAATTCATTGTTTAACCCTTTACCTAACATGAAAAGCAGACGACACTTGCAAAAAAAATTCTTGAATAACTAATTTTTTTCATTTTTTGTCTCAAAAACATAGGTTATGACCCCTCGTTGGAACGAGCTCGACGAGCTCGTTCCAACGAGGGGTCATAACCTATGTTTTTGAGACAAAAAATGAAAATATTTTGAAAATTAATTGGCGATTTTTGAGAATAGCGCTGGCCGGTTTTGGCCGTTACGTTGGGTAAAGGGTTAATTTTTTGCGCCGAAAACATAGCTTATGGCCCCTCATTGGAACGAGCACATTGAGCTCGTGCAATGAGGGGCCATGAGCTATGTTTTTGACGCAAAAAGATCAAAAATAGCCATTGAAAACTTTTGTGTGCAAGTTTCTGCTTTTCATGTTAGGAAAAGGGTTCAAATGAAACTAATTCGTCATACGCGCACAGTGTCGTTACTTACGAACAAAGGGAAAAAATATTTACCAGCACAGCTATACATAGCGTTGACTGTTTTTGCATCACGGAAACTGAAGGAAGGAGCTCGGCCGATGATATCGATGAAAGCTGGATCTTTCGTTCTGATTGTGTCTTCGCCATTCTTAGAGAAAAACTATAAGAATAAAAAATAAATAACAACGAGCGGAAGAAAAGGCACCCCTCATTTTCTTTTGCATCACGGGCTTTCAGTTTCACCCTTACGACCATCCCTTTTATTCAACAGCCTATTTTTACCAAAAGAGCTTGCACAGTTCCAACAAAGCTCTCAAGCCGCCAGTCTATTTCTGTTAGGAATTCCACACTTGCACGAACTTATTGTTTACCCACTCCGTTGAAATTTGCGCACAAACAATTGATGAAGTGTGATGTCCAATTATTTACAAAGATATCCAGAACGTGGAGAGTGTATTATCACTATATCACCCGCGGAGTGGAGATTCCACCCGAGCAATAATTGCAAATTTGTTGCAAAGCATAACCAGTACCAGCAAAGTTTCAGCCAACGGACCTCCGGGTTAAACCCGGAGGTCCATTGGCTGAAACATTGCTTGTGTTTTTTGTCGAAATGAACAAAATTTGAAAGTTTTAGTTTGGGTGATAACTCCACTCAGTGGGTGATTTAGTTACAATCCACTCTCCACGTACTGTATAGGCGCGCGGTGGTTCAGTGGTTGTGGTATTCGATTTCAAATCGAAAAGGTTGACGGTTCGATACCCGCCAGCGTTATCCGCGTTGTGTCCTTGGGCAAGGCACTTAATCCCGACCGCCCACGCGGGGGAACGATGGCGCTGTGGTGACCGTGTGTCAGAAGTGTTAAACCACAATTTATATAAATTTTATGCAGCTTAGGCCTCCGTGTGCCCCCCGCCCCCCTCGCACCGGAAGTGCATGTTTACTGTGTTAAACATGCTCCGTTTTACTGGTGTTGCGGTCACGATAAGCCATTGTGGAGAAATATTATAAGTTATCTCCGTCAACATGTATGGTATATGTTGATTTAATACCTGTATGTCTGCTTTTAACACCGAGCCGCAGGTATAAAATCTCCATATACCATACATATTGCTGGAGATAACTTTTTTATTTTTTTGTCCAGTTTGAAACAATATAGTGGAGAAAAATTTGTGGACGCGTTTCTCACGCTCCGCAATCAGTTGGAACAAACGCATTAAACAGATAGAGTTATATCCCTTGGATCGTTAAGGAAACTAAAACAGTATTTTGTTGACATGTCGTCGCCCCCCCCCCCCCCCCCGAGTTCCAATGTGTAGAACACATTAGAACTGAGGAGGGGGGGGGGGGGCGATCTTTGCTCTTATTTTTCTCAAGTTGTTTCAGTCAATTATTCGACTATTTAATTTATAACGACAAAATATGATCTTGATGTCGGAAATCTGATATTTGTGACTATTTTCCGGTCTTTTGGTTCGATATTTTCATCGAGGCGAACAAACGCGGAAAGCTTTTGTTTAAACCATATACCCCTGGTGTTTCGCGTGCGCCTATACCCTACATCTTGCACTCTCTCATACCTTGGATGCTGGGTGCACCTTGTCCAAGGCATTCTGACCCATCAAAAGACAACATTTATCGGGATATTGGGACCCGTGACTACAAACACAAAGATGTACTCCGAGCCACACGGAAGTAGAGCAGTACATGTGCACTGTGGTAATCAAGTTATTTACCGGTAACACAGTCACAAACCACCAACAAATATATATATATATATATATACACGTCACTATGAAAAGGAAGCCATGGCGGCAATCAGGGGTATACATCTTCAATAATTGTTTTCATCAATATTTTGTGGTTGCGTTTTCCTGTTAGGTTCTGTTTTTGTGACAAGTCTGAAAACTGAACCACCAGACCCAGAAAAAAAAACGTTCGAATGATTTCACTTTGGTGTATCAACTGGTCAAACTTTATCCCATAAATGGCTGTTTATTTGAACAAAAGCCTTGGATAAATATTTGCTTTATTCACCTAGTAGGGCGATAAAATTTCCCCGTAGGTAGAACACTGAAATAATTTATTCCTGTAGTAGAGACGGACTTGTTGACCTCTGACCTATACCGCATTCGTGTAGCATAATTAATAGTTCTATTGTTTTCTTTAAACCTTTTTGAATGTATTAAACAATGCCAGTAGAAAACACCACACACTACTCGTATAATAAAATAATTTTGCAAGTTTAGCTCAAGTTTATAGGGGAATTATTTTTAGGCAAATGTGTTACTGAGCCTTGTTCATTTTTGCTAATTTTGCTGGTCGATCGAATCGAACCTATGTGCTTCTCACTTCTTGCTGTGTTTTGTAGCAAGTAGCAGCACGATTTCGCCGCGACTGTCCTGTAAAAGATGTATGGGATAAACAAAATCAATAAAAAGCGTTTAAGTAAAAAGTGTATTCTACTCGTAGAATTTAGAATGAAACCGACTCGCCTCGTTTCATTCTTAATCCTACTCGTAGAATACATTTTTTACTTGAAAACCCTATACGTTTATTCTAGATATCTTACTGGGTGGGAACTGAACTTGTCGACCCTAGGGTCTCCCGACACTTCATCCATTCGACAAAGGGGGCGAATACGTAATGTTCTCGTTCTCACCGTTCTTCCTTATCGTCCATCGGGCGAGACCATTTATTATTTATTTATTTGTGTTTAAGGTCACATACTTATGCACGATGGCTAATCGTGACCGTGACAGATTTACGGATGGAGGAATAGAATCTAGTGAACACCTCTATAAAAAAATAAACTGGTTTTGAAGTAAAAAAAACATTCTTTAAGATGCTATATCAGTAAGGAAAATTCGTTTAAGGTTATGATGTAGAAAATACGCCAAATATATGCATTCAATTCTGAGTTGACAGCAGGCATCAATAGTTTGGAAGCATACTACCGCATTAGTTATTTATTTATTGATGTTTAAGGTCACATATTTATGCACAATGGCTAATCATGACCGTGACAGATTTACGGATGGAGGAAGCCGGAGTACCCGTTGAGAACCGCCGAGCATCGATGAGCAACTGTCAGCTCCTCAACATTCTAACTCTGTTCAAGCTCCGCTCAAGCAGGGTTACAGCGTTTGAAGACATGTGTACCATCAACGTGCAGTACGCCTTAGTACACTGCGGCATCGTGCCCCCATGTAGGCAATTGGGATAAAGTGCCTTGCCCGAGGGGACAGCGCGGGTTGTCCCGGACGGGATCGAACTACGGACCTCTGGCATAGAGCATAGAAGTCCAACAGTCTACCACTGCGTCGCCACGCACCAGGGCGAGTGAATAAGGAAGAAATTTTGACAACGAGAACACAACAGATTACATAAACTACATCCATTCGTCATAATTTTCAAAAGTTGGAAATTCGAAAGTACAAGTTCCAATAGCTTGAAATGGAAGGAAAAAAATATTCTTCATGTTTTCAACTTTGCAAACTTTTCCAACCAGTCGACTTGAATTTTCAACCAGTGATCCGTTATTTCGACTGCGTGGTTCCCGACAGAGCAAAAACGATATTCCAGTTTTCGATCAGCCGACTTAATTTTCCTGATTTCCGACTCTAATCTAAGATCGATCCGGGTTATGGAATTCATCATTCTGTTTCCTTTACAAGCACAGTCTACACGACTGACAGTCGATTGGAAGGAGTAGATATTAGCCGATTGGCCGTCAGTTTATTGTCTGTGTAGCCTGGTTAGTGGAGGAGTAAACTCGTGGACATTCCTGGAGAAATGAATTTTTTCTTGTGGATAAAATGACTAGATTTAAGTCAGAAGAGGCCCCACTTGAACTCTTCCCACCCACCCCCCCCCCCCCCCCAACACCGGCCTGTGAGCTCTCAGGGCCTGGCTGTGGCATGTCGAGCTAGGACGACACCGGTAAGAAATTCACCTGATCCCCTACCCCCATAAAGACCCTCTACGTTACTGCTTAGATCTCCTGGCGTCTTCATCTAAAACATCAAGCTGAATAGTAAGCATCGTCCCCTGAGTTCCAGTGTGTTCTATGTGCCAACTGCCATATCTAAGCCTAGCTGAAGTGGCTTAGGATCAACACTTAAAACGGTCATTGTTGCTGGCGTAGTTATTGAGAAATCTCTCAAACAAGGTGGTAATGAGTAGCACTAAGAAAATATGATGTGGAGATTCTGAATATTACATTAACATTTCACAGGACGATTGGAGCAGGTGACTGATACATAAGAAAAAAAAATGCATCGAAGTTCCCCTTTTTTAAAGTACTTACTTTTCTCCCATAATGCATCACGCTCCGGTAGTCATATGGAACTTCAAATAGGCTTACGCTTGATTCATGTCGTTTTGAGAATTGATTATCCAGACCATCGTAAATGTTATCGAATAATATTTCCACAAACTCGTCTCTGTCAGGACGACTTTGATGATGAAGAAGGCCAACTGCATGTCCAATTTCGTGAACCACAACCTCTTTCTGTAAAAAAATAATTTTGTGCATAAAAAAATAGTTTACTGCTGGGTGGAAAAGAATATTCTAACATGTGGCGACGCGAAGATCCTTGTAAGGAAAGGTCATATGTATTGTGACCTTGAACATGAAAATTACAACCCCACTGGACCGATTGATCCGAAACTTGACATGTGGGTTAGGCATGGTGAGTGTTAGAGGCCAATTTATTTTATGACAATTGTACCAAAGAGGAAGGTTACAGTGACTCAACTTTATTTTCTGGCGCGTACCCTTCTTCGCCAGAATTGTGCTAGCGGAAGACTGCTTTCCGAGAACTGTAACCGAGAAACCCTCGTGTATTCGTTTCTAACATACTTTACGTGCGTCCGTGCTAGAGGGTGGGGAGGGGGTGTTAGCAATAATGGTGTAGGCTTGTTTATAATCAAGAAAGAAGCTATACAATCGACCGGAGGGAGAGTTTTAAAACTATTCACGTTCATATTTTGTTCTTTGAGTGGAACAAGGTGCCATCTGCAATGCTTTAGTACTGTGGATGGCACATTCTTGCACTCAAGGGGCGATATGTAATACCAGTACTATTGAGTATCACATTATGATTTACGATACAGTACGTGGAGAGTGGATTGTAACTAAATTACCCGCGGAGTGGAGTTATCCCACAAGCTATAACTTTCAAATTTTGTACATATCGACAAAAAACAAGCAATGTTTCATCACCCAATGGACCTCCGGGTTTAACCCGGTGGTCCATTGGCTGAAACTTTGCTGGTGCTGGTTATGGTTTGCAACAAATCTGCAATCATTGCTCGGGTAGAATCTCAACTCTGTGGGTGATTTAGTGATAATACACTCTCCACGTACTGTACGACGCAAACTCCGTCTTAACTCATACACAGAGTGGCGTTGTCTTTTTGACAACCCTGCCCTTCTTGCTCGAATTGCTATAGAGACCTCTGATCTAGACATGTGCATAAGTGGATTGATATTTCACGAATGAAATGTTGAAAATTCAAAACTGAAAAGATACGAGATTAGCATCTGAAGTAAGCCATGATATAGTATACTGTCCAAAAAGGGTTAAGCCCCCCCCCCCCACTCCCCCCCTCCACCCACCTCCCTAGAATACCAGTAGGTATACAGTAAATGGGTAAATTCTCCCGAGAAAACCTGCTATTTGCAGTAGGGGGGAATATGCCTTATCAATGAAGCAAGGGTTTCTTGAGCTTTCTTTTTTATTGAATGAATATAAGGCACCGCGGACATCATCACAACGTTAAAAAACGTCACGTTGTTCAGCAACTGGTGGAGCAGCCTCGAGAATATCTAATACATCTTAACCCTTTACTCAGCATGAAAAGCAGACGACACTTGCAAACAAAATTCTTGAACAACTAATTTCATTTTTTGTCTCAAAAACAAAGGTTATGACCGCTCGTTGGGACGAGCTCGACGAGCTCGCTCCCACGAGGGGTCATAACCTATGTTTCTGCAACAAAAAATGAAAAAATAATTTAAATTAATTGGAGATTTTTGAGAATAGCGGTTTTCACCGTTACGTTGGGTAAAGGGTTAATCGGCGTGGCATGCTGTCCATGACCTTCCGAATTTCTCACTGATGTCTCATTTTTCTATAATCACACGGCAGTGAAGTGGTCAATAGCCAGCAAATATTCACCTGTTTTAAGGATGTATGCCCGATCAGATTGAGGAATGCAGAATGTCACATTATGAGCTATTTGAAGACCCACCCACAGGTATTGGGGTGGGGGGGGTGCTTAACTTGTTTTGGACAGTATATTTCCAGAGCTTTTCCTATATGTGGAAGAGGCCATGTAAAAGTACTTCTGCATTTCATGTTTTCAAATTATCTGCCCTTGACAGACTGTCACAAGAGATTAAAGTGTGTTGGGAGTTGGCGAAAAGTAACACTACAAGTCTGAAGGACCGAACGCTATCACTTCTTTGATCATAAAGCAAATGTCACGCGAATAGAGCAAACAATTTTCGAATCAAAGGCTCCGGATGCAATAGGGTCAAGGGCTCTCGGCATTCTGATTTCAAATGGGCAAAGTTTTCTGAAAATATTTCCCATAATGCAGTTTCATATTTAACCAAATATACCTTGTTGGACAGAGCTCGGTGAGCTCTATCAAATATAATTGGTTAAGCTCATAATTAAACAGAAAAAAACAGTGGTTCAAGAAAATCCCGTGGCACTACCAGAGTGCGTGGGGTTAATATTTTGTTTGATTAACAGACACCGCACTAAAACGGGTTCTGTTCGGACTTGGATGCAGTGGCAGCGCCAGAGTTATGGAAGTGAAGGGGTACAGTTGGGTATTGCCCGCCGCGCGTAAGTTTTGAAAATTTTCTCAACTTCGGGAGGGGTGTCCCCTCCAGAAGTTCAGAAAAATTTTAAAACTTACGTTGTGAATGGTGTTTTCTGGAGCTTTCTCAGACAATTAAATTAAAACAGTTTTATCCTTTTGAAACTTACTGGTTAGGTCTTTCAGTTATAGAAAACGTCATACATGGTGACATTTTAACGGAAGAACGCTGTTGTAAAGAGCGAGCACAAAGCACCAAACGACACTCAGATCGAAAATGAAAGTAGGCTGCTAGACCGTTTGAACGCGGCACGCCTTGTTGCAATTTGGGACCTTGACTTTTGTTTGTTGTTTGCAGCTAATGTGTGTGTATGTGTGGGGGGGGGGGGGGGGTGGCACGCAAACATAATTTAGAAACTTCTGATTTAGTGCACTTGGGAATATTGAATTAAGCATACCCACCATTACACCGCAACGTTCAATACTAAAATTAAAATATAGTATTTTTTACTACGCTTTGCGAAAAACGTGGAGGGGTGAGTACCCCCCCCCCCCCCCCTCCATGGTGCCGCCACTGCTTGGATGCTAAAATTGGATACGACAGTCCTTCATTTGTGTAGCCGACTTGCGTCATAAGTACAAGTACAGTTCAGTCGCCGTGGACTGGTCATAATCCACACGTGATGCGTAATCAGCAAAAAATTAATTAATGAAGCACCAGGTTATACCCGGTGCTTCATTAATTAAATTTATTATTCCTATAATTAGTGTTTGAAATCTAATATTATTGCGTCCGTGAACATATTGCCCATCAATGGAAAGTGATCAACCCACGGCGACCGTACTGGACCAAACTATAGTTTCTAAAGTACATGATTACTTATAGAGCTAATGGATATCCAGTCCTGCTCCAATCTACTGTGCTAAAGAGAAGAGTGGATGTGCAGCTGAAACGGTTTCAGCTGAAACGGTTTCAGCTGAATCTTATCGCCAACGGGTGTTATATGGCAACATACCACCTGCAGCTATCATACTTTGTTATCAAGGAATACAGAATATAAAACTGGCCAGACAGTAACTGTTGACAATTTGCAATCAAATTGGTGCGAGAACAAATTTTTTCTGGACCAGCCAAACCTAGACTGGTTGGGACAACTAGAGCCCAACGAATCTCAAATGTGTGATCGAATCGAACCGCGAATCGAATCGGGCACCAGATTCCAAATTGAATCGAATCTCTAATTGAATATCACCGCTTTTCAAGTTGAGGTTGCTGCACCTTCTACAACCATAAATACTGTACGTTTGCACCACTCCAGTATTGTGAACAAAAAAAAATATTCTAGAACGGAATCAATGTCATTTCGGAAGTAGTCTATCATCAGGTCTCCTGTATACAAGATTTCAGGAGACACTTTCTGTGATTTTGAGAGCGTGCCAGCAATTTGAAAATATTCGAATCTGTGCGATTGAAATCTAATCGTATCGAATCATGGGGATTATTTCGAAATAATTACATTGTTAATGTAGTTATACGTTTTGGGTCCAAATACTCAATTCCCATTGGTCGGCTGGATGAAAACGTCATGACCAAATGTAATTCATTTTCCAATGAATACATTTGGTCGAACTTTGACCCGCATTTACGGTAGAGCGCAGTTCACAGAATGTAATTCGGGCGGTGTTTGGGCGGGTTTATAACTTTTAGCGCCTCTCGCAGTGATCAGTGATTATAGTTTACTGATATGTTAAATAAATTGTTTTGAACATTCCAAGTTTCGTTGCGAAAGACGGCAATTTGACAAATTTGGGTCAGTGCCGAAAACCGGCGCTCAACTCAGAGGTGTGCGCTTTGTCTTTTGTGTGAGGGTGGTTTTTCGGCTCGTTTGTTCGTACATGTTTTATTTCGTCTTTCTGCTTTGTTGTTTGGTAATAAGTAGTTTGAACAGTTACGAAATGTAATTATAAGAATTGAATCCTGGATTATAAAAATTGCATTAAATTCTTAATTGAATCTAAGCTCCGCATGATTCTAGGGAAAGCTTAATGAATTATCAACTTACGTATACACAGCCACTTCCTAATCCCATCGCTTGTGATCCCCCTATTCTTCCAACATATGAATAGCACCTATAAAATAGAACAAAATTAATGTGTATATACCACGAATCAACCACGAATCAACAGACCACATGCCGAAGGATGGAACATGGCCCCTTCATTGAAAATAAATAATACTTATAAATGGTAGTCAATACAGACCATTCAATCATACTGTACACTGAACATCCGATATTTGATAAAACAATGTGACACACTCCTCCAACAGAAGAAATTCGAAGGCGCACCCACCCATCCCCCCCACCCCCACCCCCACCCCCTTTGTGTTCAAAGTATATAGGAGTTGGGAATGGGCTACCGAGTGTAACAAGGCTCCATCTGCAATGATTGGTGCCTTGTTTTACTGATGGGACGAACTATTGACTACAGTTGGACAATATGAAGTTTGGTTAATGTTTTATAAACGGTTGCAGATATTTAAAATGCCACGAAATCTACCATATGGCATTAAGGGATTGGGGCCGATACTCCAGCATTCCACCACCCCAAACCCACCCTACCCCACCCCACGTCCATGTATAACAATGGGATGTCTACTAAAGAAAGTGCAGGAAAATGAAACCAACAACAGACATTAAACAAAAAATAAAATTAACCGGTTGAGAACTGCATTTTTTTTTTGGTGGACTGAATTTGTTGAACAAAATTTGTTTGATTACAAATTATTGAGTGTTATAGGCACTTCAATAATTTGTGATCGAACAAATTTGTATCAATAAAATATTTGCATTTGGCTGAATGTTAAAAATGAGCAAGAAAATGTTAGCTTTTTTAGTACCCTCATTTTTATAAAGCCCTGATAGTGGCTTCTATCCCTCAACCAGTTAACAGTGTCTAACTTGTTCGGTATTCCATATCACATGATTTACAATGAAACTAAGTAAAACTTCAAGAGTGACAAGACAGCTTTTGTTAGCCTGTGGTGTCTGAAGTTAAATTTAGAAACATCCAGCCAGGTCCGTGACAAAATAGCATCTTATGTTTTGCCAAATTTAATTTATTTATTGGTGTTTAAGGACATACTTCTGCACAATGGTTAATAGTGACTGCCGCGTGGATATAATGGCAAGTTTAGCCTAGCATTTATACCCATGTTGCCCGTCTTAGAGGAATTCCACCCAAAGCATTGGCTACTTGTTGTACAATTAAAAAACAGCTTGTATACCACAGTAAACCAGCACTGCTTCACTTCACCGGGTTTCCACTGCGAACCAAATGTCGTGATATTTTATAAAGCAACGTCACAACGCCTAAGATATTCCAGTCCCAGGTTGTCTTCAAAACAGACGTCATACAAGCCTGGAAATAAGCATACTGAAACTGTCATTTGAAGAATGATATCTCCAGAAGGTGAATTTGTTGATGTTATCCTAAACAGTGAGCCATTGTATCCCCTGGGAAACTAAGCATGTGAGCTTTATTCAGTCTGAGGTTCACAGAAGGTAAATTTAGTGATGAAAAACCCTGCTGTGCAGGGTAGCTTGCGCCTGATAGAATTGAATACCCGTTACTGATGTTAATTTCGACCGCGTTTATATCTTGAGAGAGATGATGGTAGCTGGTCACATTTTGAGACTGCATCGAATCCTGGATCTCCCAGTTCAATACCGTAACCGCTGAGCCGCCGCGAAAATATTTTAAGATAAAAACAGCTTGTCATTCTCTTTGCGGAAGTAACACTCAACCTCAAGAGTCGTCGAGATAGTTCGGAAAGACTCGTTTCTTTCTGGAAAAATATCGAGTTTATTGTGTACTTCTTGGTTATAAAATGTAGTTAGTTAGCATATTATACAATTGACGCAACCTACACAAAACCTAAACGGTCAGTCGCGTCTCATTTCCAGCCCTGTATTTACCCCAGTAAACAATCCTTGCTTTACTTACCAGGGCTCCCACTGGGGATTGTTTTGCATTAATCTGGCTTACATACAATTTAGTTTCAATTAAAACCTCTTTAAATATACAACAGAAACAGACATGTTTTAGAACAAAGTGGACGACACTTGAAATGACCATCAACTGATAGTTATTGTTGGCTATAATTATTTATTGGTGCAAGGTCACATACTTATGCACAATGGCTCATGACAGTGACAGGTTTACGGGTGGAGGAAGACGGAGAACCCGGAGAGAACCACCGAGCAACGACGAGCAGCTGCCAACTCCCCAACATCGTAACTCCGCACAGTAGCAAAGGCAGTGTCAGACTGGTTGAAGACATGCGCACCATCGACGTGCAGTACGCCTTAGTACACTGCGTCATCATGCCCCCATATGGACAAGCGGGGTTAAGTGCCTTGCCAAAGGACACAACACAGGAGTTCGAATCGATCGCTCAGACGGTCACCCAAGGACAAACCGGACTTGACGTTGCTTAACTTCGGTGATCTGACAACGCCACCGCGCCCCCTTGTTAGCTATAATTACGAGTACAATGAGTTCGTTATCACTTAATCTGTTGTGCTTTCATAATGGATAAACGAGTTTATTATACGCTAAACGATAGATTTTCGAAGAAACTGCGGTATGAAGGTATAGAAATTTTTACTTTCACAGTATCAATCAAAATAACGGCTTTCAAAGCATCACTTCAGGGTGAATAAGAGCCAAATAACTGGAAATGATAAATTTGTTCTGAAAACCTATACTGAAAAGAAAATCTCGTGTTTTTGAGTGGCTACCAATCATTTCCAGCAATAATTCAAAACGTATTCACTTTGAATTGATGCATGAAACCCGCTAGACCAAACATTGGCTGAAAGTCCGTTTTTGGTTTGGTACGTTCTTTTAAAGGACGTACCAAACCAAACACTTATATTACGGATTGTTTGGACTAGAAACCCGCCAACTGAATCAGATCGCAAGACGCTATCTGTTCAGAGTATCGACCAAAGCACTTCGCGTATCAACGATTCAATGCGCTGTTTACTTTCCTGCATCAATTCATAGTTGAAATGAGTGAAATTTTCAGATATTTATTTTATTTATTTGGGTTTAACGACACTTTAACAGCCAAGGACATATCGTGTCGGTGACAGTTTTATGGGTGAAGGACCCCGGAGTACCCGAGAGAACCACCGAGCAGCTGCCAGCTCCCCAACATCGTAACTCTGCACTGCAGCACAGGCAGGGTTAGATTGGTTGAAGACATGCGCACCATCGACGTGCATACTGCCCCCATGTGGACAATCGGGGTGAAGTGCCTTGCCCAAGGACACAACGCGGGAGTCCGAATTGATCGCTCAGACTGTCACCCATCCAAGGACTAACCGGGCTCGACGTTGCTTAACTTCGGTGATCTGGCGAGAACCAGTTACCACAACGCCACCGCGCCACATTAGCAGATTCTTATAAAAAGCGTATAATGAAAAGAAAATCTAATGTTTTTGAGTGGATATCGAAAATTATCTCACTGGTGACAGAAAAATATAAGGTTTCGCTCGCGCAAGCGCTCGCGAAAAATAAACATTTGTGTCGGTCACTTATGGGATAATTTTCGGTATCCTCCCAAAATTCTGGATATCCTCTATTTGAATACCCGATTAACGTATCGAGTTACACATGCAGGAGACTGACAGGAGGAATGTTCTGAAGTATTTAAGTGCTTTTCTACTTTATCACTTTTACAGCACTAAGACTTTGCGATACTCTAATCCAAATGGTATCGTTCTGTGTTGTGTCCTCTGAACAAACAAAAGTAACTTTTTACAGAGTTGAAAATTCTTCAAAACATTCCATTTTTGTAACAATGATTGTCAACATATATTTAGAATTTATAAACCATAAACTTCGCCTTATACAAAGTACACGTTTGCTCTACCACAAAACCTTTTTATTTTAGGGGGGGGGGGGGGGGGGGTTACCGATGCAAGTTTATTTATTGGGATTCAATGTTTAACTTAACATTTCTCAGAAATTTCTAGAGAGCCTCTTTTCTGATTTTCAATTATCGATTGGAAATAGGCCGGCATGAAACAATTCCGCGGAAAAATTAAAATATTTCCCGGTTTGGGTTGGAAGAGTAAACAAAATGGCCAAACGCTTTACGTTGTTGGGGTGGGGGCAGCGAAACTTCAGTGGGAGAGGGTACACTTTAAAATCAGCTGGTTTAAAAATTAAACTAAATCAACTGGGTCAATAGTTATTTCGGGTCGATGGTCAACACAATTCATTTTAGTGTGTATGGCCGCACCAGCACGGAATCTCTCCACCCCAAGTTTCAGGACCCCTCCACCCACCCCGTGGCTACGCCACTGGCTGCAAAGGATGATTATCTTATCTGATCTGATCCAATGGACAGAATTATTAACTATTCTACACAGACAGCACTTGTATCATATGTATAGCCACACTTATTTTTATAAAAAATGTCACGTCTGAAATCCATAAACCTGGTTCACGTACTTTCACCCCCCATAGTTTTGAGGCGTCGGTGAGTCCTTCACTTTCTTGATACATAAGCCAACAAAAAGTACTCCCAAGTGCCCCAGTTGACATAAAAGGCAATTTGTTATCCCGGTGGAGGATTATCGAGCTTCACCTTTGGATGACACACTTACAAAACGTGTGATGTGAAATGAAGTCATAGAACATATATATTCGACTATCATTGCCATCTCAGTTAACCTTGTTACGGCCCCGGTATCGTGGTAAACTATAACCCATAAACCCGAAAGACATACACAGAACGGCACGCGTGTGTGAATGGGTTAATCGATATGGCACGAGTGCCAGCGCGGAAGGATAAAACAAGAGGCCGCAGGCCTAGAGGTTTATCCTTCCGCGATGACACAAGTGCCATAGCGATTAACCCATTCACACACGCTTGTCGTTCAGTGTTTATTACACGTCTTCACGACTATAAAAGCAATTAAAAAGGACACTCAGGCTGATTCAGCAATATTATCGCCAACCAGTGGTACTATTTCGTCGCCTGAGTTCTAATGTGTTCTACGTGCGTAGTGGCACATAGAACACATTGGAACTCCGGGGACGATTGTTAGCTATCGCAACCAATTCAAATTGTAATTGCGGTGCACGATTTGTAGAAAATTCCAGTGCAATTTCGCTTCCTTATAAAAATAGTCATGGAATTCCGTTCTGCACATTTGTGCGGAACAGATTTTCATTTTTCGCATGGCTTAGTGTTGTACATGGGAATTTCGTGGAACGTGCTTGTAACAAATAAGCAGGAACAGGTATTGATCGAACGGCTCTAATCTTATAAAGCAAATAAGCTATCGTGAGTGAATTGAGCAAGTATTACTCGAACATTTAATCTTATCGAGCAACTATGCATGGAGTAATTGTTCGAACGAGTGTCACCCCGAACGACTGCAACTCATCTCATCATTTGGGGACTGAAGAAGGTGGCGAGTTTGGAAATGGTGGGTACTTTGGAAAGTGGTGGGGGACCATTGGAGGGTCCCTTTTGGAGGGTACCGTTTGGAAGGCAGTCAGAAATCCGTGGCTTTTACATCCCGGAACTTCGGTTGGGAAGGCATGAAATGGTCCGCGATCTACTTGTGTCCCAACAGTTGTCGAGGAGAGACATCCTGAATTCTCGACACTGCCGGTATTGCGCTAAGATGTTTACCCGACCACTCAATGCTCGAAGGAAAGAAACTTTATTGGCCACATAGTCATAACTCGCTGAGAAGATCGGAGCTCATTCATGAATACCATTCAGAGAAACGCCGAAAACCTGCTCCCGTTGATAAAGAATAAAATAGCATAATAGTTATGTAATGCGGACAAGGGACAGGTGCCTTTCTACAAGCATCCTGTGGAGATTTGATTACCTGTTCATGTAGATGCGCTTAGAGCATTACCGAAGATAGCATACTGCTGAGCGCAATAGAGCATTGAGACATGCATATGATGGAACTTCCATCGCGAGACAACTGGGGCTGCAGGATATATCGATAAACCGATATATACCGGTATTGAAACCAATATCGATTGAATACCGGTGTAATTATAAAAATATCGGTTTATCGTCATTTATTTACACACAATTTAATTTTCAAGATGTCTTAAGTTTTTTTTAACTGTAGCCCCGAATGAATAATATCTCTTTATCCAAGGAATCGTCTGTTTGTGCCCTCTTAATATACAAATTCAGCAGTTGAAAAAATAAATTTCAAAAACTTCAACAAAACTATATCAAGTGACCCCTCATAGGAACGAGATCGTTGAGCTCGTTCCAATGAGGGGTCACATGATATAGTTTTGTTGAAATCTTTGGGAAAATCTGATCAACTAATTTTGAAAATGATATCGTCTGTGTTGGGTAAAGCTTTTTCGAACCGCATCATCAAGGCACGCTAATTCGTTCCGACTGTGATGCCTCGAGTCTCGATTGTGGTACTTGTGTTCATATATCTGAACAGTTTTCGATATACCGGTATACCGCGGTATTTTTTGGAATACCGATACCGGTATTCAGTTTGGAATATCGTACAGCCCTAGAGACAACGAGAGTTACAGAAATGCGACTATCGCGTCATTACTCCAGTCCTAGCGGAAACTCTAAGTATAATAGGATGAACACAGCAGAATACTTTTCTTCTCTGAGCATCAAAGAGTCAAGACATGGAAGTTGATCGCTGCTGGTACTGTGAACCCCAAAATTTTTTGTTTTCTAAATCAAATAACTACTGCCTGCAACGTAACTTTGCAAGATTCCATCAGCCCTTCCAATCCTAACGTTTTACACTCGTGCTTTCTGAAAAAACTCAACAAATCACTGTAGGCCACTGTTCCGAAGGACTCCTCTCTTCAACAGTACGATCTTCACTCGCTTCAAAGATCAAACACGTCTTCATTTTCTAAATCCCTTGTATCACTCAGTATTCACTACCTCATTCAACATCAACTTGTTTACGGCAGTCCATATGTCTCCTCTTTAAGCAGGGGCGACTGATTTTTTTATTTTTTTTTATTGATGTTTAAGGTCACATATTTATGCACAATGGCTAATCATGACCTTGGCAGTTTTACGGGTGGAGGAAGCCGGAGTGCCCGGAGAGAACCACCGAGCAACGACGAGCAGCTGCCAGCTCCCCAACATCGTAACTCCGCACTGCAGCACAGGCAGGGTTTGATTGGTTGAAGACATGCGTACCATCGACGTGCAGTACGCCTTAGTACACGGCGTCATCGTGCGCCCACGCGGGCAATGGAGATGAAGTGTCTTGCCCAAGGACACAACGCGGTTGCCGCAGGTAGGATTCGAACCGAGGACCTCTCGGCTTGCAGCCTGCACCTCTACCTACTGAGCCACCGCGCTCTCGGGGCGACTGATAATGACAGTTAAGATGGAGTAGAAATCGGCAGCGGTAGTGGTGATAAAACTACTGGTTCAGTAAATGAAGACGAGCTCTAACCCTACTCGGAATAAGATGGGAGAATTATGAGTCTTCAATTCCGAAAATCCAAATTTTCACTTCCCTTTGGAAAAGAACTTTTTCAAGTGGAGATGGCAGATTTCCAATAAGGTATGTTCATTTTCACGAAAAGGAAAGACTTCTTACTCTCGTAAATTTATTTGATATTACTTAGAACATTTCCTGGTTATCTTTTTCAGGGCAGTGTAATTTTATTCCTGTTCCCGGTTACTAGAAAACTGGGAACCTTAATCCTTATCAAGAGCAAAAAACAAAGAAGGCAGAAACTGAAATACGAGCACAATTAGAAAACTAGTGCGGTTTCAGTCTCATGTTGACCAGCATGAAACGAAAACTGCCAGCAAGACAGTTAATGAAAATTTGAGAGAATGCATATGTGATTGAGCCAGGAAGGTACTGGAATTATAATGAGCGAATGACCAAATCAGAGATCGCTCGGTAGACTCCAAACATGCACCAAATCTGGTGTATAAATTTACCCAAGAATAAAGTACCTTAATGGAAAAAAGGACCGATCATAGAGAAAGAAAGATCTTAGGGAAGTTAATCAAACTCGTCGCCAATGTGTTGTCACATATCCCCAGCCTGTAAAAATACGCGGCTCATAAATTTTTGATTTGCTATTCGACCTTCCAACAGAGCGAGCGAAATGCAGTTCTGGCACTGTTCACCAAGAAACCATATATCAATGGTAGATTTGGAAATGTGTCAGAAATAGCGGAAACCCCAAATCTTGTGGACTCTGAAGAGGAACCAGTGGGCGATTCTTATTTATCGAGGTTAAGACACTTTCGACAGCCAGGATCATCTCGTGTCTGACATTTTTACGGATGGGGGAAGCCGAGGAACCCGGACAGAACCACCGATCAACGGCGAGCAACTGTCCGACTTCCCCACACAGCGTCACCGTGCTCCCACATGGGCAATCGGATGAAGTGGCTTGACCAAGAACACAGTAACCCTTGGCAGGGATCGAACCGTGGATCCTTCGGTTTGAAGTAAAAGCCGTAACCACTGAGCCACAACGCCCCCAAGGTGACGATTCTAATCATTCAATAGTATGTATCGTCAGAAGTACTTACCAAAATTACCAAGTAACATTTGAAACCCACATGAACCGTTGTATCGAAAATGCGATGGGTGAGAAAGATGCAGTTGAAGTTGCTACATCACTTGAAAGCAATGTCAGTAAAGCCATCAACGTGAACTACATTAATACCCTGGTGCACATTAAGAGTTTTTGCAAGAACCCAATACACAAGTAAATTCACAAGATTGCCAAAACGTCTTCGTGCGTCATGAGTACTATGACTTAATCCTTTGAACTCTCGTTTCCTGGAACGGTATCTCCTTTGTGAACACTTACAGTGAGATGGGTCAGTGCAATATTAATATACCTGGAGGAAAAAAATAACTGCAATCTGCAGCCGTCCGGCTGCAGACTGCAGTTATTATTTTATCACCAATGCCCCGTGTGTTGACCTCAAAAAAAAATGGGACGAAATTATGCCTTTGACAAGAAAATTGGCCTTGTGATTTCAAAGGTTTCAGAATCCAATAAATACGCCTTGGAAAAGAGAACATAACTGACCGACTACCACGTGGCAACAATTATTTGATGCGGAAGCTGATGAAGATGAGGAACAGGAGCCAAGAAGGAAATAGACTCGCCACTAGTTGCCGCCAGAAAAAAAGGAAAGTTCGGATAAAAATCATTTGCATTCTAACAGTGAGAAATGTCATGTCCGTCTGCACCGGTGCTCCGATTAATAGGTGACTTACAAATACCGATCTTCAAGAATGAAGCCAGGTTGTAGCTGACTTCCCAAGAATTAGCCCCAGTCGGTCGAACTGCAGACCAAATCAAGAAAAGCTCTCGCTAGTTATATTATTTATTGGCGTTTAAGGTCACAGCTTTATGCACGATAGCTAATCGTAACAGTTTTACGGGTGGAGAAAGCCGGAGTACCTGAAGTGTACCACCGAGCATCGACGAGCAACTGTCAGCTCCTCAACATTCCAACTCTGTTTAAGCTCCGCTCAAGCAGGGTTACAGCGGTTGAAGACATATGTGCCATCGACGTGCAGTACGCCTCAGTACACGGTGTCATCGTGCACCCATGTAGGCAAGCGAGATAAAGTACCTTGCCCAAGGACAACGCGGGTCGTCCCAGACGGGAATCGAACTCGGAACCTCTAGCATAGAAGTCCAACCACCGCGCTCCCAGCTCTTGCTTATACGAAGAAATGAAGATATGTAATGTAGTGACGCCTTGTAGTATGTGTAGATATTTTACAATAGACCAGATACAGAACGAAGAGATACAGACGAACTTACCTGGCGGACTTACCAGCCTACAGAACAGCAGAAAACAGAGGTACGAAAGACTACAGAACCCGACCTGGAGAAGGCCGAGGTTCAAGACAAAAAAAGTTAAGAACGAAGCTACCGAACAAAACTATTAAGTTGTCATTCAGAAGAATGACACTAGCACTCAAAATACAGACTAGGTTGTAGCTTAGCCAAGAACAATGTACAGAAACCTTAAGATTCGGTTATGAACCACCTCACGGATGTAGCTCCGAGGAATGAAGTGATGGACTGTCCTACCTTCAAAGAGCCAGAAATCAAGCCAGCCAATACACCCAACCTTCCAGCATTCACGGAACGAGTATACAGAATGAGGAATCCAGGCGGAGTAAAGCAACAAAAAGTTATGTTTGAGACCAAATAGAAGACTTTCACCAGGTGGTTATCAAAGTCACTGGATAAAGATGGCGGAAGAATTAATTACCAGTCAGGTGTATTCGATGAAGGAGATAGTCTGGACAATTAACTATAAACCGAGCAAGGTGATGGTGTACGAAGATGCATTGAACAATTGAATGGTAACCTATACTGTGATTGTGACAAAAAATGGAAAGTTATATACTAATGTGTTGTCTTTTTCAACTACCCTTCCAATTACTTGGATGTAGGAACCAAAGCCTTCTACAACTATCCTATAAACGGTATCGTCCATAAGGTATCTTCCAATAATCTCAACCAGTCCCCAAATCACCACTGTTTTCAGACCCCAAATGCCGAGATGAGTCGAAGAGTCGTTCGAGGGGTCACTCGGCCAAGAAATTACTCGATAGGTTATTTGCTCGATAAAATTTGTGGCGTTGGATCAATGATTGTTCAAGTCAATACTGATAGCTTTGTTGCTCGTTAAGATTAAAGTCGCTCGAACAATAATTGTTCCTGCTTGACTGTCTTTTGGGTTAAAGAATCATAAATGGTTAAGATATATATAGGGGAGGTAACTATAGGAGATACAGATTACGGGAAATGAAGCAATCTGGACATTTTCAAACGTGGACGAGGGTAAAAGTTGAAACCAGAGGTAATCGATGAAACCTTGTACTAAATAGATTGCTAGGTTTAGAATTGACAGAATAACGTCTGATAAACAACTGAGGGAAACCGGGCCAGTTATGATACGCCACCTCAATTGCACACATCCTCCTGGGACACTCCCCCCCCCCCCCCGTACTGTTAGAAGCATTCCAGGGTCATATCCCCCATGTTCCACCACAGACACCAAGATGGTTGCCTCCAGTAAACAAAATGGGCGATGGAAACACGGGTCACCCTAACACGCGCTGCGCATGGGCACCGATGCCATGTATCACAATGTTGATGACGTCACAACCTGGCCTACTATTGCAACTCAACATGACGCCACTGGATAACGTGACTTCCGAGGTCTACCCCGATGTGTCTGACTTGGGACATCCCATAACTTTCCCACAGCACTTGTCGCTGTTCATGTTCTCTCAGAGTACTTTGGTTTCCTCCGCCCGTAAAATTGTTCGACACAGTGTGACCCTGGTTGTTAGAAGTACTTTTAAACCACTTAATAGAGAAACAAGCAAGCAGTACACCTGGTTACTTCTCACATCACAAACTGCTTCTGAAAATGCTTTTAGAACTTGAAGCAGTTTTAGTTGACCTACTACATTTAAAGGACCTTAATTCCAAATTTTAGGAAAATGGAAATAGATTAATAGCTCATGCGTTATTGCAGGAAATGAAAAAATGCGCTTACCCTCCATCTCCCTTTATGATGTTAACATAATCAGAGTCGCTGTCGGTTCTTTCCCTAAATGTCAAGCACGTAGCATTCTGCCAAGCATCCAAGGAATCAAGGATAGTCTTTTTTTCATCCTCATCTAAAAATCAAAAATCCTCAAAAATGATTACTTGATTCATCGTGCTCAGTGTAAATGTTTGTGCCCAGTTAATAACGTCAGTAAAAGTTGGATCCTTTGCTTAACTAATCTCTTCACGAAAATCTTCAATAAAAATTAGCATTTTTGACTTTTTAAATTATAGTTTTTGGCACCCTCCTCGCTGTAACAAGCTCATTGACCTCGCTTCAATGAGGCGTCATAACCTATGTTTAGGAATAAACATTTCAAATATATCTGACGCTGTTGCGGACTGGAACACGTTTGGCCCTTAACTGGTCCAGCTGATGACCAGCTTTCCAACCCACAGAAATATTCCATCCGAATTAATCTAAAATTACCATAAACATTCCTTTTCTTTGAATCCAGACCATATTTGACCAAATCTTCGATGATACTGCTGTCAGATAAGTTTGTTTAATATTATGCGTGAAGGCTCACCAAAACTGTATTTTAATGACTACCAAACACATTGGAACTCGGGGGACGACGTGTAGTTCCAATAATAGTGTTAATATCTTGATGTTTTCCAAATTGAATAATATACTCATCGATTGAAATGTGGAATTGAGTATAAATAACGGATTTGCCCATTACAAGTTAATTGGTCTTTCCAAAACGAAAACAAAAAAAACAAACTTCAGAAGTAGAGATGTCGCACTACCCATGTACTGAGCACAGCCAGGAGGGGGGGGGGGGGGGGGTAACACAACTTGGGGTGACTTGATACATGTAAGAGCTTTTGAGTGATTTTGTGGAGAATCGATCACTGACCAGTTTTATGGCGTCTTACTGTTCCGAATTTTCTTAGCTTTTCCGAGAACCAGTCATTACAGAATCAAGGGCGTTGTTTGTGGATGCAAGTCCGTTCATATACTACTTAAAGTTTGCTAAGCACCACATATTTGACACATTGTGAAATTTTCTTGTGACACATTTGCGATATTTTGGTGGATATGATTGAGGAATGTATTGAGATGGTCCCCAATGTTTACATTAGCTCTCTTGACAAGCAGACTTTTCGTGATAGCCATGGAAAGCATGTACCCCTTGATTTCCTGTCTGTGTTTTCGTGTCTGTCTACATGTACATGAGATGTGTAGGGTATTCAGTCTTCATTTCAACACAAACCCTTGTGATTTAATGATTGAATATGGCGAATGCATATGTAAGAAGACATTTGTCAAGCGGAAATGTGGCGGGCTGTAGGGATGGGGGAACAATGGGCTACCCATCGTCAGGTTGGTAAAGCCCTTGGTGTGCACCATACGGTGATCACCAGAGCCTGGGCAAGATTTCAGCAGTATGGCACATCAGTCAGACGACATGGTGGTAGCAGAGACAGGGCAACATCTACAGCTGAAGATCGGTTTTTGATCATCCAGGCCCGAAGGAACCGCTTTAACACAGCAACCCAGCTTCGCAGTGACACTCAGAATGCATCCGGGGTAAATGTTTCGACGCAGACTATCCGGGCACGGTTGCACGAAGGTGGCCTCGGATCGAGAAGACCATGAATTCGTATTCAGCTGTCCCAGAAACACCACCAGGCACGATATGAATGGGCCAATGGATCACGTTGGATGGACCAGAGAAGATTGACGACCTGTCCTTTTTACAGATAAGTCAAGGTACTGCCTAGACAACACAGATAGGCGTTCTAGGGTATGGAGAAGACCTGCCTGGAGAGCGATTCCATGTAGCCAACATTGATGAGCATGGCCGCTATGGTGGAGGGTCAATAATGGTCTGTGGCGGCATCAGCTGGGATGGACGTACAGTGCTCTGTGTCCTTGACCGTGGTACATTGACTACACAGCGATATGTTGAGATCCTGGATGTCCATGTCAGATTGTATGCAGGTGCAGTGGGTGAGATTCATTCTGATTGACGATAATGTCCGTTCTCATGTTGTCCATGCTGTCGAGGAGTACCGACGGAGAGAGGGGATTGAGCGTATGGACTGGCCAGCAAAACCCCTGACCTCAATCCAATCGAACATGTCTGCAATGAGCTGCAGCTTGCAATTTCAGTCTGTCCAGTCCAGCCAAGATGTATCCAGGAGCTTGGCGCCATGCTGGTCCAAGAATGGAACAACATTCTACAAAGGACCATCTGGAACCTGATTGGGAGCATGAGAAGGCGTTGTCAAGCTGTAATTAACAATAATGGGTTTCTTACTCGATATTAAACCCACATCAGTTCGCTCAGTCAACTTTTTCGCAAATTTGAAAAATTTCCTCTTTTACCAATAATATCCATTTTCCATGGTTATCGTTTTCAAAAGCTAAAAAATTGTGTCAAACACAAAGAAGATCTTAATTTCTGTACTTAAATCATTAAAGATATAATTAAATATAAAATATATACACTTTTTATAATAATATTTCAACTAAAACGTAAAACAGGTAGTTGGATAAACTTTGTGCTTAGCAAACTTTTAGTATACATCATCAGCATCAAGTTTATATACAGGACCTGGGGAGTGTATTATCACTAAATCATTAGGAGTGGAGATTCCACCCAATAATTGCAATTTGTTGCAAAACATAAGCAAAGTTCCGGCCAATAGACCATCGGGTTAAACCCGGAGGTCCATTGGCTGAAACATTACTTGGGTTTTTTGTCCATATGTACAAAATTTGAAAGTAATAGTTTGGGTGTTAACACTCCACTGATTTAGTTACGACCCTCTCTCCACATACAATACAAAATGTATCAGCGTGTGGCTCTTCTTTCCAAGGTCATAACACCAAGTCGAAGTCGAATCTTGGTATAGCCTTAGAAGCAAGTTCGATAATTTGATGCATTCTGTATATTCATAATAATCATTAGATTGTATTACACGCATGTTCTATATAATCCCTATCTACAGCAACACGAAACCGTGCGGAAAATGAAATTCTGTTCAGCACGTATGTGCGGAACGGAAATAGTTGACTGAGTATTTTTAAATAGAAGAGAAATTTCATTGGAATTTACAAATCGTGCGCCGCAATTACAATTTTAATCCCTAGCTATAGCTCAAAATCGTTCCCTGTAGGCACATAGAACACTTTGGAACTCAAGGGATGAAATGGTAGCATAGGTTCCCCTCGCAAATTTGGTCGGCGAAAAAATGTGTTCTTTTTGTTGACAGTTACATGAATTGCCGAGTGTCCCAATAATTGTTTTTTTATAGACGTAAAGGTGTGTAATAAACACAGAACGACACACGCGTGTCGTTCTATGTATATCTTACAGATCTCAAAGGTAGTGCCAAAAACATTATATGATTAATTTGTTCAAATTTTCAAATTTACAATCCGATTCCATTTGGCACTAAAATCTCATTTGACACCAAACATTCATTTGGCACCTAAAACATCCACCTGGCACCTAAAACATCCACCTGGCGCCTAAAGTTCGGGTGCTAGATAAACCGATGTATACCGGTATTCAAACCAATATCGATTGAATACCGGTGCAATTACAAAAATATCGGTTTACCGTCATTATTTACCCACAATTTAGTTTTCAAGATGTCTTGAGTTTTTTTAAACTGTAGCTCCGAATGAATAATATCCCTTTATCCAAGGAATCGTCTACTTGTGCCCTCGTATTATACAAATTCAGCAGTTGAAAAAATAAATTTCAAAAGTTTCAAAACTATATCAAGTGACCCCTCATTGGAACGAGCTCGTTCCAATGAGGGGTCACATGATATAGTTTTGTTGAAATCTTTGGGGAAAATCTGATCAACTAATTTTGAAAATGATAAATTTTGATACCGTCTGCGTTGGGTCAAGGTTTTTCGAACCGCATCATCAAGGCACGCTAATTCGTTTCGACTGATGCCTCGAGTCTCGATTGTGGTACCCATGTTCATATATCTGAGCAGTTATCGATATACCAGTATACCGCGGTATTTTTTTGGAATACCAATACCGGTATTCCGTTTTGAATATCGTGCAGCCCCAGCCAGTGTTGCATTGAAATCTGGTGTAGTGAGATATGCTCCTGGGGGTGGGATAGGGTGGTGGTGTGTATTTCTCGAGGTAAACTCTTTTTGTAGTTTGAATGTCTTCCGTGATATGCTCGTTAGAGATCAACTCCGTTATTATTTCAGCTAAGTTGCTTCCTTTTGTTATGACGTCTGTAATGAGATTCCATAACATTGGTAATTCTATAGGTGTGTAGTGTTGCCTTTTATCATATGACTCGTCCGCTTTGTTCACTTTAAAACATTTGATATTTTGTTTTCATATTAATCAGTGATAAATAAAGCATTCCGTCAATTTCATTGGCCAATTTCCAAACTGGACAATTTGATTGGCTAAACAAAATACAACTGGTCACATTTGCATAATTTCAGTAGGGAGAATTTACGTTATCTGCCCTATTTAGGGTGGGTTATATTGTATTAATCTTTTACCTACAAGAAAAACGCCATTTATTTTTTTTTATATTTTCACTGTTTGCTTCCAAAACATATGTTATGATCCTCATTGGAACGAGCTCGTTCCAATGAGGTGTCATAACCTATGTTTTGTAAGCAAAAAATGAAAATATAAAAAAAAAATGAATGGCGTTTTTCTTGTAGGTAAAAGATTAATACGAGGATGTTTTTTCCAAGTGCTGTCTCAAGTTAGGTGATGTGTTAAACAGTCATACTAAGCAGCTAATTTGTGCGTGTGTGTGTCATGATTTATTTATTTATTTATTGGTGTTTAAGGTCACATATTTATGCACAATGGCTAATCGTGACCGTGACAGTTTTACGGGTGGAGGAAGCCGGAGTACCCGGAGAGAACCACCGAGCAACGACGAGCAGCTGTCAGCTCCCCAACATCGTAACTCTGAACTCTGCACCGCAGCACAGGCAGGGTTAGATTGGTTGAAGACATGCGCACCATCGACGTGCAGTACGCCTCAGTACACAGCGTCATCGTGCCCCCATGTAGGCAATCGGGGTGAAGTGTCTTGCCCAAGGACACAACGCGGTCGCCGCAGGTGGGATTCGAACCGGGGACCTCTCGGCTTGCAGCCTGCACCTCTACCAACTGAGCCACCACGCCCCGTGTGTCATGATAAATAGTATACGAAATGAGTGTTTTTTTCTCATATTATTTATGAAACTCGTCCGAATTTTCCGTTTGGGCTCGCCAGAGGCTCGCCCAATAGGAAAATTCTTAGACTCGTTTCATAATATTATGAGAAAAACACCCATTCCATATCCTCTATGCCATGATTACATATTCCAGTACATTTAAAAACCCTATGACAAAGTTTGGCTTTACACACCAACCGTGGTGAACACGCCAGCAATTGGATTTCAATAGTTAAAATTTACATCTACAGTGGAACATCCAAACTGACCTTTGGTGACCTCGACCTGAATGCAAACTTGTCTAAATTTATCGCTCGACGCCTCTCGAAGGGCGAGATGAAAACGGCAGTTATTTACGTTTTTAATGAGTTTACCTTATAAGATACCACCATTTAACAAACATGCGTTGCCCATGTTAATAAAGCACCCATAACTCAAAAAAGGTTTTTTATTAAAATGAAAAAAGCCCCGCGATTTGCGGGTATCTTTTTCCATTTCGTTTCGGTGATAAAATGGACAGCGAAAGTACCGTCCGCCGGTGCAAAAACAAACAAAAACAGATTCGGATGTGTGTATGTCTGCTGCTGAGAACAATCGAGAAAAAAATAGCGATTCTTAATCTGCCGATATCATGGTATACTTAAAATATACCCAAAGTAGCTTGGTGTGCCAAATGTTTACCACTCGTGGTGACGTGGTGTTAACGTCTCACCGAAGGTTCGCGGTTAACATCACTTCACTCGTGGTGAACATTTGGTTTACCAAGGTACTATTGGTATATTCTATATTTCTTTAATGGATCACTGGTTAGTTATCTACCAAATTTACCACAGTATTGTTATTTGGGTTTCAAGACGCTTTCGACACTCAGTCACCTGTGTTTGAGTTTTACACTCCATTTGGGGCTAAAATCTTTCATTTGGTACTGAACAAATTCCACATGGCACCTAAAAATGTCAGGCCATCGTGAACACTGAATTCTGATAGACAGAATGGCGCTGAAGGTGGGCATTTCTCGAAGTAAACATTTCCAGTGATTTGAATGACTCCCATGATATGCTCTTGTTAAAGACCAACTCGCCTGTTATTCCATCCAAGTTACTTCGTATTGACAAGACGTCTCAAATAAGATTACACAATATTAGTAATTCTATATAGGAGAGTAGAGTTGTTTCTTTAAATTTGCTATAAAATTTGCAACGGTATATTGTTTAAAAAGCGATCAGAGATTTGAAACGTCGGGAAACTAAACCTTTGAGAAAACTGACTTTATTGGGAGGGTTTTTTTTTGCAGCAATTTCCATCCGTCGTCCATCCCCACCCCATAAAATAAAATGGCTGACATTGAAACACTTTACTTTATGTGACCAATGAGCCTACAGTTAATCCAACTGTATAGAGATGAGAGGTGAAAACGTATCTGTGCTCTTTTAACCCTTTATCGAACATGAAAAACAGACGACACTTGCGCAAAAAAAAAAAAAAAAATTCTTGAATAACTAATTTTTTTTCATTTTTTGTCTCAAAAACATAGGTTGTGACCCTCATTGGAACGAGCTCGACCAGCTCGTTCCAACGAGGGGCCATAACCTATGTCTGGGACAAAAATGAAAAATTAAAGAAAATTGGCGATTTTTGAGAATAGCGTTAGCCGGTTTTGACCGTTACGTTGGGTAAAGGGTTAATATATGTCCGATGATTTTTGTTAACCCTTAAGCCCCCATATAGCCCCAAACCGCCACTTTTATATTGCATTGAAGCAGGTACTCCCTTGTGTAATCTTTTTTATTACTCTTGTGTGTAGACTGAATTTTCCCTGGCAGTGGTTCTACATCACTGCTGGCTGCCTGTATAGGCAGCCACCAGTGATGTAGAACCACTGCCAAGTCATCAATAACTATGTAAACAGAAAAAGGCCATAAATACTTTAAAATTAATCTGAGGACTTAAGGGTTAACTATTAACCCAACATAGACTATATGAATTTTATTTTAAACAGTAGTTTTTCACATCTTTCAAAACATTTTCTCAAAACCTTATCTGATCTCATTGGAACGAGCTCGCGCACCTGGGTTTGAGAAGTAATATTTAACTGCTCAGTTTGTAGATTGCATGGGTGGACGCGGCCGATTCGTTAGGAAAAGGGTTTAAAAGTTAGGAAATGCTTTACGACACCCTTACAGACTTTATTGCTAGCAGTTTTTGTCAAGTGGGATGGCTGAGATAGCGTTATAAGTACAGTACGTGGAGAGGGGATTGTAACTAACTCACCCGCGGAGTGGAGTTATCACCCAAGCTATAACTTTCAAATTTTGTACATATCGACAAAAAACACAAGCAATGTTTCAGCCAATGGACCTCCGGGTTTAACCCGGAGGTCCATTCGCTGAAACTTTGCTCCTGCTCGTTATGCTTTGCAACAAATTTGCAATTATTGCTCGGGTGGAATCTCCATTCTGCGGGTGATTTAATGATAATACACTCTCCACGTACTGTATACGAACATATTTTAGCATATATGATATACACTAAGGTTCGGTCATACACTTGTAATCATTCCTGACTTATATCGCCATAAAAAAACGACACTTTAAAGTTATCTCCCTTGAAATTATTAAATGGGCGAGGAAAATCTAATTGAGAAACCAGTAATTGAGAAAACACATATGACATCAGTAGAAAATAAAGCTAAGTTCCCATTTGTTACTTTTAATAAACGAAAGCAGACAGCTCTCGGGCCCTCGGTTTTCATTTATTAAAAGTTACAAAAGGACACATTGCTTTATGGCAGGCAAATTAGAAGGAACTGCTTTACAGACAATCCGCCATTAAGAATATCTACCAGTATCACACCTGCCAATACTTAGTGACGTCCACTTTAGCTATTTCTTTAGGAAATGTGTTTTTAAAGTTGCATTTTTTTTTTATTCTGACCAGGAAAAGAATTAGTAAATCGCACCTAGACGTTCATATTAATGGAAAGGGTAGAGTTGGTATTATGTGTCACGATGCGCACACAAATATAGTTTGAACGTATTGGTAAATTTGTATAAAAAAAAAAAAAGGCACCTTTTTCGTATTTTTATCCCTTTACCCAACGAAACGATAAAAACGGCCAGCGCTATTCACAAAATATCATCCAATTTATTATTTGTTTCACTTTTTGTCTCAAAAATATAGCTTATGACTCCTCATTGGAACGAGCTCAACTTGGACAAATTTGGATTAGCATTTACTATTTACTAATATTTATGTTTTGGTCGTGGGAAATTGATGAGCTATGGCGGTATTTTTTTTTTTTTTTTTGAAAATCGATATGTGAATAAGTTAAATCGAGCCCTGGGGAGAATCATACGGTTATATTAAGTTGAAACATTAGTAATTTGTTACGTCAATATGCCTCATTCTGGAGTACTGTTTAAGAATTGTATCTCTAAGACTTACTGAAATCATTGGCTGAGATCTCATAGGGTACTGTGTTGGCTGGCCATCTGTATCTTGATTCCTTTACAGCATTTCTCTTTTTCCTGTTTCTGTGAAAAGAGCAGGTTTTATGTAGAATATCTGTTTACTAGGTAAAAATATCAAGAGTTTCTTGATGCCGCCGACAGTGTAAACAAGAGCTCACGTATCGCTGAAGAAATGCAATGTCCCCAACTGGACTAATGAGCATTAATAATTATACAAATGTTATAACCTAGATGTGATCAGCATGAATACCCTTGAAGCGTTTCCAAAAAAAGTCCGGAAAACATATTTTGGCGCTTTTCCATATTTCCAAGAGCCATAACTCACACAAGAATAATGCAATCAACATGAAACTCAAACTTGATCTTTAAGTCATCGTTCTATAGTTGGTTACCAAAAATGAAATCATTCGGTTGAAGCATTTCCAAAAATAGTCCGGAAAACTAAAGTGTGACTGACAGACTGACGGACTGACGGATGGACAGAGTGCAAACCTATAGTTCCCTCCGGCGATGCCGGTAGGGGACTAAAAAGGAACGTACCCAGGGAATGCCTTGAAATATTATATTTTTCCTTAATCCACAGTCATAGGATATATGACGTCTAAGCCTTGGGACGAACAACATCAACATCAATAATAAAACTTTTTTGTAAAATTGCTTGTGGGCGATTGATTTTTTTTTATTTTATTTTTGTAATTATTACTTTGCCAACAAAAGTTCATGTTCTTGGTTTGTTTTATTTTTTGAGCTCATTATCTACAAAATAGCATTGGTGGTGGTGTATTTTGTCCTTTGAGTGCAGCAAGTCTTTCGATAAAAAAAGATCCGAATTACTTCATTTCTCTATTAATGTTACTGCTTGTTCCCGATTTTTTAGACTCCGGCAGCAGGTACGTGGCGACGGGGTGTAATCCCCCAATCCAAGCCAAAATTGCCTATAGATGGAAATTCGGATGGCAAGTCATGATTAGTTTGAAATTCCATCTATCTTGATTTTAGAACTGCTTCAGTGGTGCCGATTTCTCCTTTACTTCTCAAAATTCTAACTCCGTTTCAAATCGGCAAAAATTCCAACTTAGTATTTGCAAGTACAGTGTACGTAATATCGGGCTTCATAATAATGATGTCAATCGGTACGAGATTTCTTTAGTACGTTTACTTATCGTGATAAAAAATATCCTCGAAATGTACTTCCAAGAAAATCGTTATCCTGAGTTAATTCCATCATTCACAGTTACAAAATGATGAAACATCGAAAATTCATCAGTCCTGCATAAGATCCGATTTAATGTAAAGAGGGTGAATTGCTCAAAGTTCTCAGCTTGAGCATTTGTTTAGCACATATTGAATTCCCGGAATAATACCAAATAATAACTCGACTTTATGATTGATGTCATGGGAAAGGTGGGTGTAGTATTCTCTAATGACTCCGTTTGATAAAAATATGTTTAGGTAAAAACCATCATTAATGGTGGAGAGGGTTAATATCAATATCGTCGTCCGACAAGTTAATGACCGACAAAATGAGGTATGTTTGTTTGACACATACCCACTAAGTGCTGTGGCTATTTGAAAATGGTCCATTTTATCTCAAATGTATCCAAACTATTGATGTCTGGCAGCTTGCAGAGGATTAACAAGTGTTAACAGGAATATTTTTCCATTCAACTTGTCATATCACACCAAGAACTGCGAATGGCCATTTTTCTTTAAAATCTACAAGATCTTTCCAGAGAAATCCCAGGAGAACATGAATTTTAAACTTTTGATGGGTATCATTGTTTATCCAACCCAAAGCGGGTTAAGTGTTTTTTGAATGCCCTTATTACTTCCAAAACTAATTCTCAGTGAATTCTACTTCCACTTATGTTGATTTCTCCCCTTAACTTTTGGTGCTGTGGGTATGCAAACAGCACATTTCATCAAAATTTTGATGTTTGAGAACCCGCATAGGGTTAACAAATGCTTACTGGAATATTTTGTACATGCAACTTGTAATGTCACACTAAGATCTGAGAATGGTCAATTTTTCTTGAAAATCTGTCCTTTAGAGAAATCCTCGGATAACATCAATTTTTAACCGTTTGGGGTGTATCGCTCTGTAACCAGCCCTAAACGGGTTAATGCTTGGTTTTGTAAATACCTTCACTACTTACGAAAATGATCGTCGGTGAATTCCACTTCCAATGAAGTAGGTTATGTTTATCTCGCAGGTACACCTTGGGTGTTATGGGTGCCCAGGGACAGACCATTTTCTCAAAATGTCTGCTTGGCAGCCTCTGGAGGGTTAAATGCTTACCGGAATAATTTATCCATGCAACTGGTAATGTGACACCAAGACCTATCAATGGATATTTTCTCTTGAAAACCCTACAAGATGTTTGTAAAGAAATAAAGGGAAAACATGAATTTTTTAAGCTTTTGATGGGTATGGTTATTAACCACCACCAAAGGGGTTAAAGCTTGGTTTTTTGACTACCCTTATTACTTACAAAAATGGTCATCGGCGAATTGCACTTCCAACAAAGGAGATTGTTTATTTCACGGGTATACATCGGGTGCTGTGCGTGTCCGAAAACAGGCAATTTCAACAAAATTACGATGCTTGGCAGCCTATAGTCAATAAAAGCTCACCAGAATATTTTGTCCATACAACTTGTAATGTTACACAAAGACCTGCGAATAGTCATTTTTTTATTAGGGTTTAACGACACATTAACAGCCAGGGTCATATGTCGGTGACAGTTTTACAGGTGGAGGAAGCCGGAGTACCCGGAGAGAATCACCGAGCAACGACGTGCAGTCGTCAGCTCTCCAACATCGTAACTCTGAACTCTGCACCGCGGCACAGGCAGGGTCAGATTGGTTGAAGACATGCGCACCATCGACGTGCAGTACGCCTTAGTACACAGCGTCATCGTGCCCCCATGTAGGCAATCGGGGTTAAGTTCCTTGCCCAAGGACACAACGCGGAAGAACGAATCAGTGGCTGAAATGGTCACCCATCCGTTGCTTAACTTCGGTGATCTGACGAGAACCGGTTACCGCGACGCCACCGCGCCCAAGTCAATTTTTCTTGAAAACCTACAAGATGTTTTTAGAGAAAACCACAGAAAATGGGAATTTTAAGCTTTTAATGGGTATCTCTTTAGCCTGCCCAAAAATTTTGACTTTTGGCAGGCCATGGAGGGTTAAATGCTCACCGGAGTATTTTATCTATGCAACTTCTATTTTGACACCAAGACCTGCGCGTGGCCAATTTTTCTTGAAAATCCACAAGACTCGTTTAGAGAAATCCACAGAAAACATGCATTTTTCAGCTTTTGATGGGTATTGTAGTTTAATAAGCCCCAAACGGGTTAACGCTTGGTTTTTTTAATACCCTTATCACTAACAAAAATTATCCACGGTGAATCCCACTTCCAGTAAAGGAAGTTATTTTTATCTCTCGTATGTCGTTTGGATGCTTTAGGGACCCGAAAACAGCCCATTTCAGCAAAATTTCGATGTTTGACAGTCTGTCGAGGGTTAACATATGCATTGCCTAATGAATGTTTTTAAAAAATCTGCATGACGTGTTTCGAGAAAATGCCTGTAAATCCTAATTTTGAAAGTTTGCCAATTCTGGAGAAATAAGTGTTCAATCGAAAATTCCGTGGTACAGTGTTAGATTGTGTGCCCCACTATGCGTGTGCACAATTGTGAAAATCTGTTCGAAAATGGCTTTTGAATCGTACGGACAAAATGTGTGTTAAAAAAATAATCCGTAGAAAAAATAGTCTTTTCCAGAGAGAAAATCCTAATAACCTTTTATATCTCTACATTTGAAGGCTCTGGGCACCAACGTGACTTGATTGATTACGACAAATTGGCAGGGAGGTTAAAATCGACCGAAAGGGAGCATGGGGTGGATTCCGATCGAGTCCCGTAGAACAGTAACCGTTCAACCAGATCAAAGACGGGAAGAGTAAGAATTCATCGTGCCTGGTCGAGACAAAATTTTTCGCTTGGGGGTAATTTAACCAGGCAAAGGACATGGGATGGGCCTCCAGATTGCAATTAACCCTTGAAACACAGGAGAAATTTTTACGCAAAGCCTCAGGTGATCTACACAAAACCCGACATCTAGGGATAATTTGAAGTTAACCCGTCAAATGGGATATTTTTGGCGTGCATCGACTGATCGAAACAATGCTACACCTGCATTAATAAGACCCTGGAAAGGAGAATGGGCTGGGTCTGATGCCACATTTTAACTCACCAACCATGCAACGTCGGGTTTATTCCCGTCAGCCTTCACCGTGCTTAGAGTGATTCAGACGCATGTCGGCACTCGGGGTTAATTTGTCAAGGAAAGAGGCCTTAGATGCAACACCCCTATCGACTCCGATATCGCATTTTGACCCTTCAGTCCGTGCAGCACACTATTCGTATGGGAATTAATAAAATAATATTTCCGGAGACCAAGTTGTGGCCAAATGTGCTCATATTCATGAACAAAGCTAGGTATTCAGAATATTTTTGGATGCAGCGGCAGGACTGCATTTGTGAAAGGGACACAACTGTCTCCATTTTTTATCAATGATGGATTTCATGTTCAACGGACATGCGCAAATCACTCGTACCACGAATTTCCATCGAAATTCGAAATCGTATTTCTAAGAAATGTCAACAGGTGTCGTGATACCTTGCATAGAATATGGCAACTGTGCTGTTCTATACAACAAAAGTATGCTGTATTAAGGCGGCCTTTCTCATTTGGCGGCTTTGTATATCGATGTTTTTTTCCGTCCGATGATGTTACCGGAAATCGATATAATGTACTGAAACAAAGGCAACTGTTTTGGAATTTACACCCATGCAGATCTGTCGCCGTGGTTTGGAGCATTTTAATGACCTAGCTTTGTTCTTGGATATGTGAAGCACATTTGGACACAAGTTGTTCTTGCGAAATATTTTATTATCAGTCCTGGTACGAATACGGTAGCAGACTTCCAGGAACCAGTGGTGCCTGCTGTCAACTTTGAGTTGATTACATATGTGTTTCGTGTTCGTTTCATCTCAAACGTCATTTTATTGTATATTTTCGGTATATTTAATTTGAATTTAAGGAATATCAGGTGGGAATTCCAAATAAACAGAATGCTTTTACTTATATAGAATCTTAACTGGTAGAGTGCTGGAAGCCCATATTTGGGCTTTACACTGAGGTGAAGGAACTGCAACTTGAAGGTTTCATACTTAGCGGATGCACTTTGTATTATCTTTGAAGTGATATTATTTAGTCTATAGGTATCACAGAACTAAATATTTTCCCACAGGCAACCATTATAATGTTCAGGTGGAAAAAAATATGATCGCATCACTTTAATTTTGGCATTCAAATATCTCTCAAGTATAGCCCTTCAGACAACTTTTTCCGATCTGAAAACGGGGTCATGCAACAAATAAGAGAAAAACTGACACAAAGGGAAGTACCGGTCACGTGCACATTTTTCAGGGTATTCCCTACAAAAACACAAGTAAATTGTATTTTTTAGGTCCAAAAGTCATCAAATCACCCTCTTTTTTATCAGGAATATTCAACAATAATGCAAGATGTCAAAATGTTTCAAACTTTTATTGAAGCAATGGACTTTCCCAAGGCTGTTTATTTTTAGAGATTGCGTCATTTCCGAGTGCAACATTTTAAGGAGGTTTACTCTAATTTCAATATTTAGTTCCGCGATACCTATAATCACCCCCAACCTCACCAAGGAGACATTTTACCACTTCCATGAGATAAAAGAGTCATTTCTGCATTAGAATCCAACTTTTGGCTTTGGCCGAGTCAAAAACATGGAAAATTTGCTCTTTTAAGGAAAAGTATCCAAACTTTGTCAAGTGGGCTTTAAAACTGGTATTGCCTCCCAAAGATTTTTCTATCCTGTTACTTTATAAATTAACTGAGAAGGATGAAAATTTACAGCTTTCTTTAAAAAACTACCCTGATCCCAAAATAAAACTAACATCTGCATCAGCAGAAAATATTTTTTAGAAAAAATCTCTCATTTAACCATACTGCAAGCAAAACAGTGTCCCAACCCCCATGGAACAATATGGACGTCAATTTTGTTTCCAAAATTGGGGATGCAGCTATATATTTCACCAATATGAAAGGACTCTACCAGTTTATCCTAACAACTGATGTCAAATTTTATTCCACCATCTGATGTAGTAAAATTTTGCCCTGAAGAGGACCCCCCCCCCCCCCGGTATGCCCCTTTTCATCAAAATAGGCGATATAATTCATAATTTAATTGATATTGACCCAAAACAAACCTACTGTGATATGAACTTTCCCATCTGTAATAGTTTTTAAATCACAGTCTGGCTTCAGAAGACATTTCACATTGTATTTGATGAATATTTTGCAATTATTGTAAAGGAAAAGCCTCAGTTTTCTCAGTAAAGGCACATAGAGTCATTGGTATGGCACTGACAAAACATAAAACGGTGTTTTTTCCAAAAGAATGACCAGTACCTGCTACTGTGATCTCATAACACTGGTAAGATGCCTAAAACCATCAAATATTGATTCTATAGTGCTATGCTTATGCTGCAAGTTCCCATAAGTGCACTTTTATAACCTTTGTTTTAATCCCCACAGACACCCATTCTGGCAAAAAGATTGAAATTGTTGAAAACATGTTTCCAAAGAGGATGAATCCGACATTTGCTTCAAGAATATAGTGGTATTTGATGTTTAATATACTTGTGTGTGGGGGTGTGGGGGGGGGGGTGAAAGTCAGTCAGCGACCAATTATTGAAAATGTAGATCCAGGCAAGTGAAAAGCAAAGAGACACCATGTCTGATGAAGAGAGACACAGACTGACAGACAGACAGACAGACAGGCTTGCAGTCACACATGTATGGGGTCTACATGAGAGTATTTGATGGCATACAATGAACAATATAGTGGAAGAGCCAGGGCACGGTTGTTAAGCCCTTCAGACGGCTTTTTCTGATCTGAAAACAGGGGGGCATGCAACAAATAAGAGAAACTGGCACAAAGGGAAGTACCAGTCACGTGCACACATTTTTCAGGGAATTTCCTACAAAAACACAAAGTAAATTGTATTTTTTAGGTCCAAAAGTCATCAAATAACCCTCTTTTTTATCAGGAATATTCAACAATAATGCAAGATGTCAATAGAATGTTTCAAACTTTTATTGAAACAATGGATTTTCCCAAGGCTGTTTATTTATGGAGATTGCGTCATTTCCGAGTGCAACATTTTAAGGCGGTTCACTCTAATTTCAATATTTAGTACCGCGATACCTGTAAGGACGTGTCTTGTTATAATTTATGGGTGAGTACCTGTAGGCACTCTCCCATAAATTGTAACAAGGCAAAGATATGTGAACAAATTTTGATGGCCAAAAATAATTTAGCACTCTAAACAGAGCAACACCGAGAAGCGCGTCTGCATTTTTCCAGATATTAACCCTTTACCCAACGTAACGGCCAAAACCGGCCAGCGCTATTCTCAAAAATCGCCAATTAATTTTCAAAATATTTTCATTTTTTGTCTCAAAAACATAGGTTATGACCCCTCGTTGGAACGAGCTCGACGAGCTCGTTCCAACGAGGGGTCATAACCTATGTTTTTGAGACAAAAAATGAAAAAAATTTAGTTATTCAAGAATTTTTTTTGCAAGTGTCGTCTGCTTTTCATGTTTGGAATTATTTTTCTATCAGGAGTCAAATGTGACATGGGGAGAATTTTACGTGCAACGTTGTGTTAATTCTTCCACCATCGTTTGAGTTATCAAGCTGAAATTTGGTGCCAGGAGGAACTCTCTACACTTAATTGTAGGCTTAAGGATACAGACCACATCGCCCTTCCACCGATCGAGACAAAAATTGGCACCTGTGATCAGGAAAGAGATATGGGATGAGTCAAGAACGCGTCCAACATCGCATTCAACTCGACGACTGTAACCCCGGGATGCACTACAATTTCAGAGATGTCGAGTTAATATTGGTACCTGGAGGTAATGTTTTCAGGAAAAACATGGACAGAGTGCATTCCGCCTGGTACGTCGCATTAATCCTTCAATCACTAACCCTTCAGCTAGGAGGCACTCCTGCATTTTCAGAGTATTCGATCAGTAATTTTGAACCTAGGGAAAATATATCAAGAGTAACATGGGTGAATCAATCTTGTGCATCACGGCGCGTTAATCCTTGAACCCGAGCAGCGCCGGGTACATGCGCTAGTATCTTTATCTTTGTGATCGAATTGACATTACATTGTATCAACGGTCGTCTGTGCGCAAATCTCCACGGAACGTGGGTGAGCAAACGGCCTATAACGGCGACGTATTCCTTACAGAATTAGACTATGGGCCGAGGGCGTGCATGGACACCAGCCCTACTGTGCCCGTCTAATTCGTCATCCCCCTCAGTCAATAGTCTGACAGAATAGGTAGAATAGTCAGCTCTAGCTGCAGGCTCATTTTAGTTGGGACTTTTTGAGACAGATGGAAATTTGGAATACGTGGCTGCCGGTGATAACCAGCTTTATTGAAGGGGGCTTAGCATCTTTGCTTGTTCCAAGACCATCACTTAGGCACAACTAATATGCAGTTGCTTTTCTGGAAAGTCTGACTATCCCTCGGACGCACCACTGGCAATCTGCAATGTTGTGGTAAAAGCTTGTTAAAGTGGGTAGTGATTTGTACATCTGCATTGTCAATGGTCATGTCCGAGTGTATTTATTGTAGATCCCTGCCCTAACAAACATAGGGTACACCTCCAAATAGTTACGTGCGTCAGATAAGGAACCATAATTCTGTTTTAGTGGTGCGCATCATTTCAAGGGTCATGATGCGACGCACAATCCAAACGGCAAAGCACCGAGATAGAGGCCACTACGAAAAGGGGTATCCATTCCGTTCGACGGAGGCCCTGCGCTGGCTTCTATGTTCAAGAACAATCTCTGTTGTGAAGCCAATATATTCCATTAACTTGATACATTCACGAAGATTTAAAAAAAAAATTTATAACATACGCAGTAGAAACGCACATGTGATGTAGCGGTGTGTATGGGATGCGTTTGTTATTATCAACGATAACACATGGGCATGCATTACCTCCGGCGGTGAGTATTCATGTGTCATCGAGGATAATACCCTGTCCGTTTGTATCGCTGCTTGTGTAAAAGAAACATGAGTTACAAAACAGGAGGGGCACGTGTCGGATGCACCCCGAATTAACTATCCGAATTCACAGATGTACAGCCCATCAGCCACATGGTAGCTACATGGTGACGCCAGGAATTGCCCAACAGGGGGCTTGTACTCAACCGCAAGACCAGTGTATTCCCCAGCAAGCTCACACAAAGGAGGCAGTTATGAATACGGGCGGGGTACACCTCCCCGAGAAGGGGCTATAACTCTCACTGCCCCCCCCCCCCACCCCACCCACCCACCCACCCACACACCACTGATCAGCTACTGGTTAAAGTACAGTCGATCAAGAAACAAATCCGTTTCAACTGGATTCGCTACTCCTCCGATAGAGATTCTCTCCCTTGATACGATTTTCCAAACATCCAGCCGTGAGAGACTTTTGTGCTCCATAACCTCAAAACGTTTTCTCTTGCGAGAATTCGCAGTATCTCCACATTCCAGAAAGGTGTTGGCTGAATGGTTAGCGCGTCGAAATTCTGTTCGATAGGTACTGAGTTTGATCCGGACTCGCGTCAGATCAAATGTGCTGTACCTTGGTCAAGGAAGCAGGCTACTTGATCTCCCCCATATTGTAGACCCTATTAATCAATTAACTTCTGTACGAAGACTTACCAAAATTACATTCTGAATTTGTTATCGTCCGAATCCAGTGTTGTAACGACACTTCAACAGCCAGGGACATATTGTCAAGGACGTGGCTAGAAGTTTCCGATTGAAGGGGTGTAGGGTAGTGAATTCCCAATTAGAGGGAAGGGGCCGGGAGGGGGGACCCTTTTCCAGTCCCTCCCCCCTAGTTGGAAATTCACCACCGAGAAACATTTTGAAAATGAAGCCATGAAACGGGACATAAAATTAATTCTAGTGACAAATGCCAACACAGTTATGATAGAATTATGCTATTATTTGATATTATTCTGTGAATTGGGTATGTGCTGAACAAATGCTCATTGCTCAAGCTTAGGACTTTGAGCAATTCTCACTGTCCTGTCCCAACATTAAATCAGGTCTTATGCAGGAATAATCAAGTTTCGATGTTTCATCATTTTGTAACTGTGAATGATGGAATTAACTCAGGATAACTATTTTACATGTGATTTTCTTGAAGTGCATTTCGAAGATTTTTTTTATTACGTCAAGTAGACGAACTATAGAAATCTCGTACCGATTGACATACATACTTATGAAGCTCGATATTGCGTACACTGTAGTTGTAAATAGTAACATCTGGAATTGTTGCCGATTTAAAATCGAATTGGAATTTTGGGAAGTGAAAGAGACATCAGCATTACCAAAGAAACACTAAAATCCAGATAGATGGAATTTCCAACTACTCATGACTTCCCTCCCCCCCCCCCCCCGAATTTCCAACTATACGGAATTTTTGGCCAGGATTGGGGGGGGGAGACCTCCCCAACACACCCTCCCTCTCGTCACGCCCCTGCATATTGTGTATTACAATGTTAAGCGAACAAGGGGCTCTCGACTAATTAATCTCACAGGCGGAATTAGCATCAGTTGAATGCATGTGTACCATCAACATGCAGTATGCTTTTGCACGATGCGCTATCATGCTCCCAATTGTCTTGCCTAAGGACACAACGCAGATGAAAAGGTCAGGATCGAACCTATAACCTTTTGATCTTAAGTGCATTTCTCTAATACATGAGTCACGGGGTTCCCGAATCAAGGGTTGCACGATATTCTAAACTGAACACCGATATCGGTTTTCAAAAATACTGCAATATACCGGTATATCGCAAAACTGTTTAGATGTTTAGATATCTGAACATTCGAACCACAATCGGAACTTAAGCCAATACAGTGGAATGAATTAGCATGCCCTGGTGCAGTTCGAATAACACTTTACCCAACGCCGACATCCAAATTTATTTGAGATGTTAGTTTTTCGCATTTTTTTTCCAAAAAATTCAAACAATATCATGTGACCCTCGACAAGCTCCTTCCAGTCAGGGGTCACAATGTCATGGTTTTGTCGAATGTTTTGAAAAATATTTTTTTCAACTGCTGAATTCCAAAATAACGCGGGTGGAAGCTGTCTATTCGTTGGGTAAAAGTGTAATATTCATTCGTGACAACAGTTAAATTTCAAGACATCTTGAAAATTAAATTGTGGGTAAATAATGACGATATACATATTTTTGTAATTACACCGGTATTCAATCGATACTTCAGTGAATACCGATATGTATCGGTTTATCGATATATCGTGCAGCCCCACCCGAATCTACTGCTGCAAAATATTTTGATAAAAGAAATGGCTTTTTATCGTCGCGCTTCAGCATCCTCATATATGCATATTCTTTGTTTCCAAGTAACGGGTAGTTAACCCTTTACCTAACATGAAAAGCCTACGACACTTGCCAAAAAAATTCTTGAATAACTAATTTTTTTCATTTTTTGTCTCAGAAACATAGGTTATGACCCCTCGTTGGAACGAGCTCGACGAGCTCGTTCCAACGAGGGGTCATAACCTATGTTTTTGAGACAAAAAATGAAAATATTTTGAAAATTAATTGGCGATTTTTGAGAATAGCGCTGGCCGGTTTTGAACGTTACGTTGGGTAAAGGGTTAATGTACAACGGTATAGATATAACTAAACGATTAACCGGTTGCAAGATTGCGTAACAATTTTAACCCTTTACCCAACGTAACCGTTAAAACCGACCAGCGCTATTCTCAAATCGCCAATTTATATTTTCATTTTTTGTCTCAATAACATAGGTTATGACCCTTCTTTGGAACGAGCGCGTTGAGCTCGTTCCAATGAGGGGTCATAACCTATGTTTTTGAGAAAAAAAATGGAGAAAAAAAATTCGTTATTTAAGAATTTTGTTTGGAAGTGTCTGCTTTTCATGTTAGATAAAGGGCTAAAATTCCTGCTAGCTGTACAAAAAAGGTTGAGGCCGAGAATTTTAGTTTAAACAATATTTATTGAAGCTATATGTTACAGAATTGAATACCAGAAGAGTAAGTGCTAATGCAATAGCTCAAAATATAACATTAACAGTAATCTGTTTGCCGAATGATGTTGGGATTTGACAGGAAGCTTGTAGCTTATTTAAGTCATCTCCCGAAATCATGCATACAATAACTCTAAAAGGTGGTATAGACCATAAAGATTCACACATGAACTCACACATCGCTCTCTGGAGGCCAATGCCAGTGGTCATTCACCATGATGCTTTGGTTTTGGAGTAAGTCATCGTCTCCCCCCCCCCCCCCCCCCCGAAACCAAGTTAGGCCGTCGCACACAATGATGGTCCTCCAGAAATTCTAAGAATGTGAGCGAATGATTGTGGTACCATTCACACATCACCCAACAACATAATACCCAACATACGCTTGTAGCTGCAAGTGCACGGGTGCGACGCCTAGACTGGACACAAGGCCGATTGAGAACTTAACCAATAAAGAACTATCTCCACACATCTGTATAGCTGGAACGTTTATTGGTCACATGTCTCCACCTGATATATTTCGTGGCAATGCAAATTGAATAGTTACGGCATATTTTGATTATTACTGGCCGAATTTAAAAGCCAAGAATTGAAAAGCCAATTTATTTATTTATTTATTGGTGTTAAAGTCACATACTTAAGCACAATGGCTAATCGTGATCGTGACAGTTTTATGGGTGGAGGAAGCCGGAGTACCCGGAGAGAACCACCGAGCATCGACGAGCAACTGTCAGCTCCTCAACATTCTCTGTTCAAGCTCCGCCTAAGCAGGGTTACATCAGTTGAAGACAGGTACACCATTGATGTGCAGTACACCTTAGTACACTGCGCCACGGTACCCCCATATAGGCAAATGGGTTAAAGTGCCTTGCCCAACGACAACGCAGGTCGTCCCGGACGAGGATCGAACTCGTGACCTCTAGCATAGAAGTCCAACAGTCGACAACTGAGCCACCGTGCTCCCCTGTAGAGCTGATAGGGTGCTATTAGTTTTCGTGTAAGGTAGACGCCATGACGTTTGCCGAGGTGAAAGCTGTTACGCTGTAGCGTCGTGGATTTGCGGGGGGGGGGGGGGGGGGAGGGGGTATTGCTTTGGCTTCATCTTGTGAGGAGGGGGGGGTGGTTAAGTGGTGACGTTTTACGCTGGCGTTCCAGCAAAACAGTTCTATAAGGATTAGTATCTGGCATTCATCCACTTGTGTCACGGGAACAGAATGTCTTTCCACAAAGGGCCTTGTGACGTGAGAAAGGGTTGAAGTTGGGTTTCTGTGTTCGTATTCTACCCGAAGGAGGTGAATATCACCAGGCAATACATGTCCGAAGAAGAGTCATCTGCTTCTTTAAAACAGTAATGAACGCGCACTGGTTCAAAACATTCGTTTACTTTTTGAATTACTTTCGTTTAAAAAATTAAAAAATAATACTCAATCGTTTTTGAGTGCATGACTACCAGATTGCCCTGCACTGATAACGAGTGCTTCAAACAAGGGATATATGCAACACTGGGCATAATGTAAAATGTGGTTCCTTCCTTTTTTATAATGGCGGTTTACAGACCAGACATTTCCGACAGTCCGAGTCATGGAGCGACCGTCTCTCACCAGGCGCACCCTCTTAGTTTCAGATCTGTTTTTACGGAAGAACGGGTCTTTTTTAAACAATAGCACTTTGCTGGGTTTTTGTCCTTGAAAAAAGTATAGCTCGTAATAGGAATATTTCAGCACATGAACCGCCGAGTTTCGCCTTTTATCCATGTAAAGATTTCCGTGGAAATATTGTCGCAGAGCTTTGTACCAGCAGATTCTAACGGCGATTACCAACATAACGTTTAATCTCAGTACCGCATCGAATGGTATAACAAGCAGACTGGAAGCAAGAATCTACATTTTCCAATGTGGTGGGTGGGGGGAGGGGGGGGGGGGTGGAGTTCAAATTTTTCCGACGTTCTTGCCGGGTCGTTTACAGTTAGTAGCATTGAAACCAAACTACAAAACCCTCTTTAAAAGTATTACTGAAACAGTTGAACACCCTACACACTGATGTAAAAATCTCAATTTCAAGCTGCTAATTTTTCCCATGATGCAATTAGAAATTTAATCAATTCAGTCTTGTTTGACAGAGCTCATTGAGCTCTGTCAAACAAGACTGAATTGATTAAATTTCTACTTGCATTATGGGAATAATGGCTACTTGAAATTTTGGTATTTTGACATCAGTGTGTAGGGGGTTAAAGACGTTTATTTATTATTTCTAAATTAATGAATTACTTTCTTTTAACAAAAATAATTCTTTAAAATAACAAAACGTTTTTCGTAATTGGTGGTGTCTAAAAATTCTCACCAAGTTAAATTTATTAAACCCTTTGCACTCTGATGTCAAAATGTCAGTTTCCAGCAGCAAATATTTCCCATAATGCAGTCTGATATTAAACTGCAGAAACCTCAGCGAGCTCTGTCAAATAAGATATAATTGGGTAATTTCATGGTTAAACAAGAAAAAAGAGTGAGTGGAGAAAATTCTGATGCACCAAAAGTGTGCTTGGGGTTAATCAGAACTAAATACAAAGGCTATGTGAAACACTAGGGTAGAAAATTATTGTTTAGTCATTTTTTCAAATTATCTGCTTCACGAGAAAATGTTTGCGTTCGTAGAGCCAATATTTTTGGACAGACCACAATTCCGACAGTCATGGTAGGGTGGGCCTACACTCCAAGCTTCAGACGTGATTTAAATATTGTTTTTTAATGTCACAGTACTGCCCAATGACTAGCAGTGACCACAACATGAATATAAAGTTGTGTCAAAGCCAATCGTTTATATCCATGTTGTCGATTTTAGAGGACTTCCACCCCAAACATTGATGACAGAGTCCTATTTTACCAATAAAACAGATTGTTTACCGTAGTAAGCAAGCACTGCATCACTTCCCGGGGTTTCCACTGATTTCCGGCCAGATAACAAAACTCCATTCTGTTCCAACAAAATGTGGTATATAGGAAAAACTAACCATCAAAACAGAGCCCAAACCTTAGTGTACTTTTGGGTTGGGTAGTAGCAACTGTGATGAAAAAAAATATATGCACGTTTACATCGTTAATTTTTCGAATATTTTAATTGCACAAATCAAACACAGGCCAGCAAATGTCGGTCTTTATAAATTTTCATTCCATAAAAAACTCATTCAGTCACAAATAAATGATCTTGCGCAGGGGCGTACACTCAGGGGAAACCATCGCCAAATTTGGTTCTGGACTAAAACCCATCGAAGAACCAAAACCATGGATCTTCTTGAGGTCTGGAACCAGGCAGTTTTATGTACCTGTATATAGTAGCCCGCCTTGTTTAACCCTTTACCTAACATGAAAAGCAGACGACACTTGCAAAAAAAATTCTTGAATAATTAATTTTTTTCATTTTTTGTCTCAAAAACATAGGTTATGACCCCTCGTTGGAACGAGCTCGACGAGCTCGTTCCAACGAGGGGTCATAACCTATGTTTTTGAGACAAAAAATGAAAATATTTTGAAAATTGGCGATTTTTGAGAATAGCGCTGGCCGGTTTTGGCCGTTACGTTAGGTAAAGGGTTATATGAAACATTACCCTTGTTGCACAACTTAACCCTTTACCTCACCAATTAAACAGTTCAAAAAAAAATATTTGTCTAACAATTTCAACAGAACCATATGTGATCCCTCATTGGAATGAGCTCGACAACATCGTTCCAATAAGGGGCCACATATGGTTTTATTTAAGTTTTTGGAATTTCTTTTCAAAACGAAATAAATTTAGATATCATGAGCTTTGGTTGAAGGGTTAACGTGTTTCTGACGCCCCTTCGTCATTTTAAAACTTCAACTTGACGTGGCTTTTTATTTTACAATTTATACAATATCCATCGATGCTTGCAATATAGCTTAGAGCTTACCTTCGAATCAAACAATGCAACAAATAAAGGTTTATTTTAAAAAAAAACACAGTTCGCCATAGAAAAGCAATCGGCGTCGACAGTATACGACACTGTCGGCTCCGATTGCTTTTCTGTGGCAAATTCCATATGATCATGCACTTAAAGCTTGAAATCTATTATATTCATGTCTGTGGCATTTCTCAGTAAACGCCATGAGTAATTTACATTCAAATAGACCTTCGGCTCGACACTGGGAAATTAAGAAGCCTTCTCGAGTTAGTCGAGTAAACTTACGTCAAAGGGTGACGGGAGGCAACCAGTGATAATGGTGAAGGCCTATAACAAGGGGTTGTAAACTAGCATTTTAAGACGGGAGGGGGGAGGGGTGGGGGCCTAAAACGGGCGCCAAGAAAAAATTATCGGTTCGTTTTCTCCAACCATGCAGGCACCATCCATATTTGCCGTTGTGCGCAAATTAGACCGATCTAAAGGTCTGTGGTTCACATCAAAATATTATACAAATAAAATATTTGGGCGTGACACTTCATTTGTCAATTATATGGCTTCTACTGAGTTGCGATAGATGCTTCGTTTCGTTAGTCGGTGGTATACTTACGGGATGTGCATCTCCTCCATCTGTTCTTTCGTCAAAATTATGTCCAGTTCAATTCTCGAATTACCATTTCCGATTCCGGGGTGACTGGTTCCACCTGAATAGAAAAGCTTTATTTGTATGGACAAAAGATTATTCTGTGCACTTTCCTGAACTTACCGGTTGACCTGCAGCCTATACATCTCACACGAAAGATTCATATTCTTCAACCTCCAGCCGTTTGTGTTCTAAATTTGAAGCTTCCTTTTGAGCGGACTCGCCGGTGAACGCACACAACTCTATTTTTATGTGACTCAATTTTGTTTTCACCAACAACGATACCATGGGACATTATCTGCGATAACGTGCGATATTAACTGCGACAACATGCATCCACTACCGGAGACAGTGGATGTTATATATCTCACTTCCTACAAATATCTGGGAATTTCATAGGTTCAAAGACGTCACATGCAGACTGCATATAAAACCATATACTTCCCGTCAACATCAATATACGCCGACAGCTATGGGTAATCTCCCCTTTGTTCATTGATTATTCAAAATGGCGGCAGCCGATAAACGCTTCAAGTTGAAAGATTGAGTGTTGGAAGCCCATATTTGGTCTGAAGTGCAGGTTAGGCAACATAAAAGGCTTCATATTCTGTGGATGTGTGTCATGTTACCTTCAAAATGAAACTGTTTGTTATGTATGAATTTGCCTTGTTACAATTTCTCCCATAAATTTTAACAAGGCAAAGACACGTGAACACATTGTGAGAATTCTCTCATTCAATTTTGATCGCCGTTATTAGTTCTATGCATCGATGCAGCAGTCGATAAGGTATATTCGTTACACAGTTTGTTGGTGTAATTATTATGGTATATATGGTGTCAGTTAATTCCATATTGGACTCGAGCTTCGCTCTCGTCCAATATGAAATTAACTGACACCATATATACCATATTAGGCCACCAACAAACTAACTAATGGTATTATCGGGGATGAATGACACCACACTATTCACAGTTATTACTCTTGAAGTGTCTCTTGTGAATTGGCTTCCTCTCTTCAAAATGAGTCTATAAAATCGCCGAAATCTTTTGGCTAGAAAACATTGAGGTCATGTGCAAAAGCCTGAACTGCGCCACACCGACTCATTTTTCCCGGAATGGACCCCGCAGAAGCGAATGTGACAATCCTTTACGTGGACTTCCCTACGCATGACGAATGGCACTCGGTACTTTAAAACCATTACCCTGGATTCGCCACTGTCCTCTTTCGAGACACGATAACAGTATATCAAGGATGATTCCCTGACTAGCATACAAAATGGATGACTGAAACACATCACCTTAACACGTTGTGCATCCGCACTGACACCATATCACTATGGGGGATGACGCCCAATAGCCATCGAGGTGGGCTACCACGACAAGCAAACATTGCCCCACTGGGTCACGTGACATGACGTCACTTCCGGGGTCCTGAAGCGAGGTCCACAAGATGAGGCCGGAATCATCCCAGATATACTACTATCTACACTCGGGTGTCTGGTGGCTCAATGATTAGAGAGTTAGATTTTAGATTTTAAATTGAAATGTTGACGGTTCTATTCTTTGGCAAGACACTTAATCGTCATTGCCTGCAAGGGGCTTGCTAGAGCAAAACGCACCGAGGTGTACTACACGCCGATGGTGTACTTGAGCCAGTTGAGTCAGACCGTTGCTCGACGCCGCTCTGAGGGTAGTTTCTTCCACGCATAAATTGTCAAACAAAATGACTGACTGCTGAAAATGAAAATGGCATGGGGTTGTCTTTATTACGGTGGGAGTCTTGTTCTCTATAATATGCAAGTATTCTGTGCATGAAACCTAAACAAGATAAGTTATAGAAAACCAAGTGGAATTGTGGTCAGCACCGTAGACGGGGTTGACCCCCCCCCCCCCCCACTCCACCAGCCCCAGAAAAAAATCTTAATTATATGTACATGGGGCGTCAACTAATAAAATTTTAGATAACATACCGGTCCTGACGTTCTTTCGAGACTCAAAATAGGAACAATTGGTGCATATTTTTCAAAACTTTCTCTCGAAAAATGTTCGAAAAATATACTTCGCCCCACCCCTACAAAGACATCGACACGAGGAACGCGTGAGTGATACCACCTTGATACATTTCCCTAAATACATCTATCTTCGTAATCTGACTGACAAAAAATTGGTGCGACCCACCCCCACCAAACAAATCCATGTGCCCCTTCATCCCCACCACCGGTATAGATTCCTGACTAAGCGCCTGATTGTAGTGTCAACTATTGAGGTGGATAAAGAACCACAACGCTTATGCCTAGGACCCTACCTTGGTTCGCTTGGAACATGGCTATCTCCATCTGTTGTTCAATGGTAGGCTTGTTGGCTTTGTCTTTGTACTTTTCTGCCATACTCAGGGAAACCGGGTTTCCCATCACAGCGTATACCTGTTAGAAACAAAACATTACAGTTCATAATAGACCATGTATAGGGGTGGGGGTCTGCGAAATCCGAATAACATGTGTGGAACTTAAGAAAATGCTGCATGTAATTGTACACTGGTGGTTAACTGATTATTTTGAATAGTGAAAGTAAATCTTAAAACTAGAAGTCCTGTCAAGAAATAGCACGTCGATCTGCGCGTTAATCTACGCGTTATGATCATAGTAAAGCTATCAAATTCTGTACACATGGCTTCTGCACAAGCAATGTTTCAGCCAATGGACCTCCGGGCAACCCGGAGGTCCATTGGCAGAAACGTTGCCTGCGTTTGATATGAGTAACCAGGAGAGCCTGCCGTGCTTTAGATGACATTCGATATGAGAACTGCGCACAATTCCTGGGCGCAATAAGCCTAGATAAACGCAGAGTTCGTGACAGGACTTCTAGTTTTAACTAAGTAACAGGACTATTCTAAATACAGAGTTCCATATTTCAAAGAGCATGGTAGGTTTTTGCTACAATAAAAGGATTTGGGTTAAATTAGATTCCACGCCCTACATGCCATGTATTCCGATTACTGATAGGAAACGCTTGGTATGTCTTACCACACATGGACTGAGTCCTTGGATTAATTTTACGTTAACCCTTTACCTAACATGAAAAGCAGACGACACTTGCAAAACAAATTCTTGAATAACTAATTTTTTTCATTTTTTGTCTCAAAAACATAGGTTATGACCCCTCGTTGGAACGAGCTCGACGAGGGGTCATAACCCATGTTTTTGAGACAAAAAATGAAAATATTTTGAAAATTAATTGGCGATTTTTGAGAATAGCGCTGGCCGGTTTTGACCGTTACGTTGGGTAAAGGGTTAACAAGTACTGCTAGTACATCTATACATCCTCAGGTGACTTAACCGTTTTTCTATGTTATTGGTGGCTGTCTGTACAGCCACTGATGTAAAAACACTGGCATGAGATAAATGCATCCCCACCAGTCGAGTCCACGTGTGACTACCTTTTCAGAGCAATGTAAAAAGGCAGTTTGTGGCTGTATGCGGAATTGAGAGTTAATACTGTCGGTCGTGATTGACAACTTCGTCACACAAAATTATTCACATTGTCTGCGCGGTGGCTCAGTCGTGACGGTCGATCCCCAACAAGGGGCAACTGCGTTACGTCCTTGAACAAGGCACTTAATCTCGATTGCCCACATGGGGGGCACGGTAACGCTGTGTACTAAGGCGTACTGGCCGTCGATGGTGCACTTGCCTTCAACCAATGCCAACACTGCTTGTTTAGAGTTAGTGCGTTAGGAAGTTTGACAGTTTATCGCCGTTGATCGGTGGTTCTCTTGGTACTCCGGCTTCCTCCGCCTGCAAAACTGTCCGGCATGGCGTAATCCTAGATTTCGAAAAGTGTAATTAAGCCCCAATAAATAAATTGGCATCAGCCAACATGATCTGAGCTGCTGGACGCTTAATATACAATCGAACCAATTTTGACCGCCCCTTACACTATGTCTGCTGCTTAGACTAGTGCTAAGGAAGTAAAGGCATGCGTTTAAAATTTCTAGAACTACCTGTATGTACGCGAATTTTACATTAAATTTTGTGATATGACGTGACGTGCATATCTGTCTGCAATGGAATCCTTGAATAAATGATGCAGACAGTATTCACATTTTCCCATATGATTGTCATTTCTGGTACTAATGTGGTATGCGGCAACCGCGTTGTGTCCTTGGGCAAGACACTTCACCTCCATTGCCCATGTGGGGGCACGATGACGCTGTGTACTAAGGCGTACTGCACGTCGATGGTACGCATGTATTCAACCAATCTAACCCTGTCTGTGCTGCAGTGCGGAGTTACGATGTAGGGGAGCTGGCAGCTGCTCGTCGTTGCTCGGTGGTTCTCTCCGGGTACTCCGGCTTCCTCCACCCGTAAAACTGTCACGGTCATGATTAGCCATTGTGCATAAGTATGTGACCTTAAACATCAATAAATAAATAACTAATGCGGTAGTATGCTTCCAAGAACTATTGATGCCTGCTGTCAACTCAGAATTGAATGCATATATTTGGCGTATTTTCTACATCATAACCTTAAACGAATTTTCCTTACTGATATAGCATCTTAAAGAATGTTTTTTTTACTTCAAAACCAGTTTATTTTTTTATAGAGGTGTTCACTAGATTCTATTTGTTCAATAGCTCTGCAGGGTTAACATCATAAAAGTGTAATTCTTTTGCTTTCAGTCTTTTTGGTTGAATATTGGTGTAACATAAGGACTATGTTCCCCAGTTTTCAATCAGAAAATCAGTATCAGAATACAAAAATGAAACATTTCGGGTGTTGATTTTTCAGACCTATTGGATCTATGCAATTTCATTAAAACAAAGAAAGATTCGAAAAAGACATTTGGAGTGAAAAGATGTCTGAAGTTTCTTTTAAACACAGGCTACTACTGAATACATGGGAAAAAACCCAAATAGTTAAAACAAATATTGAGTCAACATCCGTTTAGGATCATTTACCAATCAAATATTTTTTTTACAAATATCTAAATAGTCTTGACACTTTGACTCTGATGGTATCTTCCAAGTCAGATCATGGCAGCAATTGGAAGAGACCAAATTCATTATTGGGGGGTAGACCAATTATTTATTATTTATTGGTGTTTAAGGACATATGCTTATGCACAATGGCTAATCATGACCGTGACAGTTTTAAGGGTGGAGGAAACCGGAGTACCCGGAGAGAACCACCGAGCAACGACGAACAGCTGCCAGGGGTAGACCAATTAATGTTTTCAGCGTGCAGCCTTTATTTATTTATTGATGTTTAAGATCACATATTCATGCACAATGGCTAATCATGACCGTGACAGTTTTACGGGTGGAGGAAGCCGGAGTACCCGGAGAAAACCACCGAGCAACGACGAGCAGCTGCCAGCTCCCCAACATCGTAACTCCGCACTGCAGCACATGCAGGGTTAGATTGGTTGAAGACATGCGTACCATCGACGTGCAGTACGCCTTAGTACACGGCGTCATCGTGCCCCCACATGGGCAATGGGGGTGAAGTGTCTTGCCCAAGGACACAACGCGGTTGCTGCAGGTGGGATTCGAACCGAGGACCTCTCGGCTTGCAGCCTGCACCTCTACCTACTGAGCCACCACGCCCCCCGTGCAGCCTTTGGGCTGCACGTTGAAAATATTGGTTGCTCTACTCCACACATTTACTAAGCGGCCATCCTACTTATGACATTATGGCGTATCAGGTTCCTTGACAGGAATAGCGATCTCTGGTTCAGAGGGTTAAAATTAAAAGATTGCATTATATTTCGTTTCATTGAAAAAATGCCAAAAACAGAACCTCCTGAATGCTAAGACCTCTAGCATAGATGTCCAACAGTCTACCACTGTGCTCCCCCATCTTGTGTTAAAGAGATACACAGAACGACACACGCGTGTACTCGTCCGTTGAGTTCCACATCGGAACTGTGGACGAACTAACAAAAAGAACGCATTTTATCGCCAACCAAATTTGCAAGGGGATTCCGTGTTACTATGTTTCGCAACCGCTGGCGATTCAAATTGTAGTTGCGATGCACGATTTGCAGAAAATTACAGTTAAATTTCGCTTTTGCTTAAAAATAGTCAACGATTTCCGTTCCGCACATGTGCGGAAAAAACAGATTTTCATTTTCCGTGCTGCAGATGGGGATTACACAGAACAGGCGTGTAATAAAAACAATTTGTGTATTCATCCTTGACCAGTCAGCTGTATCGTGTGTTGCCATTTCATAAGGTTCAACATTGTACATCTCTCTCAGTGTTAGATGTTTGGATTTAGCAATCAGTGTCAAACATACATGCATTTCTGTATCACATACACCGGCCAAGGTGTTATGTACATCTAGCAGGTGCCATTTTCCTCTTATGTTGTCATGTCTTGTTGTCATTACTGGAAAAACATTTTGGAATTGACAATAAAAAGGTTTTAAGGTGCTATGTGAGAAATTTTTTTATTTTTAAATTCCCACCTCTGCTATTCCTTAAATTCAAATTAAGGACTATGTTGCTCCAAATTTCAACCAAAAAGCACAGTGTTAAAACACAGTTGAACAATTTCGGATGCTGATGTTTCATATCTGTTGGATCACGGCTGTTTGATTAAGGGCCCATGTTAATAATGATATTTTGTTTGCTTTGAAAATTCTCACCTCTCATATTCCTTCAGTTCAAATTAATATACACAAAATATACATCAAAATGAAGATTGAGATGTATAGCACACGAAGCACATGTGTAATCAACTCGAGTCGACCGTAGGCACCACTGGGTCTTGGAAGTCTGCTGCCGTATTCATACCAGAACTGATAATTTAATATTTCACTAAAACTCGTGGCCAAATGTGCTTTACAAATCCAAGAACAAAGTTAGGGGATCAAAATTCTTCAAAACACGGCGACAGACCTGCATGGGGGTACATTCCAAAGCCTTTGCTTTTGTTTACGTATGAATATACTTTCGATTTCCGGTCGACGTCATCGGACGTAAAAAGCATGTAAAAACAACGTCGTCTAAAATCAAAGAATGAGAAAGATCGCCTTCATACAGTATACTGTTATTAGATAGAGATTGCACAGTTGCCATATTCAGTGCAAGATATCATGATTCTGTTGAAATTTCTTAGAATTACGATTTTGTTTTTCGATGGAAATTCGTGGTATCGAGCGATTTGCGCATATCTGTCGAGCATGGAAACCATCTTCAATAAAAATGCAGATAGTGTTGTCTTTTTCCCAAATGCAGTCCTATCGTTGTATTCGAAAGTGTTTTGAATGCCTAGCTTTGTTCTTGGATATACGAAGCACATTTGGCCACAAGTTGTTCTGATGGAATATTTTATTATCAGTTCTGGTGCGAATACGGTAGCAGACTTCCAGGAACCAGTGGTGCCTGCTGTCAACTCTGAGCCGATTAGATATGTGCTTCGTGTTCTATACATCCCAACCTTCATTTTGATGTATAATGTTTGTATATTTAATTTGAGTTTAAGGAGGTGAGAATTTTCAAATAAACAAAATTTCATTACTTTTTGGCCCTTAATACATCAATGATAAATGAAAAGACCAAAAATGAATTTTGAAGTGAAACAATGACTTAATTTTCCAATTTTAAAAAAAACAGCTACAGCTGAATACATGGGAAATTTAACTGAAATATTTAAACCAAAATATTCAGCGAGCATCCATCTAGTGGCAATTACCAACTAAATATTTTTTAAAAAATATCTAAATTTTAAAAATGAAAAGATCAAATTATATATTTTGTTTCTCTGAACAAATGCCCAAAGCAGAACCTCTAAAATGCTAAAAATGTTGGTACAGTTGTAATTGAAATGCGAAGTGTTTTGAGAATATTTTGTTTTAATTCAGACTTGCAGGTAGAAGGGGAAGAGAGAACATTCAATATGAAATGAGAAAAACTTGTAAATGTAACTGTTCAAATGAACTTCACTTGTTACTTCTAAATCAATTAACTTTTGAAAACAAAAAAACAAACGAAGGATAACCACTTTTGCACGAGTGGTACTGCGTTTTAAGTGGAAAAAAAAATTCAACCTCTACTGGATAATTAGATTGTCTCATGTTTGGAAGGAAAACTTATTTTCATTACCGAGCATCAAGTGGCAATCAGTTCTACTGTAATTATGTATGTTTGTTATTGTTTGACCACACTGACCACACTCTGTATTGGTAAAGTGTCTTGGGATTTTAAGGATGTCCTTCTGTATCTTGTCAAACATGTAGATAATTTACCATTTTCTATGCCAATTATAAAATCCTTTTCTGGGGTTTTAAAATTATTTAGTTGATAATTGCCACTAGATGGATATTCACTGAATATTTTGGTTTAACTATTTTAGTGATATTTCCCACGTATTAAGGTGTAGTTTTTTTTAAATTCGATAATTAAAAGTCATTTTTGTCATTTCAAATCACTTATTGTTCTCATTTATCATTGATGTTTTACAGAAATAGCTTGATTCAACAGATATGAAACAAACATCCAAAATGTTTCAATTGTGTGTTTTTGCACTATGCATTTTGGTTGAAATTTGGGGTAACAGTCCTTAAATATACTGAACTATATATCACAATGAAGGTTGGGAGGTATATAACACGCAACATATATGCAATCAATTCACAGAGTTGACAGTAGGCACCACTGGTGCCTTGAAGTCCGCTACCGTATTCTTACCAGAACTGATAAAATAATATTTCACGAGATAAATCGGTGGCCAAATGTGCTTCACATATCCAGGAATAAAGCTAGTGCATCAAAATTGTTCAAAACACAGCGACAGAGCTGCATGGGAGTACATTCAAAAATTCCCATTATTGACATTGAAATAACTTTCGATTTCCAGTAACGTCATCGGACGGAAAAAGTATAGATACGCAACGCCTGAAATCAAATGAGAAAGATCGACTTAATACAGCATACTATTATTATATGGAGACTGCACAGTTGTCATATTCTTTGCAGGGTATCATGACACCTGTTGAAATTTCTTAAAATTACGATCTTTTTTTATGGAAATTCGTGGTATCTAGTGATTTGTGCATGTCTGCCGAACATGGAATCCATCTTCAATGAAAAATTCAGAGAGTGTTGTCCTTTTCCGAAATGCAGTCCTATCGCTGCATCCAAATGTGTTTTGAATGCTTAGCTTTGTTCTTGGATATGTGAAGCACATTTGGCCACAAGTTCTCGGAAAATATTTTATTATCAGTTCTGAGTGTGGTAGCAGACTTCCAGGAACCAGTGGTGTCTGCTGTCAACTCTATGCGTTTCGTTTTCTGTACCTCTCAACCTCAATTTTGATGTATAATTTGTGTATATTTAATTTGAATTTTACGGGTCGTCCAACGTAACTTTGGGCATTTTTTGTAAATTTTCACAATGCCCTAAAAACGAATTAAAGCGGTGAATAACGACATATATACCAAAATAATGACAAAAGTATGCAAAACCCGAATTTACCCACTTTTTGGAAATTTAAATTTTTTTTTTTTTTTTTTTTGCTTTTGATGACAAAGAAATTGCCAGCCGCATAAGTAACCGTCGCGGTTAACAAGGAATAGATCGGTTATTCAAATGTCCGAGTTATAAATGAAAGACTCCACCACACTCCATACTCGGAGAAAGCATATTTATCATTTCATCACCAACGTGGCGAGAATGCGCAGGGGAAAATTGATGACCACAAACGCTTCATTCTGTTTGTCAGACACGTTGTGATCACGTGGGGTTTTGGGTGAAGTTGTGAAATGATTTCATTTCCCACGATCTGAAATCTTCAAACATATCACTGCTGTTTTTGAATCTGGCAGACGATGTAATGTACATCTCACGATACATTCACAGGAAAATATTCAGCTGACAATGTGATAACAGATTCAGCCCATAGTAGCGCTGTTCAGATCACAAACTGTACAATTTGATGCAAGTGTCCGCAATGGATTGATACACCACCAAGTCGAACTGCTATTATTTGGTTGGTGACGATGATCAGAACAAAAAAGTGGAAAATTATATTTGAAAACAAATATATTTTGAAATTTTCACCTCTCACATTCCTTAAATTCAGATTAAATATACAAATTATACATCAAAATGAAGGGTGGGATGTATAGAACGCGAAACACATATGTAATCAACTCACAGAGTTGACAGCAGGCACCACTGGTTCCTGGAAGTCTGCTACCGTATTCGTACCAGAACTGATATAATATTTCGGAAGAACTCGTGGCCGAATGTGCTTCAGATATTCAATAGCAAAGCTAGGCATTCAAAACACTTTCGAGTGCAGCGACAGGACTGCATTTTGGAAAAGGACAACACACTGTCTGCATTTTTGATTGAAGATGTTTACCTGCTCGACAGACATGCGCAAATCACTCGATAACACGAATTTTCATCGAAATACAAAATCGTAATTCTAAGAAATTTCAACAGGTATCATGATATCTTGCATTGAATATGGCAACTGTGCAATCTCTATCTAATAACAGTATACTCTATGAATAAAAATATGCTTTCTCCGAGTATGGAGTGTGGATACTTATTTACAACTCACATTCCAATTACCGATCTATTCCTTGTTAATCCTTACTCATGCGGCTGGAAAATTCTTTGTCATCAAAAGCAAAACAAATAAATTTGAAAAAGTGGATAAATTCAAGTTGTGTGTCCATTTGTCATTATTTTATCATATAATAATTCATTATTCACTGCTTTAAAGTCTATTGTTTGTTTGTTTGTTGGTGGTTAACGTCACATATTTATGCACCATGGCTAATCGTGACAACATGGAGATGAAGTTAAGTTTAGTCAATCGTTGATCAACATGTTGCCCATTTTAGAGGACTTTCACCCCAAGCATTGGTGACTGGGTCCTATTTTACCAGTAAAGCGGAACTGGTTTACCACAGTAAACAAGTGCTGCTTACTTCCCTGGGTTCCCACGGGGAGCTTTAAGGTCTATAGGAACCGGTGAATTCCCCCAAATGGTCAAAAACAAAAAAGTAAATTAAACGATTTTCGTACAAACGGCGACAAGCAATGGTACTGCTTTGATCTAAAGAATATTTTGTTTGCTGAAGTTTTAAACTAAGAAGTAATTTTATTGTTGAAAACCAACTTTTAAAATGTAGATCGCTCTAACAGAACGGAAAATTCACACACGGCACTTAAATTAATGAAACCAAAATTAATCCAAAACATATATCTATAGCGCTTTACCGAGAAATGAACTGTGGGGTGATTTTAAAATTAATTAAAACATGTTTTTAATGTCCATTCCAAAATATTTTTTCAGTAATGACACCAAGACGTGACACCTTAAGAGACATGCAAGATGAACACCTTGGCTGATGTATTTGGTACAGATATGCATGAATGTTTGTTGACATTGATTGCTAAATCCAAACATCTTACACTGACAGAGTTGTACAATGTTGTACCTTCTTATAAAAGGGCAATACATGATACAGCTGACTGGTCAAGTATAAATACACTACTTATTTTGTCTCAATCATTGTTCAGTTGATGGTAAACAGAACTAATGAAAAATGTAAAGCTCCAGTGAATCCTGAGCATGCATTCTTAAGGTTACACATCTTAATATTGACACTAAAAAAATATTTCAGAGTGGAGATTAAGGTCCTATATAAGTAATGGAATTTTCTTTATTTTGAAATTCTCACCTCTCATATTCCTTAAATTCGGATTAAATATACACAAATTATACATCAAAATGAAGGTTGGGATGTATAGAACACGAAACACATGTGATCAACTCGTAGAGTCGACTGTAGGCACCACTGGTTCCTGGAAGTCTGCTACCGTATTCGCACCAGAACTGATAAAATAATATTTCATCAGAACAACTTGTGGCCAAATGTGCTTCATATATCCAAGAACAAAGCTAGGCATTCAAAACACTTTCGAATATAGCGATAGGTCTGCATTTTAGAAAAGGACAACACTGTCTGCATTTTTTATTGAAGATGGTTTCCATGCTCGACAGACATGCGCAAATCACTCGTTACCAAGAATTTCCATCAAAAAACAAAATCGCAATTCTAAGAAATTTCAACAGTTATCATGATATCTTGCATTGAATATGGCAACTGTGCAATCTCTATCTAATAACATTATACTGTATGAAGGCGATCTTTTTCATTATTTGATTTTAGACGGCGTTGTTTTTACATGCTTTTTCTGTCCGATGACGTCGGCCGGAAATCGAAAGTATACCCATATGTAAACAAAAGCAAAGGCGTTGGAATTTTCCCCCAATGCAGCTCTGTCGCCGTGTTTTGAAGAATTTTGATCCTCTAGCTTTGTTCTTGGATATGTAAAGAACATTTGGCCACAAGCTGTTTTCGTGAAATATTATTAAATCATCAGTTCTGATGCGAATACGGCAGCAGACTTCCAGGAACCAGTGGTGCCTACAGTCGACTCTAGGAGTTGATTACACGTGTGTTTCGTATTCTATACATCCCAACCTTCATTTTGATGCACATTTTGTGTATATTTAATTTGAATTAAAGGAATATCGGAGGTGAGAATTTCAAAATAAACGAAATTTAATTACTTATATAGGCCCTTAAAAATGTGTTTTAAATAATTCACAAAACGCCTCAAAGTTCATTTGTCGTTAAAGTGCTGTAGGTACATGGTTCAGATTAATTTTGGTTTCGGTAATTTAAGTGTTCCAAAGGTGAATTTTTAGTTTTGTTGTTAGTGCAATTTGCAGTTTAAAAGTTGATTTTCAACAATAAAATCACTTTTTAGTTTGAAACTTCAGCACTCCAAATATTCTTTAGATCAAAATAGTACCATTGCCTGTGATTGCTTGTATGAAAATTGTTTAATTATCGTGTTTTGGATCCATTAGTTTTTGTCCATTTGGGAAAATTCGCCAGTTCCTATAGACCTTAATCCGTATTTAGGGCATTGTGGAAATTGTCAAAAAAATGTCCAAAGTTATGTTGGACGACCCCTTAATTCAATAAAATTTGGTACATGAAACAAGGATATGGAAAATATGCGACAATAATCACTTTTACAATGTGGAACGTGCGCAGGACTGGCGATGCCTATGGATTTATACAGCCATCAATGTTACCATAAAATGGAGAAGGGAATTGTCACGACTCACAAAATACATTTCGGTGTGCATATATGGCAACATCAAAGAATAACAAATTAGGAAAAGGACTGGAAAAAATAAACCAACCTCTAATAAAAGTAGAACTAACTGCGTGGCACACAACATTTCGTCTCTGTGAAACAAACTCAAAAGAAGAGTTGTTATCTTTTTTATTGGAGATACTCGTGCAAAATTGTTAGCTTGCTTTTCTGGTGCTCGACAAAACCAATTAGATGTTTGTGCTCTATTTATATGAAGCGAAACCAAATAGACCCTTCGTGTTTTTGTAGTATTACGTCAAATAACACTCCTGATTCATAAACAAATATATAGATTAGTTCCATCTGAATAAAACTCAGAAATACTAAAACCATTTTGGCTGTACAATCGACACAATAAATCTTATTGTTGGACAGCATTAAAAGAAATTAATGCGCATGGATGCTCCAATCCACTCACTTGTTATTGCCTTTCGCGTAATAACACAGTCACGAACCTCTGATAAATTTGACCTTGGGCTGTACTTATTGGCTGATATAACCCCAATCGAGGTGAGAAATGCGTAAGTTGGTCACAAGCTTTAACGCATTCTCCTTCTGGTGTTGTTTTTCTCAGCAAGAATCATATTTCAACTTGTGTGGTTTCCGGAACCCAGTTCCCAAGGCGGTATCTCCACTGTGCCCTGTATCCCCGGTGGTCCGAGCAGAGGCAAATAACAATACTCACGATGAAGGAAACAAACTGACGTATTCTCAATGAGCCCAATCAAACTTATCTTTTCAAAGGCAAACGAAAAATTAATAAATAGATACAAAAAACGCTCGCACGTCTAATGCCAATTCATCTCAACCTCAACATCCCGATTGAGATCGTTGCCTGCAATCATGTAACGCTGACTGCAGTGACAGGAAATTATGGAAATGTACACTGCATTCGTAGCGGGGTGGGCAATAATATGTTAACATACAGTTAAATATGGCTGCAGGATTAAATTATTTCTGATTCTCCTGAACTATATTTGTTGTTTGTTGAGGTGCCATATAAGTGTAGCAGATCGTGAGAGAAGAGCGGGAGCCCAGGCTCGAACCGTCGACCTCTTGCACACAAAGCGGCCGATTTATCACGACACTAAGAGATCCGGACTTACCAGGCTTGTTGATAAATGGCCCTCACTTCGGCCGCTACACTACTCTCACGTTCTTTGAGATACACCCACCGTGCCTCTCACCCCAGATTCCATCTCAGAGCGATCAAAACACCCACCGCGCTTCACTGTCACAGCACCTTGAAATGTTTTGAATTCCGAGCTTTGTTCTTGGATATCTGAAACATATTTGGCCATGTGTTGTTCTCATGAAATATTACTTAACTCCCTGCACACTGATGTCAAAATTTCCAGATTTGAAGTAGCCATTTTTCCCATAATGCAACTGGGAATTTAACCAATTCAATCTTGTTTGACAGAGCTCAGTGAGCTCTGTCAAACTAGATTGAATTGATTAAATTTCTAGTTGCATTATGGGAAAAAATTGCACCCTGAACTTTAGATATTTCGACATCAGTGTGCGGGGAGTTAATTATCAATTCTAGTTCGAATGGTTTAGCAGACTTTCAGGAACCGTTTATATCTGTTATCAACTGTGTGAATTGAATGCATTAACCCTTTGAACTCTAGTGGTATCTTCCATGCCAGTTCAATACCAGCAATTAGAATAGTCCATATTCATTATTTGGGGTAGACTAATCAGTCTTTTCAAGGTGCAGCCCTGAGCTGCACGTTGAAAATACTGATTGGTCTACCCTCACATTTATTAAAAAAACCATCATATTGAATGACATGATGGATCATGTCCCTGGGCGGAAAAGCGGCCGCTGTGGTTCAAAGGGTTAATTTGAAATTTATGGAATTTCGAACATGGGAATTTCAAAGTAAATTGGGTTTTTTTCGCACTTAACGAACAACAAATACAATTCCTGAGAATCAGAAATAAATTTAATCAAACATCCCTATTTGGCTGTAGGATTAACGTATTACTGGGGTGTATTTGACTGTGTGGAAGTATGACGAATTTCGAAAAAAGGACCGGACAATGGCTGAAGTTTCCAAAATTGACTTACCCAGGTCCTTACGTATTATAAAGTGGCTCAGTAGGTAGAGGTGCAGGCTGCAAGCCGAGAGGTCCTCAATTCGAATCCCACCTGCGGCAACCGCGTTGTGTCATTGGGCAAGACACTTCATCTCCATTGCCCGCGTGGGGGCACGATGACGCCGTGTACTAAGGCGTACTGCACGACGATGGTACGCATGTCTTCAACCAATCTAACCCTGTCTGTGCTGCAGTTCGGAGTTACGATGTTGGGGAGCTGGCAGCTGCTCGTCGATGCTCGGTGGTTCTCTCCGGGTACTCCGGCTTCCTCCACCCGTAAAACTGTCGCGGTCATGATTAGCCATTGTGCATAAATATGTGACCTTAAACACCAATAAATAAATACATACGTATTATAAAAATACGAACATCCTTCCAGCAATAACACGGGTGGGGGGAGGGGCTCGAGGAAATCTTTGATTCAAGGGGAGCTTTTCTAATTACCAAAACGTCTCGACAACTACCAAATTATCGAGGCGGACTGCCATTTTGAATGATACCCGATTGGAACGAATGGGGCGCGGTGGCTCAGTAGGCAGAGGGCACAGGCTTCAAGCCGAGGGGTCCTCGGTTCAAATCCCACCTGCGGCAACCGCGGTGTGTCCTTGGGCATTGCCCATGTGGGGGCACGGTGAAGTCAAGGCATACTGCACGTCGATGGTGCACTTGTCTTCAACCAATGCTAACCCTGCTTGTGTGGAGTTAGTATGTTGGAGAGCTGACAGTTGCTCGCCGTTGCTCGGTGGTTCTCTCCGGGTACTCCGGCTTCCCCCACCTGTAAAACTGTCACAATCATGATTAGCCATTGTGCAGAAATATGTGACCTTAAACTCCAATAAATAAATAAATATCTACTGAAACGAATTGGAAAAGGGCTATGGGGTATTTTGTATTGTATTAAAGTAGGTTGTGACACAAAAAGGATCGGGCGGGTGACATAAAATGCCGAAATGAGCCCGATACCCATTTATCTGGCTTGGATTATTTCAGAATTCCTAATTCCTGCATACCCATTGCCCTATCGAAGCTACGCTGACCCTGTAGTCCATCTACCTCCAGCTGCTCCTATCGCAAACCCTTCCTCGACTTCTGCCTACGACCAAGTTGTAGTAGATTCAGTTGGAGTGTTTGTTTCATCGAAGTCCAGACCACTGTCACAATATACGGATTTCACTATATGGCATGTGAGTTTTGCTGGCTCTCACTAATAAGTCATAGAGTCAGTTGAGCAGTGAATGGGACTGGAACTCTGACCCACGGACCAGCGTAGTTACGGCTGGTCAGGATTGAATCGTCGAGTTTTCGAGTTCAGTGCTCTTACCACGACGACTGAGCAACCACACTTCCTTTCCATCTGTCACATCTCCATTTTGTGAATGACTAGACCAGGTATTGGTTTGCAAGTGCTGATTTAACACTTTACCTAAAATGAAAAGCAGACGACACTTGCAACAACAATTCTTGAATAATTGTTTTAATTTTTTGTCTCAAAAACATAGGTTATGACCCTTCATTGGAACGAGCTCGACGAGCTCGTTCCAACAAAGGGTCATACCGTATGTTTTTGAGACAAAAAATTAAAACAATTAATTGGAAATTTTTTAGAATAGAGCTGGCCATTTTTTTGCCGTTACGTTGGGTAAAGTGTTAATAGATAAATTGGGTTAACTAGCATGTCATCTGATACCAAGGTAGAGAATGGTAACACGGATCTGCGTTATGAAGGCCTCTAATGGGGATAGAATGTACTCTGATTGGATGAACTGCATGTCTCTTCCTTTGTTATGCCACAAAAACGATTGCTTGAGTTACTGCTTGACCGAATAACCTGCAAATAGCACGATGTTAAGTGCAGTGGCAAGCGAGGGGGGGGGGGGGGGGGCGGAGGGAAGGTGTCGGGGGATCGAGGGCTTAAAACTTTCACTTTCGCTCCCCCCCCCCAAAAAAACAAACAACATTGGGCCAATTCAAATTGGTCAAACATAGAGCCCCAAAATGGTCTACAATACTACACAGGCTCCAAATGACCCAGTCTAGCTCTTAGAGCACTGCAATTTGCATAATCTTCTCGGAGTGGGTGCCTAATAATACCGAGAACCTCCGATGTTTACCCCCTCCTCCCACTTTCCTGAAGTGGAGACAGGTAGAGACCGGAGGGTCCTAGTGAGGACTGGAGGAGTCCCCTCCCCCCCCCCCCCAACGACTTCACATATATAATGTTTGCCACAACCCCACCCCACCCATAAACTGGCTATGGCATCCCCTATTATAGAATCCTGGTTACGTGTCTTGTTATTCACGACCTGCAGCGTAAGACATGAAAACAATAGAAATGGAATCCAGCAACTTCTGTATTTTTGTTTCACCATGGCAGAACTTTTCTCAATGGTAATTGCTTATGTCAGCATACACAACACTGGTATCATGGGTCAGTCTTATCAAACTTTTACCTTTTCATTTTCCATAATTGTATTTTCTGATTATGGCTACAATTCACTGAAATAAATTATTAGCATTTTAAAAGGCATGGCGAATTGCCACGACAGTAGTAAGTAATGTGGTTTTGAGATCATAGTTGCCGGACCCCGGAAGTGACTTCATAGTCGCGTGATGCAGCGACGCTATGTCAGCAATTACTCTGATGGTTCTTTAGCTCATTCGATGAGATCATCAACCATGTTTTCTCGGCACCTCACTTACAGAATTCCTTTTTATGCCATAGAATCCATTTTTTTATGAAATAAGTCGCAAGAGCAGTTGCTCATTGAGCTATTACGAGCAATTGCTCTGTCGCTCATTTGCTCGATGATATTCGAGTCACAAGAGCATTTGCTCATGGAGAAATTACTCTCATGGCTCGTTAACTCATTTGATGGAATCATTAATTTTTCTTTAATTTTATGTTCTGAGAGTTGGTGAAAGCATGGATGTGACTTGCATCTATCTTGCATTTACCTTGCATGGCGCTCTCATATTTTCGGAGCTGCCCATGCAGCGTTTGCAATTGACCACTTTTCAGTATTCGGTTCTGTATTAATGTCGCACATATTGTTTATCTCTGTTCTTAAGGAAATAATACCAGGTAAACAGCCAATCTGGCTATGGTATCCCCTAGCGGTACACATTTTATTTTTTACCTGAATAGTTATTCATATGCATTACATTGTCAGCTTTTGTGTAATGATGAATAAAGTTGTCTATCTATCAATGAATTGGTTGAGTGCTAGAAGATACTATCAGGGCTTTCAAAAAATGAGGAAACCACAGCAAAAGCCAAATTTTCCCTGCTCATGTTTCATGTTCAGTCAAACACAAATAATATTTTGTTTATATAAATTTGTTTTATCAGAAATTATTGAAGAGCCCCTCTGGGTAATAACACATATTTATACCATGATGTACCTATTCCACTATATATGAAAAGCCTGTGACATAAATTTTAGCTTTACACACCCACCGTGATGAACACGCCAGCAATGGGATTTCAATAGTAAAAATTGATCCATCGTTGGTGAACGCGAGCAAAAAACGATTTGCCGGTTCTAGACCAGCATCAAAAAACGGTTTGCCGATTCTGGACCACCTATGGACCACCTACGTTCGCCAACGGGTGTTCGAACGTTTAATGTGCGATCCGATCGGCGAAACCCATTTGCCGATTCTAGACCAGGAAAAATCGACCTCAAAACGTTTTTTCGACGTTCGCCAACGGCGAAAAGTGAGCGTAAAGCGCCGTTACTCATCGAGGATTTTTTAAAATTTTGTTTTAAGACCGATTTGGGTCTCGGGTACATGGAAAAAAGGGGGGTTTGCGGGTTCTGGGCCACCACGTTCGCGATCGCGTTTGGGACGGTCTAGGGTGCGATTTGATCGGTGAAAACGACCTACCGATTCACCTCGCGAGTTTTGTGAGGCGAATAGTGATAGAATCGGTTTCGAGGCGAGGAAATAAAAAAGTGATTGATATATATATAGGAGAGAAAAAAAAAATAAATAGTTATTTAAAAAAATAAATATCAAATCGAATAGATAATAAAAAATACGTAAATCATGAACGCTTCCCAGACTATTAGAGCAAGGTTTATTTTTAAAATGCTGATGAGAGCCTACGCATTCTGCGTGAACGAACAACTAGGTCGCCTCTTGTTAGAACGATGAGTCGGATGTCGGGATCATCTAGACTTCGATCACGAGAATCATTCGTGTCTGACGATGGAAAGGGAAGATATGGTCGTCAAGTAAATCGAACCGGCGTTCGAACGCGTTCGATTCGACGAAGTGATCACGTTTTGGAGGAGATTAGTCTTCTGTAAGGATCGAGACAAGCCCACAGTTTCGGAAGAACTGAAATTGGCGCGTAGAAGTCTGACTTTAGAAGACAAGGGATGCATCATGAAATTATTGCTGAATGAAGCATACGTCTAAGTTTTCTCGTTGATATAAATAAGGGAGAATAGAAAATAAAATAAATACACACATAACATTTTTTATCTAATATTAGAAAGAAAAAACATAAAAATGAGAACCAGAAATAAATTATATCCGACGTTAGATGACGACGAGGATGAGAAGCCGAACGGCGTTTTGCCAATGGCACCGTCGCTAGAAGACAAAGAAAGAGGAGAGAGGTATCGCATCGATCAAATCAGTAGAATCCAATTGTATCTGACTCGAGAGAGAGATTCTCGTCGTTCTCTCAAGAAGAAGTATTCGCGTTTCTTGAAATTCGTCAACGCGGTCGACACGACACTCATTACGATTTCCATGGGTTTACACGCGGCCGGCATTGGATTGTTGTCGACCGCAGTCGGTATTCCGATCGTGCTGACCGTAGAAGGAGTGGCTCTCGCCGCCGGATTGTTTAGCACGCTCGGAAACTTTTTGAGTAGGAAATTATATCTGAAAGCTAGGAAACATGAAAAGATTCGCGTCTTGGCCGACTCCAAGATCGACACGATATCTGTAATGATCTCGATGGCGTTGAAAGACAGTAGGATATCGGACGGAGAATACTTCACGATATTGAGCGAGAAAACGAAATACGATGCCATGAAAGAAGCCATGAGGATCAAGACTCGTCAGATCATGAAGGAAGAGATGAAGGATTCTCTCGTGGAAAAGGGGAGGAAAGAGGCTAGGGAGGAATTCAGTAAGATGATAGAACTCAAGAGCAGCGACTGAAAAAAATATATATAATAAGAACAGAATTTTTAAAAAAGAAATATTAAATTTATATATAAAATAAAAACGAAATTAATTTAAATAACTCTCAAAAATGTATTGCGTAAAGTGTAAGAGAGTTACCGAGACGAGTAATTCTCGAGAAGTACGAACTAAAAACGACAGACAGATGCTTCGCAGAATTTGCGACGTGTGTGGTTCAATCAAGACTTGATTCGTCAAAAAAAAAAAGAAAACGAGCAAAGGTAAAGGCATCGTGAATAAAATGATCAATAATCTACCTTTCGAAATGCATCTGCCGGGTCACAGTTTCACAGGACCCGGAACGAAATTGAACAAGATACTCAATGCCGATCTGACTCCTAAATCTTGGAGCAAACCCGTGAATAGGGTGGACGCAGAGGCGTATGATCACGATCTGTGCTACGCCGGACATCCCGACACCAAGACTCGCAATGACGTCTGCGATAAAAACATGTTGGCGAAATTGAGAGGTATATCGAATCCAACCAGGAGAGAGAAGGTAGAACGTTCGCTGGTCGGTAATCTGATCGGTGCAAAACGTCGATTCGGATGGGGTGTTAAAAAAAAAGCGCATTGGAAAAGAAGGAGAAACGATTATTGGCCGAGGAGTGCGTAAATTTCGAAAGAGAAGGGTGTTCGTGAAGGGTTTGGATGACATTTGGTCCGCCGACTTGGTCGACATGAGATCCTTTTCGAGGTGAAACGAGGGCGTCAAATATCTATTGACGGTCATCGACGCTTTTTCCGAATACGTTGGATCAGAGCTTTGAAGAATAAATCGGGACCTTGCGTCGCTGAGGCTCTGAAGAGAGTGTTCAACTCGTCTTCTCGAAAACCGAATAAATTGTGGGTGGATAAGGGAAAGGAATTCTACAACAAGCACGTTCGTCGATTAGTCGACCTCTACTCGATCGAAAATGAAGAGAAAGCCAGCGTGGTGGAACGTTGGAATCGAACGATGAAGGAAAAGATGCACAGATACTTCACGGCGAATTCGACTAAGAAATACATATACGCTCTTAATGGTCTGGTTAAAGATTACAACAACATGCGACACAGATCGATCAAGATGACTCCCGCGGAAGCTAGCGATCCTCGAAACGAAAAACGGGTCTACGCGAATCTATATCCCGAGAGATCTAAGATCAGGAAGAAGTCTAGAACGCCGAAATTTGCAGTCGGCGATCGAGTGAGAATCTACGCTTATAAGAAGCACTTCGAAAAGGGTTATACTCCTCGATGGACTTCGGAAATCTTCGTGATAATCAAAATATTTCACACTGATCCGGTGACTTACGAAATCGAAGCTTTGGATGGAAAAGAGATCATCGGAACGTTTTATGAACAACAATTGCAGAAGACGAAGTTTTAATAAGAAAACAATTTTTTTTTTTTTATTTACTCTTTTTAACATTTTCTTGTTTACACATATATACAGGAGAGAAAAATAATAATAAAAAATAATTAGAACTATTTTTAGATAAAAAAGCAAGCTAATTAATAAACGAAAAACAAAATCCTTTAAAAATGGCAAATATACTAGATATAGCACAAAGCGTAGTGAAAGATGAAAGTATTCAAGAATATGAGGTTTATGAATACGAACCGGTAACCGGAACGAGTTTGAACAATGCGAGAGAGATAGGAATCAACGTCGAAACTCAAGATCTATTCGTCCATCCTAGCGAGAGTTACATAGTGGTGCAGGGACATCTCACCAAGGAAGATGGGAGCGACTACGCCGAAGATGACACGGTTAATCTAGCCAATAATGGCATCATCCATCTATTCAGTAATATAAAATACTTGCCTTCCAGACAAGAGATAGAATCTGTGTTTCATCCCGGTCAGGCCACAACGATATTCGGACTCTTGACGTATCCGGATGATTTTTCGAAATCCAGAGGACTTAATCAGTTGTGGATGAAAGACACCGTCGGCCCTGCTAGCGCCGGCGCCGTCGCGATATTCGACTACGTCGTCAAGACGTCCAGACCTAAAGGAACGTTTTCGTTCAGGATACCTTTGAAACACATCTTCGGATTCGCAGATGATTACAACAAGATCATGTACGGATTCAGACACAATCTGACGTTGATTCGAAAAGGAAACGACGACGCGATAGTGAGACTCACTGCGACCGATGCGGGTAAGATAACTCTACACAAGATATCATGGTTCGTTCGATCGGGAAAAAACGCGTCTCTACAAGATCATAGAATCCAAGAGTAAATTACCCGTGGGATTTAGAATGAGACAGTGTGACATGGCTAGGATTCCACCCTCTATGAATCACTTCATTTGGAGATTGACGGTGAAATCCGCTTCCGAGAGACCGCGTTTCATCGTGGTTGCATTTCAGACTGATACGGATGGGTCTCAGGAAAAGAAAGCATCGCTGTTCGATCACTGCCATTTGAGAAACATGCAAGTGTTTCTGAATGCCACGAGATATCCAGCAATCGATTACAACGTGTCGTTCGACAAGAACGATTTCTGCAGACTGTACGGCGAAGCCGCTGATTTTAGAAAGAAGTATCACGGTCTAGACGAATTGATGAGCAATCCTAACATATCTCCCGGCGAATACAAGTCGATGTATCCCATGTTCATATTCGACATCAGTAAACAGAGTGAACGACTCAAGAGTAGCGTCTTAGACATTCAGATCAAGATGCAATTCGATAGGAATGTGCCGAGAAAAACCGAAGCCTTCGCCTGGTCCTGTCGGACAGAGAATTACAATTCGAATCGGATGGAAATAAGTTGTCGATCATTCGATGAGAGACGTGTGTGAAAAAAATTAAAAACAAAATAAAAAAGTAATGAGTAATTATTAAAAAACAAAAAAAACAAAAAAAAATAAAAGTAATGAGATCTAGAGAGATTGAACATCTTTCTAAATCTCATTACTTTTTTTTGGTTTTTAATAATCACACATTATTTTTTTTAATTAATTATTTCCACGCGTTCACTGTTTGTTCAAAGGATCTAGTTCGATCAGTAGACTCACCACGGAAGTGGCGGCTTCGGGATTATTGGTTTTCATAACGAAATTAATCCTGTCTCTGGCGTTCACTTTGAGAGGCGTGCCGAACGTGCTAACATTCGCGTGTTGATTCTCAGTCTTTTCAATGTTGTATCTCTTATCGCTCTCTACTCCATTCACCGCGAGATTGATGACCGCCCTGTTATTCAAATCCATGGAAGCCAGACCCATTCGTATGATTTCACCTCCTAACGGCATGGGATATCCCACCTGACCATGTTGCGATCCGCTACCTCCGTTTCCAAAAACCACTCGGTTTTTCCCTCCTCTAACGTGCCGGCCTCCTCGGCCCACACGGTGATCAATTGTCTAGCGTATTTGACTCTTTCCACCACCGAAATCAGGGTGCAGGCATCCGTCATGTTCACGGGATCCGGTAGATTCGTGAGCGCGTGTCCGCCCATGTCTAATTTACCTTCCATGGTGTCACCCTTTCTCCAGGTCGAGTTGTCGTCCACGTACTTCCTGCTGACTGTGCTGGAATCGAATTCGGGGTCCTGATCGAGACCAAATAAATTGTGACCATTCATGTTGATGCCACCCTCCATGGTTCCGCCATATTGTTTGTTCAGGTAGAGATCATCCACTTGCGATTCTACGTATTCTTGTGATCGTATCACAGCAGAATCAATGTAGCCCTTGTTGACCGTGGTTGAGTCCACATCCACGTCGTCGACCTTCAACAGATTCAATATCTTGTTGAATCCCGCATTCAGATCCGATTTCATTTCTCGTCTGTCAGACTTTCTCTGTGCCAGATCTACGTAGTGTTTGGTCGCCATGTCCTTGGGATTCGTGGGAGTGGCCACGTTCGTTATCTTGTTAGAATTGGCGTTCAATTCCGACTGCATCGTTTTCTGAACGTATCTACTTCTCAGATGTTCGCTGAATCGCGCGTGAGAGTCGTCCACGTATTTCTTGGTCGCGGCATTGGTAGAATCTATGGGATTCGCGACGTTCACCAAACGTTTAGATTTCAGATCGAGATCGTCGGTCATGGCTTTATCCATGTAATTATCTAGCATGATTCATTCGAAATCCACGTTCCCCCTGTCGACGTATTTTTTAGTCGCAGCATCTGCGAGATCTATCAGCTCAGGAAGATTGTAGAGCTTCTTATCGTTCATGTTCAAAGGTTCCTCTCGAGGTTCGTATCTCCGAACGTAACGTTCGTCCAAGTTGGCAACGTCGTAACCATCACTGACTTCGAGCATCTTCTTCTTCTTTTTGGGTTGACTTTCGTCGTCACTTCTACCAAATTTATCAACTGGCATGTTGTTTTGAGGGTTTTGTTTTAAAATATATTTCAAACACAGTTTATTGAAAATGAATTATTTCACTTATTTTTATTTTTCGTTTTTATTTGATTAAATTTTTTTAAATAATTTTTTTACCTTTATATATACTATAAAAAAAAATCTCTCTCTAATGTAAATCATTGAGAATGTCTTGAAACCGATCTCCTTCAGACCATCCCTTGAGAATGTAGAGACACAGGTGACTGCAAAACACTTGATCTGGTGATTGCACGCATTCCATGTTGTAATGAACCATCGATTTGTTGAAATAGTTCTTTATTTCTTTCTGCGGCGAGATTCCGTAGCTGTCGAAATAATAATTCTTCTTCTTCCTGTTCTTGAACCACGCCACCCAGTGAGTGCCTTCACCTGATAAATCGTCTAGATTTAAAATTCCGCATTCCGATTGTCGAGGTCTTCTCTTCGGCAAGGCATCTCTGGAAACACGCCTAGAAAATCTTTGATTTTCAAATCCTTTGCCGCATTCGACAGGTCGATGTTGAATGGGGGTTCGTTAGGTAAGAGTACACCTTCTACGGATATCTCTATTTTCTTATTCATAAATGTGTATATTTTTTTTAAATTCATTTATTTTATTATATTTCACTAAAATGACATTATTTTTTTTATGTTTTTCTTTTTCTTTTTAAACTAACTCTCTTGATGTCTTTATCAACTTCCATAATCTTGAATCCGTCTAATTTCTCTTGATTTTCTGGAATCCTATCATCCTTAATCATATCTGGAATCCTATCATCCTCAATCATATCTGGAATCCTATCATCCTCAATCATATCTGAAATCCTATCGTCTAAAATTAGATCCAAAGTCCAATGTCCAAGTGCCAAAGTACTTATTTTATCGCCTAACACGAATCTCTTATCGTCGTCAGCCATCAACAAAATCTTGTTCACTATTTCGGTATACAAGTCATGATTTTCGCTTCGAATCGATTTCATAGTCTTATACACTGGACCACTTCCTAACTGACAATCTTTATATTCTCGGAAAGAGATGTTTTTCTTCACCACACACGCTTTAACCCCTTTGCACTTCTTGATCTCTTCATCTTCTAGACGATAAGCATACAGTTTGGGTCTCAAGCCCACGAATTCGACGATTTGTATACCGCCGCTCTCGTCCTTAAATTTACCCAGCACCTTCTTGTTGTCGTTCGATTGAATGTTGGACAGGTGATCGACGGGATAATTGCTTGTGTCAAACCACACGGCCACGTCCTGAGATATATCTCGGTAGACATCTTTCATCTCTATCTCATAAACTAAACTGTCCATGTCGGTGAACAGTAGTTTGGCTTTATCTCCAAATTTTCGTTTGACGTAATCGTAGTGAAACTCGTACATCAATCGCTTGCTGATATCTAAGATGATCGGTCCGAGATAATACGGTTTGTCGATCTTGAGGTGCGTCTTTTGCATGTGAACGGCCACTAGATTTTCATCAAATATGGTTCGGTGTCTGTAATTGGGTTTCGCCACTAATTTTTTAGCTCTTTTCTCAGACGTGACGAGTCGAACGTCGGTTCTCTTCCTGACGTTTTCCATCGATTTACCATACACGCAGTTGTTCATGAGTTTGAAGAAATCTTTTTTGAAATCGTTCTCGGCTCGAATTCTGAGATTCGTGTTGAGATCGATGTATTTTTTCATCCAAGGCTCTTCGTCAAATCAAATGACGCGATGTATGTCGACTAATTTCATCCCGTGATCGATGTATTGTTTCAAATTCTCACTGTAGACGATGTACTTACGTTTGTTAAATAAATTGGGAATGTGTTTTTCCTTGTCTTCCTTTGATCGGTTCTATTCGTTTGGGAGCCAGTGGATAATCATTGTGTAGATCGTGTAATTCTTCCGGATAGTTCAAATCGACTTCTAAAATGCAAGGATTTTCTCTCCATTTTTGCATCTCTTCCGGTTCCGTCACCCATTCGAAATTTCCAATCGGTAAAAGATGACTCATAGCCCAACCGTCCAGATTATTAGCGTCCCAATACTGTATGTATTTATTTGATCATTTCAAATCGAAACCTTCTTTCATGTAGGGATTGTTAGCTTCGGAATTTCTGTGGGAGATCAGCGAGATGCCACCTCTGGCAGCCCTTTTGAACATGAGCAACATGTCCACGTCGGATAATAATTCCAACTGGACTTTGATGGTCTTCAACAGAGCGTCCCACGCCAGATTGGGTGCAGTGAAATACCAAGCCAGATCCAGATCGTAATTTCGACAAGAGACGTCTCGAAAATTTTCGAACACGTCTGCCAAGAGCAGAACGTTGGTCTTCAGATATAGATCATGATAATCTCTCATGGTTTTCATATCGAATGATTTCCACACGTTTTTGGCGTGTTCACAATTCTTGTCGGAAATGTCGGATTCATACAATTTCGAATAAAAATCTTCTTTCGAAGGTAGTGCGGTGTCGTCAAATCTCTTTAGATCATTCATGTAATCGTAAGGATAGACTCCTTTCCTCAACATGACTTCTACTCGTTCTCCAAAATGTTCGCTCGTGATTTTAAATTTATCCTTGCTCATGTTATCGACTAATTTTTCCAGAGCAGTCGACATGAATTTAAAACTGTCGATGAAACGTATGCTTCTACGAATGGATTTCGTTTTTTCTTCCAACGTCTCTCTGTCGATTACTCTTTTCTTCTCCATGACCTTCCATTTCGTGAAGGAAATGTATCTTTCTTCGCTGTTCGTGATGCAATTTAATTCTTCGTGGGAGGTGCTGAAATTTTTCACGAACAGATGACTGTCGTAACCTGAGAGAAATATCACCGGATAGAAAACGGCGTCTCGATATTTTAAATTACACTTGCTGTGAGCCAGACCCGATACAGACCCATGTAATGATTGTGGTCTCAGACCTCCTTATTTTCCTCCGAATTCTCGTCAAACGATTGTCTGCATATGTGACATTCAGTGGCCCTGTTATTTTCGTCCTGCTGTTCTCGCGTGATGATCATTTTTGCCAGAATTTTGAATTTGTCGGATAACATTTGAATTTTCGATTCTAACTCTTCCACGAATCTTTGAGCCTGGTCGTCATCTTTGCACTGTTTTGTATAGGTGAAGGGACCCATGTCGTGTTGCGAATCGAAAGTGCATTTCACGTAAATGCAATAGCCCGAAGGCATGTGTTTTTGATATCTTTTGACGTAACTTTGAAGAGCGTCGGGTTGGCAGGAACTCATTTTCACGGTGAAGCTTTTGAAATCAGCATACACGACGAATGGTACTTTTAACCTTCTATTCTGATTTTCAAACTTCACGATGGTTTTGGGTTTGGGCATTTTGATGGCGACACCTTGATTTTCGTTGCAATATTCCTGATGTTTCGCTAACGATTTTTTGCTGTGAAACATGTTCATACAGTTACAATATAAAGATATCTCATGTTCATGTTTATTATTTTGTCTTGACAGTAATCAGCTCGGATGTTCAACCCAACACTAAAGACGATTGTCACCATTCGAAATCAATAATAAAATAATCGTCTTTTCTCTTTCGAGATAGAAGTCTGTCTGTCGTTCGTTTTTCAACGTCGTATCCCAACACGTTCACCACTATGGTGGGATTTTGAGCCTCGAAACGTTCGATGTGTTTTAACTGCGTTGGAAAAGTCACTCCGGTCCAATCGAGATTTTTAGAAGTGTCCTCGTAATGAGAAACTCTATCGGAGTGCATTTTGACAGGGTATAAAGCGGAGGTGACTGCCCATTTAAAACACTGATCATCTTTATTTCTCACGTTGACCACGGAGCGTTTTTTCGCTAAGAAATACGCTAATTCCACGTAGGAAGACCCTTTCAATGAATCGTTTTTAGTTATATGAATTTCGAGTTTCAACACCTCATCGAACGTCCAATTACTACCTTCATGTTGATAATTTGTGAGAGACATCAACATCTTGTCTTTCATCTTTTCAAAAACATCCGATAAATCTGAACCTCGAAGTACGGGTTCGACATTAGATTTGAAATATGCATTTTTCATGATGCTCTCACGGGACTTCACATCGATTTTATTCATCACGCAATGGAGTATTATCTAAATTTTTTGTCCTACGTTCATGTGTTCGCGAAACAAATCCAATACTTTTTTCATCACCCATTCCATGAACAATTTCGGATCGATTTTTTTGAATGAGGGAACAATGCCTTTGATCGCACTCTCCTGTTCTACGGGCTTCGATTGGAATAGTTCCGTGACGAGTCGTGCTATATATTCTTCTCCTTTCCCTTCATCGATTGCTCATCGAATTTCGCTTGATATATCTCGTTTATCTAGATTCCGAAGTGCATCACTCATTTTCATTTTAGTTTTTTTTTTTTCTTTTGAAACTTGTGGCTCTTCAATGGCTTTTCGTTTAGTCGTCTTCTCATTTTTCACAACCGAAACGTTTTTTTTTTTTTCGAACTCGGCATTTTGATTCCTTTTACTATCTTTTTCTTCTTCTCATTTTTCACAACTGATGCATTTTTTGACATCGTTGCTATCGACATTTCGTTTGCCTTTTCATCGAGCAAACTACGTATCTCCTCACGCATGATCTTTCTAATTTCATCATGCTCCACTTTTCCTTTTCTATCGTCGGGCATTATTGCCATCAGCTTATTTTTTTCTGCAATTTGAGTCTGTTTAAGTTTATCTACTTCCAATCTTTCGATTTTGTTCTTTCCATCGTTTCGCAAATGATATTCCTGTATGACTTCAATTTTTTTTTATTTGGTTTTATGATTTCTAAAATGTGGAATTTTTAATTTTTTACAAATCTCGTTTAACTGAGGTACGGTTTTCTCATTTAGATTTTTCATTTTTTTATTTGTTTGCTTCTTTTGTAAGAATATTTTTTTCGAATTTTGTATTTAAATAATTTGTTAAAAAGTTTTAAAATTGTTTTTATATATATATGTTTTAATTCCTTCAAAAAAAATTTTTTTTGATGAAATTAATCGATTTTTTTTTATGTTCCTTAAGGTGAAAAAAATTGAATTAATACAAGAAAAAAGGACGGTGAAATTTAAACTTTTTATTTATATATAAAGAGAAAAGAAACTTTTACAAAAAATTTTTTTTACATTAAAGAAAATTAAAAATTAAAAAAAACTTTTTATATATATATAGAGAGTAAAAAAAAAACAAACTTTTTTAACAAATTATTATTAAATACAAAATTTAAAAATATACATTATTTGCAATAATTCATAAAACAAAAAAAAAACCCAAATAATCAATCATGACAACAACACTTAAAAGATGCGAAGTGAAATTGAAATGAGTCCAAACGTGTAAGAAATTCGGTTATAAAATCTATAGATTACAACGACACAACTCCATCGAATTGAACGAGGTCGAGACAAAGGGCTTAGAGCACAAACACGACAAATATAGCATGCCTTTGAAAGTGGACGAAGCCACGCTCAATTTGTTTTACGAGTACCAAAGCGATCTACAGAAAATCGTCATCGCCAAAGATAGAGAATTCGACAAGGACGATATGTCGTTGCCCTACGGAAGTTACATATATCCAAAAATCTCACTCGAACTCGTGAACAAATCGGGTGGTGAGAGCGCGTTCACCGATGTAAAAAAAACTCAAAAAAGTAAAGATAAACATTCAACACATTTTCGAAAAAGGAGAAGACACCAGCGTCAACATGCTAATAACAGACTTGGAAATATAAACAATAGAGAGATTGATTTTTAGTGAAGAAGAAGGAAAAAAAGTAATGAGATCTAGAGAGGTTGATCATCTCTAGATCTCATTACTTTTTTTTTGTTTTTTTGTGTTTTCCTTCTTCTTCTTCACTATCGCCCATATATATTATAATAACGTTTCCTTTTTTCTCAAATTTGGCGTCGTTTCTTCTTTTCTTTTTTTTGTGATATGTTGCATTTTTATAAGAACACATTTGTTTATCCGAATCATAATTATGAACGAATGTTGTGCATCTCTTGGTAACACTCGCATCATTTCGATTCTCTCCAGAAGGTAGTGGCGACGGTAGAAAGTGTCTCATTCTTTTCAATTTCAACCATCTATCCCGCTCTTTTTTCAGTTCTTTAATACGGTATCCATCATTAGCATCTAATTGTTTTTCCACATCTTTTTGCGACACTATCTTGCAATATTCATCATTAGCATCTAATCGTTTTTCCACATCTTTTTCACACTCTAGCTCACGATATTCATCATTATCGTCTAATTGTTTTTCCACCTTTTTATCCATTTTATATTATTTTTATATTTTCTATGATTTGTATTTTATATAATTATATCATTTTTACATTATAATAACATACTCACAATCGGTATATTCTTAAACGGCGAATTCTCACCAAACAACAAACCCTTGCCGAGTCGCTCAATGTTCCGTCCACTCTTCAGATAGAGACTGTTTCCACTCAAAGAGTTGCCACCTCTAACAGGTTCTAGATACAATCCTTCACCACTGTCGTCTACGTGGACGCGACACACGGCTCCTCCCTTCTTCAAAAACAGTCCATTGCCCCCCATTAATTTCTCAACTGCCGAACTCGCGAGTCCCGAGAGAGCTCCCATGCCGAGAGTCTTTCTGAGAAAGGGTAAGGCTTTTGCGGCAAGGGTAATGCTTTTGCGGTGATTCCTGCCAATAGTGGTAGGAAACCGCCTTTCATTCTCAAATTGTATCTCAATTGAGTGGGACTCAATCTCACCGTCAACCCTCTTCCATCACGAATCACTTTCTCCATCCTTTTGATTTGACTTCTGGTCCAGGCGATCGAATCCTGACCACCACTCGTCAGATCTTCGTGAGTAAATTTGAATTTCACCGCCTCGCCTTGAGTTGTTAACGCTCTCTTAAGTTTTTTCCTCTGTCCTGCGGATATGTTCACGTTTTTAACCATGTATTGTGTCATAATTCTTTTTTTAAAATATATTTTCTTCAATTGTTTTTTTTTGTTTTAATGATAATTATATATAATAAATAATTTTTGTAAATTAATATTGCGTTTATTTTATTTTCTTATTTATATATATACACAATATTTTTTTTTTTGGCTTTTATATTTCTCTTATGTGAAATCGTATCGTCACCCTCTCTCCGCGAAGATCTAACAGTTCACCATTTTCATCCGTCAACATGGTTTTGAGACTATACAACGTGTCTAAAATCACTGGTAGATAAACTAAATTTCGAGGTCGTTCCACGATCTTATAACCCGGTGACACGTTTGGAAAGAATGAATAGATCGTCGGTTGAGGGCTGCCATTCACGTAGCTTCCAGCAATCACGTCCACATTCACCAGAATGCTATTGACTGTGAGAATGTCGACCATATTTTCAGATGCCGCGTGGCCTCGATACATCTTTCGATCGAATCCCAGCATCTTGCCTATAGAATCGTCAGTGTTGAAATCCACCCGAAAATTATCTTCCAAAAATCCAACATCGTCTGTAAGGTATTAGGGTTGGGAGCTAGTCTGATCTTGTTGCTTCCCTTTCCATCCATCTTCATTCGCGTCTGAATGTAATTGTTCAAATCGTCTATGTCGTAACTTCCTTTGGGAATTCGTATCTCCAACCAATCCCCTCCGTCGGAATACTTGAACGAGTCATTCTTTTTGGTGACGTTGGGACAGGAATAATAAGTCTCCAGATCCACCAACGCCATCTCGTATCTTTTCTCTCTATTCAATTCGTTGGAAGGTTCGAATTTCGTCGCGAATCGAGTCGAATCGCCACTCACCACGATTTGAATGGATTGTTTTGCAGCCGTATTCTCGGCTATCAGTTCTAACAATTCTCCTTGTTCCAACATTATATTTTAATTTTTATTTTATTTTTCAAAACTAAATTATTTGATGATTTATTATTTTCTAATTTTATTTTCGCTCTCTGTCTTATTATCATCAGAAACATAAAACTTGTCGAATCCGCACCGATATTTTCCGCGATTAAATTCGCTAGTCAAATCGATCACGACGAAATTGTAAAGTCCTCCATCCCAAACCCTCTTGCAGAATCTCCTGAATTTCGGCGCGCTCATGTCGTTTGCGACGTGATCGCCGTAGATGTGATTGAGATTCTTGAGATCCTGGCGAAAGAAACACAGTAAATTAGCGTTCTCCCTTATCGTCTGTCTGGGCAATCGAAAATAATTCTGCGACAGGTAGAAACAGTCCACGTTGCTGTGACGACCCCTAACGTAATACAATTCGCATCGGTTCTGTCTCTCCAAAAGCAGATCGTCGAAAATCATGAGATTCTTATCTTCCAATTTTAATTCTCCAGGATCCGGAACGTTGCTAGCATTCTCATAAAATCGACACTCGACGTTCGAAGACGCATTTCTCTTCATCAATTCCATCGCCGCACCGTCCAAAATGGTCGAAAGAGAAGCTTCACTTTTGTCGAATTCCTCCCTACTGTCAAAGATTCTGGCTATGACGTCCTTGGGCAATCTACGATCCATGCACTCTCGAAGCAATCTGTATTCGGGTTGAAACAAACTCTTGCCAAACACGAAGAATCTGTCGTAATCCAACCAGTCAGGTCGCGACAACAGATTCATCAACAGATTGGTCTTTCCACAATTCGATTTTCCCACTATCAAGCCTCTTATGCTTTTGGGAAAGAACTCGTTATTCGACCTCTTGATCGCGGCGTCGTTCCAAGACATATCTTTAATGTTCATCTTTGTTTATTTTTTTGTTATTTCAGATTTTTTCAAACACAATTTTTATGTTTTTTTCAAACTCAGTTTTATAAATATTATTATTTATTTATATTACACCGTCGCGAGTTCTCTTCAATCCAGATCCACTCGTCATTTTGGCCAAATCTTGTATGGGTACCACAGCATCCTTAAAATCTTATCAACTTTTCGGCGATCGCTCTAACGTATCTCGCTTCGCCGGCGGACTGATCAACTTGTCGATCAACGCGTCGGTTGCCCTCTTGCCAGCCACAGAAGCTATCCTACCACTGGCTTCGGAAGCGGCTTTCTTACCAGCATCCAAAGCCGTCTTCTTACCGACCTCAAATGCGGTCGATGCGAGTTTTCTACCTGCATCGCTCGTGAACGCTCGCATTATAGAATCGACGATGCCAGAACCGCCTTGAACGTAAGTTCTGATGTATCCTTTGTTCTTTATCACCAACATATTTTATAATATATATTTTGTTTTTTCACTGGTAAATCGTTTGTTGTTTAAATTACTTTTATTATTTTGTAGTGTAAAATTTACTCTTTTTTATTTTATATATTTTTGTTTGTTTCTCTCTCTACTTATTATATATCAATCCCTCAATTCGTTCATCAGTCTTTTGTAATCGCGTTTATTCAAAACCTGCTGCCTCAACAATTCATCGCATATGCTGACTATCTCTTATCTAATCCAGTGTTACCAGCGCGTCTACTTGCCATCAACAAACTCAATCTCTGAGACAGAGCGTCAGAATCGCTCGGAAGAAAAGTGGTTTTCACCCCTTTGCCAGTCACCGACTCGACGAACTTCTCATTCATATCCCATATGGGTTTCACCACTTTCGTCCACTTGTAACCTCTGTTGGCTTTGGGTCTCGTCTCTCCGGCGTCGTTATTTCTCTTCATGGCGTGGGTCTCAACCAGAATGTCACCGTAATTGCCCAGGCTTGTCGAAAAGGAGCAATTTGCGCAATCCAGGTGTTAATTCGTACCTATTCGAACCAACGATTAAATTGTCATCATCATCCATTTCCACTTCAGTATCGCCCCCGAATTTCCTACCCCTCGAATCCTCGCGAATTCCATACAACAGATATCTCTTACCACCATCCTCGGACGACGCGACGCTATCAGTGCTGATAGTCGAAGCTGTATCATCGCTCTCACTCACATCGGTTTCGATTCCCACGGGAGCGTAATCCGGTGTAGATTGAAAGGAATACTGTTTTGTAAAACTACCGGGCAACGAACCCATTCTCAAAGAACTCTCTTTTATGGGTCTCAATTCTTCAACTATCTCCTTCTTGCTTCGTTCCTGAACCTCCGTCACGGGTTTAAATATTTTTGTGGTTTCGCGTCTCAATTCCATCTCTCCAAGTCGTCTGCTTCTGTCAGCCGATTGAATACTCTTCTTAGCACATTCATATTCGTTTAAAAGTTGATCTCTACGCTTGGCATCTGTGATGTGTAAAAACATTTTTTCGTTTTCTAAAATTATTAATATTTCCTTTAGAGTATGCTAACGTGAGTTATTATTATTCTCTAACTTAAATGTATAATTATTTTTATGTTTTATGTTTTAAGTAAATAAAAATCTTCTGTCTTTAATATAATAACTAAAACTAGTTGAGAAAAAACATTTTACAAAATGAAACCTCGATAAATAGTTAAAAAATATTAAAATAACATCCGTTTCAAACGTGTCGAAAATCAGAAAGAACATGAATAATTAAAATCTCGAATAAAAACATGTCAGTAAATGTAACGCTTTTCAAAAAAAATAATATCAATTAATCTTTTGAACTGTTTCCGCTTTCATCCATAGAATAGTTTTTCAGTTAAACGATTTAACTGACAATTGACTCATTTGAATGAAAAACCCGTAATACTTTTCGAGCGTGACAAATGGCGTTCTCAGTACGTTTATACAGTAAATATCACTTTGTCATGCGATCTGCTTGTCAGCTTGATAAAACAGACTGATGATTGTAGACTGACACCCGAATGGAATGGTTTAACGCGCCGGCGCGAAGGCGCGCAGGGACGGTATGGGGAACAAGCCCCTTTCGACCCTCAGTGACTGGACAATAAAATCCGCAGCGCTTCCTTCGTGAATAATTATATTCGCGTGTCAGAACGAGCTTTATCGCAGAGTAACTCGGTGTAATGATTCACATTATTTTGATAAAATTTATTATTATTTTACTTCTGAGGTAAGTGGGGATACCCATAGTGGATTTTTCCAAACTCAATAGAAAAAACTAAGTTTTTTTGGAAAATCCCACGATGGGTATAAATAGAGCTCCTGTGCGCTACAATCATCATTGGCGAAGATCCTCCAGGATCGGCCACACGAAAAAAGGTGAGAAGAAATCTACGTGAATCCAAATGTATGGGGATACCCATAGTGGATTTTCCAAAAAAACTCAGTTTTTTCTGTTGAGTTTGGAAAAATCCGCTATGGGTGTCCCCACTTACGTCAGAAGTGGGGATATCTATAGTGGATTTTCCAAAAAAAACTCAGGTTTTTTCTGTTGAGTTTGGAAAAATCCGCTATGGATATCCCCACTTACGTCAGAAGTGGGGATACCCATAGTGGATTTTTCCAAACTGGGTTTTTTTCTGTTCAGTTTGGAAAAAAATCCTCGGTGTCCCAGAAACGGCAAACCGTCTTTTTTCCATGTACTGGAGACCCAAATCGGTCTTAAAACAAAATTTTAAAAAATCCCCGATGAGTAACGGCGCTTTACGCTCACTTTTCGCCGTTGGTGAACGTCGAAAAAACGTTTTGATGTCGATTTTTCCTGGTCTAGAATCGGCAAATGGGTTTCGCCGATCGGATCGCACATTAACCGTTCGAACACCCGTTGGCGAACGTAGGTGGTCCATAGGTGGTCCAGAATCGGCAAACCGTTTTTTGATGCTGGTCTAGAACCGGCAAAGCGTTTTTTGCTCGCGTTCACCAACGATAGATCGATGGTCTAATCCGCGATGGGAACGGAGAGAGAAATTTTTTAAATTAGATTTTCTTAAAATTTCATACATTTTTTCACTTTTGAGCGACGTGTCGAATGTGTGCGTTCGTCAACGGGTATTTGAACGTTAAAAGTGCGATTTGTGGGCCTCAAAAAACAATGGCCGATTCTGGACCACCATGAAAAAACGACATTTTGTACACGTGTACACGATTTAACACTGAATCCCTATGGCGGTACACGTACATGTACGTGTACTTGTACAGTACATGTACAAAGTGGTCCAGAATCGGCCATTATTACCTACTTGCGCGGGTGGCGCGGAAGCCAGGAGCTGAAAAGGGTTTTGTTAGGAGTCATAACTATCTTCATTTGGATATTCTACAAAAGGTGTCCTCAAAAGGTATCCTCAAAAGTATCCTCAATAGGTATCCTCAAGTAGTACATCACCATGGCATAAGTATCCTTAACCTTTTACCTAACATGAAAAGCAGATGACACTTGAAAAAAAAAATTCTCGAGTAACTAATTTTTTTCATTTTTTGTCTCAAAAACATAGGTTATGACCCCTCGTTGGAACGAGTTCGACGAGCTCGTTCCAACGAGGGGTCATAACCTATGTTTTTGAGACAAAAAATGAAGAAATACTGAAAATTCATTGGCGATTTTTGAGAATAGCGCTGGCACCCTTTGGCCGTTACGTTGGGTAAAGGGTTAATATGTATGAGTCGTAGAGTGGTATGTGGAGTAATTCGGTGGAGCAATTGCTCTATAGCTCATTTGTTGGGTGGAATTCGAGTCATCCGAGCGATGCCTGTTCCGAGTCACTACTTCATGGCTTATTTGGTCGATAAGATTGGAGTCGTTCGAGTAACACCAATCCCTGCTTGATTGTCTATCGGCTTTGAGAATGATGGAGGCCTTCGTTATACATAAGGGACAAATTTTGGGAAATGAAGCTATCTGACTGGTAATTATAAGACTTGGACGAGGGCAGAGGTCGTTACAAGGGTAGTCAAGAGCAGCTATGACTAGATAAACTGCTTGTTAGAGTAGCTAGAATTGCGTTTGTAATTGGTAGAAAACGAGAATTCTGGGGAAATTCGGTAAAGATACTCTTATACAAAAGAACAACACCCACACAGTCTTGTAACACTACTTGCTACTATTATAAGATAACAATGGAGCCTCTCTAAGTCCATTTGGGTGATTGTAGACAGCTTTTGGGTGATTGTTGAGTCTATTTTTGGATAATTAGATTTACTCTTATACAAAGAAACGAGACTATTATTGGATGAAGGGGGGTGGGGGGTTCTGGGGGAATCCATACCACAAAAAGTGATTTGGGCAGTTTTTTTGTGATTCGGGGTGATTGTCGTGTCTATTTGGGTAATTAAGTACACCCCTCTTGAATCGAACATACACTTCGAATTCATCTTCGTTCCATTAGAGAACTTTGGATCACATAGCAACCATGCGCTACCATAGAAACTAAGAGACCACGTATCACTATGTTAATGACGTCACAATGGAGCCGCTCATGCCGGCTACCATGACAACCCAGCATGGCACCACTGGGTCACGTGGCATGAAGTCCTGGGTTCTGGTTCGGGAGCGGGGTCCTGCAACTGTGACCTTATTGCCACATTGCAAACTATTCGCGTCTTTTAAATTGTTAAAGGTTTTTTTCGGTGTTTCATATAGGCAGGTGGAGAATACATTTCTATCAGAATACTGTGAAACTTGAAAAAGGGCTGGCCCCGTGATGACATGCACGCTAACCCACTTGATCTGTTAGATCACCAATTGCATACCCGTGCCTGATCGAAGAGTCATTCAACAAAACGAGATGTGACAGCTGGTAAGAGTATAATTAATTCCTTTTGGGGGGATATTTTTAGGTTGGGAAGGGTGTGATAGGGTGTGGCAGGGTTGCCATTTTGCGTCATTTTAATCCTACGTTTTGTTTTGTTTTTAATGGGGTTTAACAACATTTTCGACGGCCATGACAACCTTATGTCGGACAATTTTACAGGTGGGCGAAGCCTGAGTACCCGGAGAGAACCACCAAGCAGCGACGTACCCCAACGTACCAACACCTCCCAAGCAGGTTTTGTACTGGACTTTTTCTGGCCCGAAAACTGGGGGTTATGCAACAAATAAGAGAGAAAACTGACAGGAAAGAACTACCGGTTACGTGCACATATTTTTCTGGGAATTCCTAACAAAACCACACCAAAAGTCAATTGTATTTTTTAGATCCAAAAGTCTTCAATTCACCCTCTTCATTTGGAATATTCAACAATAATGCAAGATGTCATTAGAATGTTTCAAATGTTATTGAAACAATATATTTTTCCAAGGTTGCTTATTTTTAAAGATTGCATCATTTCCGTTTAAAGGCCGAATTCCAACCCTAATCCCAGATCATTTCCAACTTTTCAAGGTGGGTATGTCTAATTCAAATATTTACTGCATCGATACCAAAAAGAGCTATCAGCTTAAATCTGGCAAAAAACAAGAACCGTTTTTTCGCAGATCGATTTCAAGTTTGCTATTTAAGGAATGATCGTTTATTTTTGTCTATTTCTTGAGTTATGAACCCCAAAAAACAAAGTCCAAACTGTGTAAATGGGCGTACTATACACAGTTTGGACTTTGTTTTTGGGGGTTCATAACTCAAGAAATAGACAAAAAGAAGCGATCATTCCTTATAATTAAACGTTCGCGACCCAAATAAATAAATAGTGTCAGTCGTCCTCTACTTCAGCGAACAAACACTTAAAAACTAAAACTGGTAGACATATTATTTTTCTGGCATAAAAGAGGGCGCATATTATTGAAATGCAGGTAGCAATTGACACACTTTCCAAGTCAAATGCAATTATGTCATTAAATTTTTTATTGGCCAATGAATTACGTAATGCAAAGAAAACGTCATAAGCCACGCCTCTCTCAAATTTCATTCAACTGTTCACTTCACGTAAAAGTTACGTTCCGTGGTAGGTGGAAGTAGGCCATCAGTATTACATTGTATTTTGGTTTTGACCTTTTCCCGAGAACTGAAAAACACAGTTTGTAAAAGTGGAGTTAGATATAAAGCCAGATGACCTGAAATTAGTTGAATTCAATGTCAAAATTGCCGACCAGCCATTGTTTACAATCGATTTGGGTAAAACGATGAACGCAGACGATCACCCAGAGTGCGTAAAAATTGAAATGTCAAATAAATACAGTTGTGAAGAAAAAGAAAAATTGACCCACCACGGTCATTTAAATATTTTATAAATAATTTCATGGTGATAAATTAGTAATTCAAATTTATTTTTCTTTTTCACATTTAGAACGTGCCAGTGTTCTAACCAGTGTTCTAACCTCTACTGATTTGACACCATGTTGCAACTCCGAAGACTGGTATTTTAGGGGCGTGGCTGGAGGCGGACCTAATTGTGTTTTTTTCGGTTCATTGAGTTGTGAAAAGAAAAAACAGAATCGTGTGAGCCAATCGTTTTATCTGAAAACGCATGAACCGAAAAAAAGTTTAATTATTATATTTTGTTTCCTTAAAGAGGGGTCGTGGTCCTCGATGAGGACGTGGAGGGCAATCGGACCAATGCTCAATAAACTTAACGCTTCAGACGCACTCAGTATTTATTGTGTTACAAACCTAGCCCAAGGTAATGGTTATTAATTGATGTATATGCAGTATCAAGCCATGTAAGCCCAAAGTATCACGGATAAATTCACAAGACCCCCAATATCAAGCTTTGAATAACACGTATATTGACACTTTTTCAGATATGATGGGAAGATGATGGATTGTGGTGGAGGAGGGGGTGGCGGGGAACCACCTGATTTGTCGCCGCTGTGATGCAGTCTAATAGAATATTCCAACTAAGACCAACCACAACTTCACCAATGTTTTCCTCACATGTTATGAATGAAAACAGGTCGATATTTCCACACACTGGCCGACACGAGGTGAATGTCAAAAGTGTAGTTAATCCTCAATAAATTAATTAATTATCCAACGTAACGGCCACGCCCACCAGAGTTAATAGCGAAATTCAGATTTTATTATTTTATTCTATTTTTGTCTCTTAAATTTTGGTCATCACCCATCATTGCAAGCTCTCAAGACATCAGTCAAATTATGTGTGAAATTCGACGCTGTTATGGCCTTGAACCAGTCTAGTCCTTAATTAGTGCATCGCCTATGCTCAGATCCGGGAGCACGGTGGCTTAGTGGTTACGGCATTGAACTTCAAACCGAATTCGATCCCCGGCAGGGGTAACTGCGTTGTGTCCATGGGCAAGGCACTTCATCCTGGTTGTCCGCGTTGAGGCACGTAGCGCTGTGTAGTAAGGCGTACTGCACGTCGGTGATGCACTTGTCTCCAATCATAGCTAACCATGCTTGCGCGTAGTTAGTACTGTTACTCACCGTTGTTCGGTGGTTCTCTCCGACGTCCTCCGCCATAAAACTGTCCGACACGAAACGATCCTGCCTGTCGAAAGTGTCGTTAAACCCCAATAAATAAATGAGTATGCTAAGATTCAACAATTAACAAATAAATAAATAATGACGCATCGTGTTCATGGAATTGGGTCTTCGGGGCAGGCGCGTTGCCAAGATATGAAAGTTAGGCGGGCAAGAGTAATATCTAAGGGGGGGGGGGGGGAGCTAGTTCAGCGATCTGAACGCAGCGGCAACCACCCTACGTAGGGGGATAGCCGCTACGTTCAGATCGCTGAACTAGGACGGGAGGGAGGGAGGACAAACGGAATAGGATTCACCGCCTCATCCGAGCCACTTAGCTGCTAAACAGGGGTAAGCACAAGAGGGGACACCCTCTCTCGCTGGAGGAGAGGGGGGCCTTCCCGTGAAAAAATTTGAAATGCGAGACAAAAAAAACGCAATTTCCTTGACTCTGAGTCCGTTCGTGACAATAATTTATAAGTTGTGAAAGGCATCAATAATTAAGTCACATCACCTGGGAGGGGGCATGACTGAAACTGGTGGACATGTGCCCCCCTCAGCCTCCCATCCCCGCCTCGGAGTTCAAACGGTCAACATGAAAAACAGACACAAACAAAACTTTTATCTTCGCATCAAGAAATCTTTCATGTTAATAACCCTATTGTCCAGAGAGAATTGAACATTATTCAGAAAATCAGCTGTCTCGCAACAAAAATGGACTTATGACGTATTATCATTGTGTCCTTATAATTCTGCCCACGGGGTGACCTGCGCATATTAAATCCGATTACACGATCTTTGACTAAATAACTGATTCGGGAGATATGACGTGATTTGGTTGAAAGCTTATGTTTAATAATTGCTTTAAAAAGAGTAACATACAAATTGGATTTCATGACTCACAACCTGTATTCTGTTTTGGGGTGGCCAATCAAAACCCTTTATCCGCAGGCCTGGCAATCTAGAAAATAAAGGAGTGCAAAACAGTTGCCCTCCTCAGATTGCTTGGGAGTGCAATTGCACCTGAAATTTTTAATGCAAAAACTTGTATGCTATTTTGGTTATTTTCACTTCAAGGTATTAATATTGTGACTGAAAAATTGTACTACATTCAGCTGCAGAGTGGACAAATTGGCACACACATCTCGTTATTCAAAATGTTACATTCAATTCTTATGTGACTGTCTTTTACACTCAAAATGTATCGACATGCGACACAGAATGGGTCATGAATTATTGCGAATGGGTCATGAATTATCACGGATGGGTCAGAATGGGTCATGAATTATTGCGCATTTCGTCCTCTGAGTTCCAATGTGGTCTCTGTGCCAGAAGACACAGAGAACACATTGGAACTCAGGGGGCGAAATGATGAGATTTTAAAGACTGTCCCAAACAGGTCTGGCATTCCAGAAAATCAAGAGGTGCATAAAATTGCCCACCTCAATTTGTTCTAGGCATGCAGTAGGCGTGCAGCACTCCTGCACTCCTAAAGAATGCCAGGCCTGTATCCGAGAAAACTAAATTATAATTTTAAACCACACCCCGACCCTACGAGCTGAGATGATTTTGATGTATTTGCATAACATCTAGCCATCCTGTCAACGCCAACTTGCTGAAGTTGGTCACCAAGTTCACAATCCACACTCTGCAGTCAGCATATACACAATCTATAGACTTATTATATTTCCTGTGTGTTAACTCGTTGGATGGGCTGTACAATTATTATGACGTGGTGTTGGCAGGCCTGAATTTGTCCAAGGCCAGGGAGCAACTTGCCGCTTTCAACTCACCGATCGAAAAAAAGCTGTCGAAGAAAAAATAAGTGCTTCACATATAAAAATTTTCATCTGCATAATCCGAGTTGAACTGAGTTACACGAAAACCACAAACAAATTTTCATCCCATTTTCATATGCTATTAATTTAAAGCTTTAATATCATTGCTTTGGAAGGTCTCTCTGGGATGATATCCAGACTTGGAATAAAGAAAAATGTAACAGAAATGTTTTTGTCCTTTCATTGGCGTCGCTATGATGACCTCCCCCCCCCCCCCCCCACCCCCAACTAAATTTGATATTTGGACACTCACAGTTGATCATACTACACTGCAAAAAATATAGGTTCTCTTTAGAACCAAAACTGGTTCTAATCTTGTCCCTGAGATGGAACCAGTTCTGTTCAAACAGTATTTATTTCCAATTAAATAAATTTACCAAGATTAGCATTCAATTTTAACCTAATATTACATGAACTGAAGTAGATTCAGCAGTATACTTGGAGCTTATTCAACGCAGTCGCCAAACATTTTGAAACAAAGGAGATATGAACAGTTGGCATATCGAACCAGTTTTGGTTCTGTATAGAACCAAAACTTGTTCGATATGCCAACTGTTCATATCTCCTTTGCTTAATAATGATTTGAGACAACCTCGTATAAGCTCTAAACTTTCGGCTGAAACCCCCTCAATTTATGTTTAATTCTGTTAATATTTAATGTTAACCTTTATAAATTTATTTGATTTGAAATAAATACTGTTTTAACAGAACTGGTTCCATCTCAGGGACAAGATTAGAACCAGTTTTCGTTCTAAAGAGAACCTATATTTTTGCAGTGTTCTGGAGGTTTGTTTATAGTGCCCCGTACGATGCGTTGGGAGACAGGGAGCCCAGTATTACCAATTTAAGGTAAACGGTAATTAGTACTGGCGCAGTACGTGTTAATTAAATAAGAAATTGGATTTGACCACTGCATGTATATTTTAGTTATTCACTAATACATTTTCAAGAAGTGTTGCGCTTTTTGATATAATCCCGACTGTCTAATATTTCAACTACATCATCAAGACATACCTTCGAAGAAGACATACCTTGGTGATGCAGTTGGAATATTAGGCAATGGGGACTTCGGCATCACAGTCGGCACAAATCAGGATCACCTCCACCCCCTCAATCGCTCATCTTCGCGACGCCCTCTTTCCCTTTTCCTCAAACTTATTCAGTTGATACTGAACCTCGGTGGCACAAGAAATTTCCATAGTGCATAGCATAAATAGTCATTCTAAATCCAATTAGTTGGGGTGTAGATTATTATTACATGTATTTATTGGTGCTTAGTGTTATATACTTATGGACAATGGCTAATCGTGACCGTGACAGTTTTACGGGTGGGGGAAGCCGGAGTACCCGGAGAGAACCACCAATCAACGACGAGCAGCTGCCAGCTCTCCAACATCGCAACTCCGCACAGCAGCACATGCAGGGATAGATTGGTTGAAGACATGCGCACCATGGACGTGTAGTACGCCTTAGTACATGGCGTCGTCATGCCCCCATGTGGACAAGCAGGGTTAAGTGCCTTGCTCAAGGACACAGCGTGGGAGTACGAATCGATCGCTGAGACGGTCATCCATCCAAGGACTAACCGGGCTCGACGTTGCTTAACTTCAGTGATCTGACGAGAACCGGTTACCGCAACGCCACCGCGACCCGTTGGGGTGAAGATAACGAAGATTTTGAAGTTGAAGAGGATAAACAAAAAGGACACAATGAAAGAGATTTTCGGGAGCTGGATATAAAAAGGTTAGACGAAGTTAGTGAGAAAAATGCAGTTAAGATGAGATTGATCTGTTTCATGCGTTATGATATTTAAGTAGCTCGTTGCTCCTTGTTTTATGTTTTGTCTTTTTTGGAGTTGAAGATAATGCTCTGTGCGGGTTGAAGACGCGCAGGGACGTGTTTCGGACACGACAATCCCCTTCAACCCTTCTTTCAATTTCTGCTATGTTCTGAGAGAAGTAAAGGTGTCGAAGAGCCTGGACAGATTCAATTGGCGTTGTCTAGAGGATTTCGAGGAAGGTTCTTTTCATTTTCTTGCAAGGTGGAGGTTATGTCGGTGTGGTGTGAAGCCCGGTCCTCGCAACTTGCTGTGATGTTGTATTCATGAACTGTACATACCGTTGGACTTTGTTGTCAAGGTGGTTCATTATGCCCGTTTCCCTATTGCATATAATTGTTGATGTGTTTGTTGTAGTTGTCTTGCTCCAGTAACTCAACGTAGCCAAATGTCCATGCTTTAGGTCCAGAAGATACACGGGGAGTATTCGGAGTGGGTAATGTCGAGAATTCCTCGTCTGCTTCCATTCATTTCTCCACATATATATATATCCCATTATCCCCCGACTCATCTTCCTGCGATGTGAGATCCAGGGGATTTTGGTGTATTTTTGGTGGGTGCGAGGCATGGGTCATGAGGCATCACTTTTTAATGTGACCACATCTACATGAGTTGCATATCTGATGATATTTGTGACTTATAGTTCCTGTGAGACATCTTGCTCCTTGACCATCGAATGGATTACGGGGTTCTAAACTATAACAACCGACTTGTCCATGGTAATCTTCCACTGTCGTCATCTAGTTCTATAGTGTTCTACTGCTCCCGCTAATCTGTACTATGGCTACCATTACCTGTCCAGTACAAGAGTCTCTTAATTTTACCACTGACTTGTGGCAGAGCTACGGGCTTGCCAGCTGTCTTTAAACCTGTCTCGACCTTAGACCAAGTCTAAGTAGGCTCAATCAAATCTCTCTATTTATCTAAGCCCATATCAGTCTATAATAGAGATTCGTGAACAAGTTTACATGAGTTTGATTCTGACTGTCTAAACAGCACAACATACGTACTGACTTATACCGTCATGAAAATCGACTTCAGATAAAGTTATCTCCCTTGAGATTATTAGACACGCGAGGAAGGTCCAATTGAGAAGCAAGTAGTTGTTTTGAAAACACCTATGTCCCATGACATCGGTAGAAGATAATGCCAAGTTTCTTTTTTTTTTTTTTTTAAAACGAAAAGAACAGATAGCTTCCCGGGCCTGTCTTGTTTTCGTTTATTAAACATAACAAAAGGAAACTTGGCTTTTTATGGCAAGCTAATTAGAAGCAACAAATACACAGATAATCCGTCAGTAATAATATCTATTAGTAATTCACTTCTTAACACTAATTAAGTGTGGCTATTTGGGCTTGTTGTTTAGCGAATGTGATTTTACAGTAATTTGCAAGTTTTATTCTTCCCAGGAAAAAATAGCAAATCTCACCTCCTAGACTGTTATGTTAACGGAAATGGCAGTGTGTGTGTTTCATTACACGCCCGTTCTTTGAAATCTTCGTCTACAGAAACACTAAACCATGCGGAAAATGAAAATCTGTTCCGCACATGGAAGTCGTTGACGGGCTATTTTTAAACTGAAATAAAATTTCACTGGAATTTTCTACAAATCGTGCACAGCAGTTACAATTTGAGTCGCTAGCGATAGCTAAAATCTTCCCCTGAGTTCCAATGTGTTCTATGTGCCATTAAGCACATAGAATACAGTGCAACTCAGGGTACGAAATAGTAACACGGGTTCCTCTTGCTAATTTGGTTGGCGATAAAATGTGTTCTTTTTGTTGATAGTTGTCAAATAAATTGCTGAGTGTCCTTCAAATAATTGTTTTTTTATAGACGCGAAGGCGTGTAATAAACACAGAACGACACGCATGTGTGAATGGGTTAATCGATATGACACTTGCGCCATCGCGGAAGATAAATCCCGTGGCCTGGGGCCTCTCGTTCCATCTTTTCACGCTGGCCCTCGTGATAAATCGATTAACCCATTTATACGCGTGTGTCGTTCTGTGTAGGTATGTCACGATGCACACACTGTTGACATAATGAACAGGAAAAAATTACGAACATCAAATATGGAGAAGACGCCCTTGTATTTTTTATTAACCCTTTACGCAACGAATCGCCCGCATCCGCCTGCGTAATATGCAAATTCAGCAGCTGAAAAAATATTATTTTTCAAAAAATTCAACAAAACCATATTATGTGACCCTCGTTGGAACGAGCTCGTTCCAATGAGTGGCAAATGATATGGTTTTGTTAAAAAAATTTGAAACATTTGAAACAATGATATTTAAAATAATAAATTTTGATATCGTCTGCGTTGGGTAAAGGGTTTTAATTTATTTATTTTCGTTTGTAAAAGGGGTTTCAACAGAAAATAATAGTTAAAAGTCCAAACTGATTGGGAAAACAACTGTAAAATTTGTTACACTTCTCCGTAGAAAAATACCCGAAGTTTGTGTGAACTGATGCGCACATCGATAATAGAAAGTCGCTAACATTTCAAAATTTCAATCTTTATTTGAAATTCCCATACTCACAGTGGTAAATTTACTGACAGCTTTAAAAAATTAAGGGGAGCCAACTTTCCCGTAACTCTTGCCCAATGACTATTATTTATTTGAAGACAGGGGTATCCAAGGACAGGGATATACAACACATTTTTTTCTGAAGTTTAAGGTTACTTTCTTCATCTCAATAGTTGTGTCACAATCAAAACGCAAGTTTAGATTGTGTCACAATCAAAACGCAAGTTTAAAATAAAGTTTTGCCAATTGTTCTTTCCCTTTGCCATTACTTGTCCATTCACTCACTCGCTCACCCACCCATCCAACAACACACCAATTCCTAGTGTTCAATCAATTACCAAAACTGGCCGCTGACCGATTACCGGTTATTTGAGCTCGCACTCGGCCTATTCCGATACCTATTCCGATTGTAAAATTGTGCACTACCAGACGAGTTGAAGCTTGAACGAACTACATCAAATTGAACGTCGTTGACTCGGGTCGCAGACGCGCACACTTGGGCGGGATACGTGGCTCCCAGAGCAACGTGTACAGCCCAAGTGCGCGCAACTGGTCATTTGTCTGTGACCTGCGTCAATAGGGTGCAAGCTTCACTTTTCCCGGTATGAACTAGCGATTGCCACACGTACGCTCACTTGAATGCTTTACATGTCGTTCAACTTGTATATCCCGAAAAGAGCGTCTAGAAAAAGTAAGAATACACATTATGGTCGTTTTTCAACTTTATTGAATGGTATCATTGACATCATTTTACAACTGTAAAATTTATGATGCGCAGATCGATGATTGGCATTCGCTGATATTTTGAAATTTCAATGTTTATATGAAATTCCCATATCCTTAGTGTTAAGTTTACTGACAGCCTCTGGAAAGTAAGGGGCGCTAACCTTCATGTAAATGTCTTCCAATTAGGAAATTTGTCAGACATGTGCGACGCATATTCACATACTAGAGGTTCTGAGCTGTTCTGACGTGATACTGAACATTGTGCAATGACACACAGACACATACTCAATAATCCAATATATGCTTTGTTGCTCACATGCATGTAATACAGCAGAATGTGCCTCAAATACATACAGCGCACATACGAGTTTTGGATGATACTTTTGACGTGGTGATGTTCTATAAAAAAAATTTCAATGCTGATGAAACGAACAGTTTTTTTTCCAGAACGTATGGTGTGTCATTTCAGTTAGAGCTGAAACAGTCAACCGATTAATCGATTAACCACTGATCAACGTCTTGATCGATCAAAAAAGTTAATTGGCCGATTAACCGTTTCCATAAACTACTGTGTTATATGGTTTAACAAAGGAACAAACGTGCTCTAAAACAGGCAAACATTGTCACACTGACTTGCATCAGTTATCATGAGACAGATTAAAGCATGCAAGTAATGCGCAGACATACTTGTTCACTTGCATGATCATTGTACTGTATCAATAGCTTGAAATGGTTATTCTTTACTCTTTGCCCGTTGCGGACAGCAGACGATTCTTGCAAACAAATTCTTGAATTACTAAAAAATTTCAATTTTTGTCTCAAAAACAAAGCTTATGACACCCCATTGGAACGAGCTCGACGTGCTCGTTCCAATGAGGTGTCATAAGCTATATTTTTTTAGACAAAAATTGAAAACATAATAAAATTTGAAGGAGAGTTTTATATATAGCTTTGCCGGTTTTAAGTTACTTTGGGTAAAGGGTTAATGCTATAAATCATCAACGGTACCGCAATAATTCAGCTATCTACTAAAACAAGTGATTCATCGGTTAACCAAGGTTAATCCATATGACTTATCGATCAAGAAAACCCTTTAACTGTTTCAGCTTTAATTTCAGTCATTAATGCTTTCTTTGACAGTGCGCGGTGGCTCAGAAGGTAGAGATGCAGGCTGCAAGCCGAGAGGTCCTCCGTTCGAATCCCACCTGCGGCAACCGCGTTGTGTCCTTGGGCAAGACACTTCATCTCCATTGCTGGCGTGGGGGCACGATGGCGTTGTGTACTAAGACGTACTGCACGTCGATGTTGCACTTGTCTTCAATCAATGCTAACCCTGCTTGTGTGGAGTTAGTATGTTGGGGAGCTGACAGTTGCTCGCCGTTGCTCGGTGGTTCTCTCCGGGTACTCCGGCTTCCTCCACCCGTAAAACTGTCACGGTCATGATTAGCCATTGTGCATAAATATGTGACCTTAAAACACCAACAAATAAATAAATAAATTTCTTTGACAGTGTTTAACTCGGTGGTAGAAGTACTATAAAGTTGAAAACGACTAAATCTTAGGAAAACTCAGATAAGACTTAGGAATGTGATCTGAATAACCTTTATATTTCAAGCAGCATAGTTCAAGTGTATACATAAATACCATTTAAATATACCAGTTGTATTGAAAGAGAAATGTTATCTTAATATGTCTTTATTATGTAACTATCTAATTTAACCCTTTACCTAACTTGAAAAGCAGACGACACTTGCAAAAAAATTTTTTTTTTTCATTTTTTGTACCAAAAACATAGGTTATGACCCCTCGTTGGAACGAGCTCGTTCCAACGAGGGGTCATAACCTATGTTTTTTAGATAAAAAATGAAAAAATAATGAAAATTAATTGACGATTTTTGAGAATAGCGCTGGCCGGTTTTGGCCATTACGTTAGGTAAAGGGTTAACCTCTAAATATAACTACTGTTTGACGATCTTTTCCTGGTCCCTGGAAAATACACCGGGTGGAATCCGTTTTCGTATCATTATAGTATCGATTTGGACTCCCGCGTTGTGTCCTTGGGCAAGGCACTTAACCCCGATTGTCCACGTGGGGGCACGATGACAGCGTGCCCTGAGGCGTACTGCACGTCGATGGTGCACATGTCTTCAACCAATCTAACCCTGCCTGTGCTGCAGTGCGGAGTTAGTTTGTTCGGAAGCTGGCAGCTGCTCGACGTTGCTCGGTGGTTCTCTCCGGGTACTCCGGCTTCCTCCACCCGTAAAACTGTCACGACACGATATGGCCTTGGCTGTTAAGGTGTCGTTAACCCTTAATAAATAAATATCACTATAGCATGACGAACTATTTACGGGTGCGTTGGAATTCGCATAATTAGCTCTACCGGTCGCAGAAAGTACTTTACTCCGAGCTGTAAAGGGTGCGCTCGAACGGCGGTCTGAATTTTTATCGTATTCATGATATTTGTTTTTATTGTATTCATACACATCTGGGGATTTCCCGAAAGTGTGCACCTGTTACAAAAATAAGTGGAAACAAAAATTGTCTTTTTTTACTACCATCCAATTTCCCCTAAAAGGTTGGGAGAATTGTTAATGCCAGCCATGGCATGCGATGCTGAACTATAAGTCATACAATAAACCTTTTATCGCTACAGTAAAGTGATCTGGGTCGTCGCATCACGTCTTGTTGAGGATGTCAGATTGCCAGATCAAACTCGCTGCTTGCAATCTGACCTCCTCAACTCGACGTGATACTACGAGACCCAGATCACTTCACTGTAGCGATAATATATATGTATTTCTAGCTCATCAGGGTCAAACATTTTGTACTCCAGATGACTTTTCGTTTTAACTGGTAGAGTTCACGTACGTTTGCCTAGTTACAATTTATGGGAGAGTGCCAATAGGCACTCTCCCATAAATTGTAACAAGGCAAATCCTAACAGACTAAATAATTTCACTTCAAAGGTGGTATGGACAACATCCACAAAATATGAAGACTTTAAGTTCTGGTACTGACACTTCAGAGTAAAGCCCAAATATGGGCTTTCAGCACTCTACCAGTTCATGTGATCACATCTGTATGAGTTGCATCGCATCCAAACGAGAAGAGTGATGTCTGAAAACAATCGCTGAGGTATCCCAAACAATAGAGAGGCGGCCATCCATGCAATAGATGTGCGAGTGTGGTGGTTTTCTTTGGATATGTGATCCAAACACACTTTGGATTATATCTCTGATACATATTGCCTATCATACTTGCTGAGAAAATCCTTCATCCAAACATGCAGCACGATGGTCGATTTCTGTTTACATCAGCTTCATTTACTGATAGAGTGCTAGAAGACCATATTTAGGCTTTATTCAGAACTACAGGTACCTAAAGTTAAAGGCTTCATATTCTGTTGATGTCCTTTATATTATCTTGGAAGTACAATTACTTCATCTCCATCGATTTGTATTGTTACAATTTATGGGAGAGTGCCTATAGGCACTCTCCCATTAATTGTAACAAGACAAAAATGTGTGAACAAATCTTGAGGCTGAGAAAAAATGTAGCACTCTACCAGTTAAGGTGCTATATAAGTAATGACATTCTGTTTATTTTGAAATTCCCACCTCTGATATTCCTTAAATTCAAATTCAATATTCACAAATAATACATCAAAATGAAGGTTGGGAGGTATAGAACACGAAAAATATATGAAATCAACTCATAGGGTTGACAGCAGGCACCACTGGTTCCTGGAAGTCTGCTACCGTGTTCGTACCACAACTGATAATACAATAATATTTCCTGAGAACAACAATATTTCCTGAGAACAAAAGGTTGGGCGACAGAGAACACACAGAATATATGAAATCAACTCATAGAGTTGACAGCAGGCACCAATGGTTTCTGAAAGTCTGCTACTGTATTCGTACCCGAAGTGATAATTGAAGATTATTTCACGAGAACGACTTGTGGCCAAATGTGCTTCACATATCCAAGAACAAAGCTTGGGTATCAAAATCATTCAAAACACAGCGACAGGGCTGTATGGGGGGAATTTTCAAAGTGACTGCTTTGTTTACATATATTCTTACTTTCGATTTCCGGTCAACGTCATCGGATGGGAAAAACAACGCCGTCTAAAATCAAATAGTGAGAAAGATCGCCTTCATACAGCATACTATCATTATATATAGACTGCAAAGTTGTCATATTCAGTGCAAGTTATCATGTCACCTGGCGAAATTTCTTAGAAGTACGAATTTGTTTTTTATGGAAATTCGTGGTATCGAGTGATTTGCGCATGTCCGTTGAACATAGAATCCATCTTCAATAAAAATGCAGACAGTGTTGTCCTTTTCCCAAATGCAGTCCTATCGCTGCATTCGGAAGTGATTTGAATGCCTGGCTTTGTTCTTGGATATGTGAAGCACATTTGGCCACAAGTTGTTCTCATGAAATATTATTTTATTATCAGTTCTGGTACGAATACGGTAACAGATTTCCAGGAACCAGTGGTGGCTGCTGTCAACTCTATGAGTTGATTACATATGTGTTTCGTGTTCTATAAATCTCAATCTTCATTTTGAAGTATAATTTGTGTATATTTAATTTGAATTTAAGGAATATGAGAGGTGGAAACTTCAAAATAAACAAACTTCCATTACTTAGATAGCCCCTTAAGGGGACGTCCAACCTAACTTTGGTCAAATTTCATGTAATTTTCTTCCAAGTCTAAAAAGACCCAAAATGAATAACCCCAATAAATTATATACCAAAATGCTTGGAATGAAACATAGAATATGTGGAAACTGAAATGTGCCATGGAACTACTGCCATGTGATAGATAGCACCGCCTGAAAGTCTGCTATGGCATAAGTAACCGACCAGATTTTAGACAATAAAATACCATAAATTTATTGAATAGTTAAATTCTGCAATCCTTCTAGTACAGACTCGGAGAAATCTTTTTTATCATTCTTGCAAGGAACAGATCACGAGACAAATTGTAATTTATGATGCTTTCATTTCAAAAGGGCTGCCATTTTTCTTGTGTTTGTTTACCTTTTATGAAGTTCACCAAGGGTCAAATCCACACAGTTCAGAAGAATAAGTATGGAGTCATGAGAGAGTGCATCAATGAAAAATGAAGAATGTCCAATGTGGCTTTTGTGAGTCTGCTGTGACCATACTTCCCCCCCCCCCCCCACAATCCTGTGCCATTTTGCATGAGATCTGTATCAAATTTGTAAAATACGATGGGATTGATATACCAAAAAAAGGTGAACTGCCAAACTTCCTCATTTAGTGTTATATGTGTCCATTTCTGGGGTTGCATGAGCAGTGACAGCTGCCAAGAGGGTCATTTGAATATTCAAGTGTGGCCAAAACGACAAACAATGACATGCCCTGCATACTTTCACCAATCGGCTACACTTGCTTAGACATCCTGGCTTCCAATTCATTTATGTACATGATTTGGTATGCTTCATTTGTTTTGGACCTATCGGCCTTCCGTGGTTGCTGTTTGGGGAGGCTTGACTGTTGTTTTCTCATGAGATTTAAGAACATTAATAACCGATCTGCTTAGCAATACTAATTTTACAGGCGGAGGGTTACCGGCCTGAACAATGTCGGAATTGTGTTGGTTATTAAATTCATTTATCTAAATACTTAAGACACGTTGTGGTCTCATTTTGGTAATTCGTGTGAATTGATGTCCGTCAGACGGAATTTCTATTTCTGTCCACAGAGTGTCAACACACATGGATTTTCCCAACCTTTTGGTGCTAACAGCGCTCCAAATCGGCGTTGTTCTGTCTTATACACAATGCGGTTGTGTGAGGGAGATATTTAAATTTACGATGGTACGACATTTCTCAATATTTGGTGAACAGGGAAAAACCTTTCTGATAATTCTCCTTGACATTGGTCTTCTTTTTTCGTAGCAGACTTCATCACGCCTTCTTCACTTCACTAATATAGTTCGGCGACAGTAAAATTATTTTTTCGTAAGTATACAATTGTGACGACTGTAATGTATGTTGATGTGAATATATTTTTATTTTCAATTATAATTTTCCACTTTTATGTTCTGATCATCGTCACCAACCAAATAATAGTAGTTCGAATTGGTGGCGTATTAATCCCTTGCTGACACTTGCGTCACATTGTACAGTTTTGGAAATCAAGAGCACAACTATGGACTGTATCTCGCATTTATCACATTGTCAGTAGAATATTTTTCTATGAATGTATCGTGAGTTGTACATTACATTGCCTGCCAGATTCAAAAACAGCAGTGAAATGTTTCAAGATTTCAGATCGTGAGAAATGAAATCATCTCACAACTTCCCCCCCTCCCCCCCCCCCCCCCCCAAAAAAACCCACGTGATCACAACAACGTGTCGGACAAACCAAATGAAGCGTTTGTGGTCATCCATTTTCCCCTGAGCATTCTCACCACGTTGGTGATGAAATGATAAATATGCTTTCTCCGAGTATGGAGTGTGGAGTCTTGTATTCACAACTCAGACATTCGAATTACCGATCTATTCCTTGTTAACCCTGACGGTTACTTATGTGGCTGGCCATTTCTTTGTCATCAAAAGCAAAAAAATCTAAAAAAATTTCCAAAAGTGGGTAAATTCGGGATTTGTATACTTTTGTCATTATTTTGGTATATAATATGTCGTTATTCACCGCTTTAATTCATATTTAGGGCATTGTGAATAATTTACAAAAAATGCCCAAAGTTACGTTGGACGACCCCTTAAACCAAAATATTCAGTGAACATCCACCAAGTTCCAACCAAATAATTTAAAAATAGATCAAAATAATTTTAAAATGGAAAGATCTAATTATATATTTTGTTTCACTGTGAACAAATGCCCAAAGCAGAAACTACAGAATCGGTACAGTTGTGATTGAAATGCAAACTTATTTGGGAATATGTTGTTTTAAGGGGATATACAAGTAATGGAAGTTTGTTCATTTTGAAAATGCTCACCTCTGATATTCCTTCAATTCGAATTAAATATACACAAAATGTTCATCAAAGTAAAGATTGAGATGTATAGAACACGAAACACATGTGTAATTAACTCATGGAGTCGACTGTAGGCACCATTGGTTCCTGGAAGTCTGCTACCGTATTCGTCCCAGAACTGACAATTTAATAATATTTCACGAGAACAACTTGTGGCCAAATGTGCTTTACATATCAAAGAACAAAGCTAGGGTATAACAATTCTTCAAAACACAGCGACAGAGCTGTAGGGGGGTAAATTGCAAAACCTTTGCTTTTGTTTAAATATGCATTTACTTTCGATCTCCGGTCGACGTCATCGGACGGAAAAAGCATTAAAATACAACGCCATCTGAAATCAAATAATGAGAAGGTCCGCCTTAATACGGTATACTGTTATTAGATAGAGACTGCATATTTGCCATATTCAATGCAGGGTATCATGATACCTGTTAAAATTTCTTAGAATTACGATTTTGTTTGTCGATGGAAATTCGTGGCATCGAGTGATTTACGCATGTCTGTCGAGCAGGGAAACCATCTTCAATACAAAATGCAGACAGTGTATCGCTGCACTCGAAAGTTTTTTGAATGCCTAGCTTTGTTATTGAATATCTGAAGCACATTCGGCCACGAATTGTTCTTGCGAAATTTTGTTTTATTATCAGTTCTGGTACGAATACGAAAACAGACTTCCAGAAACCAGTGGTGCCTGCTGCCTGCTGTCAACTCTATGAGTTCATTACACATGTGTTGCGTGTTCTATATATCTCAACCTTCATTTTGATGTATAATTTGTGTACATGTAATCTGAATTTAAGAAATATCAGAGGTGCGAATTTCAAAATAAACAAAATTCCTTTACTTATATAGTCCCTTAAATAGACATGTAGGTAGAAGGGGGAGAGAGAACATTCAATATGAAATGAGAAAAACTTGCCATGAATGTAACTGTTAAGGGGCTATGTAAGTAATGGAATTTTGTTTATTTTGAAATTCACTCCTCTCATATTCCTTAAATTCAGATTAAATATACACAAATTATACATCAAAATGAAGTTTGTGATGTATAGAACACGAAAAACATATGTAATCAACTCATAGAGTTGACAGCAGGCACCACTGGTTCCTGGAAGTCTGTTATCGTATTCGCACCAGAACTGACAAGAGAATAATATTTCGCAAGAACAACTCGTGGCCGAATGTGCTTGAGATGTTCAATAATAAAGCTAGGCATTCTAAACGCTTTCGAGTGCAGCGATAGGACTGCATTTTGGAAAAGGACAACACTATCTGCATTTGTTATTGAAGATGGTTTTCATGCTCGACAGACATGCGCAAGTCATTCGATACCACGAATTTCCATCGAAAAACAAAATCGTAATTCTAAGAAATTTCAACAGGTGTCATGATACCTTGCTTTGAATATGGCAACTGTGTAATCTCTATCTAATAACAGTATACTGTATGAAGGCGATCTTTTTCATTATTTGATTTTAGACGGCATTATTTTTACATGCTCTTTCCGTCCGATGACGTCGACCGGAAATCGAAAGTATATTCAAACGTAAACAAAAGCAAAGGCTTTGGAATTTACCCCCATGCAGCTCTGTCGACGTGTCTTGAAGAATTTTGATCCCCTAGCTCTGTTCTTGGATATGTAAAGCACATTTGGCCACAAGTTGTTTTTGTGAAATATTATTAAATTATCAGTTCTGGTGCGAATACGGCAGCAGGCTTCCAGGAACCAGTGGTGCCTACAGTCGACTCTATGAGTTGATTACACATGTATTTCGTGATCTATACATCTCAATCTTCATTTTGATGTACATTTTGTGTATATTTAATTTGAATTAAAGGAATATCAGAGGTGAGAATTTTCAAAATAAACAAAATTCCATTACTTATATAGGCCCTTAAAATGAACTTCACTTGTTAGTTCTAAATCAGTTAAGGGCCTATATAAGTAATGAAATTTTGTTTATTTTGAAAATTCTCACCTCTGATATTCCTTTAATTCAAATTAAATATACACAAAATGTCTGCTGCCGTATTCGCATCAGAACTGATAATTTAATAATATTTCACGAAAGCAACTTGTGGCCAAATGTGCTTTACATATCCAAGAACAAAGCTAGGGGATAAAAAATCTCCAAAACACGGCGACAGAGCTGCATTTGGGGAAAATTCCAACGCCTTTGCGTTTGTTTACTTATGGGTATACTTTCGATTTCCGGCCGACGTCATCGGACAGAAAAAGCATGTAAAAACAACGCCGTCTAAAATCAAATAATGAAAAAGATCGCCTTCATACAGTATGCTGTTATTAGATAGAGATTGCACAGTTGCTATATTCAATGCAAGATATCATGATACCTGTTGAAATTTCGATTTTGTTTTTTGATGGAAATTCGTGCTAACGAGTGATTTGCGCATGTCTGTCGAGCATGGAAACCATCTTCAATACAAAATGCAGACAGTGTTGTCCTTTTCCAAAATGCAGACCTATCGCTGTATTCGAAAGTGTTTTGAATGCCTAGCTTTGTTCTTGGATATATGAAGCACATTTGGCCACGTGTTGTTCTGATGAAATATTACTTGATTATCAGTTCTGGTGCGAATACGGTAGCAGACTTCCAGGAACCAGTGGTGCCTACAGTCGACTCTACGAGTTGATTACATATGTGTTTCGTGTTCTATACATCCCAACCTTCATTTTGGTTAATGAAAATTAATTTGCGATTTTTGTGAATAGCGCTGGCCTGTTTTGGCCGTTACGCTAGGTAAAGGGTTAAATATTTAAATTTGAAAACAATTTTTGAAGATATCGGCATATCTTATATTTCATTCAGAAAGCAAATGCACCAGGAGTGCATCATAAAATATGAAAAAAATGTTTTCTACATGGCGATCTTCACCAAATTGTTTCTGATTACATTCATCTTGAACCGAGAACCCTCGTTTCCTGGAATGGTATCGTCTTTGTGTTCACTTACAGTCAGATGGGCCAGTTCAATATCAATATACACGGAGAATAAAATAACTGCAGACGACTGACAGCAGACTGCCGTCATTATTTTATCATCAGTGCCCCGTGTATAGACCTCTTATAATAAGACAGTACGGGGACGAGATTATGCCTTGGAACGAAAATTTGGTCTTACGTGTTTAAAGGGTTAAATGGCTTTAAGGCATGACTGGTGTATGGGTCGAGGTATAAAGGTCATTTACCAACCAGCCTGAGTGGTCCAGGTTTCTTAGTTTGGTGGTAAATCGGTCGCTTTGTCTGTTAGAGGTCGACGGTTTGAGCGTCGGCTTCCTCACTTCTCTCTGTCTGTTACGTTGGTGCCGTTGTCCAATCTTCAGCAGATGGTAGCTTTGTCAGTGCCGTGGTGAAGCAAACCGGTTGTTTCGACCGCTCTGAGATAGAATCGGTAGTTAGATTCACAGTGAGTGAATATGAAAGAACGTGAGAGTGGTGTGTTTGTTGAGTTATAAAGGCCAGTTTCCAACCCACCTAGTTGGTCCGGATCTCTCAGTCTCGTGCTAAATCGGTCGCTTTGTGTGCTGGACGTCGACGGATCGATTCCTGACCCCCGTACCTCTCTCTGTTCGACTCGCAAGGAGGACACTGTGCGGTATCCAGGAACCACATCACGAAACTGCTGACCGGTGTGCTGAGACCGTTATTGACTTATTTAGGGGCTACACGTTGAAAATATTTATTGTCTATCCTGCTCATTTGCATAGCAGCCACTCTATGTTATGAAATTATGACGTGTCGTGTTCCTGGGCCGGAAAACCTGCCTCTATGGTCCAATGGCTTAAAGGTAAAACTTGGAATTAATCTTTCGGGATCTGACATTTCCATTGCCCACAGAGTAAATACTGGAAGACAGAATAATACGCACAGGTCCTTTCTAGCCAAGTTTACTTCTCGTAAAGCGAAACTGGAGTTTATTCCGAAAAGAAAAAGTCTGAAGGGCTCCGGTTTAAGTATATTTGAGGATGTTACTCGGGCGGACTGCTTTCTGCTTCAAAAAGCTTTCAAAATATGGGTTATTACAAATTCATGATTCTTGAATGAGAAACGCCTTGCAAAGATAGCTGTTGGTTTAATACACAGATTTGGGATCAGGGCTCATAATGCTCTACTCGAAATGCTCACAACTGCCGTATTTCCTCACAAATACGTTTTAGTCAGTCATTCATTTTCTTATTGATTCGAAGTGGTGAAAAACACTTTCAGCTTGTCCATCCTCTTTTGTTGGGATAAAGGACGCAGGGGCGTCTCAAGTAACAGTCTTGGCTTTTTAAAAAATCCAGGGTAGAAAATAAAACGCTCTTCTGGGAGCTACTTTGGCGAGGAAGTTGTTCTTCGGAATTATTTTTCGTTATTTTACTTCATATAATCTTCTAAATGCCTAGTAAATGGTGTGTGCTCGGCGTGGCATTAAAGCCAACCAATGCCAATAAACGGCTGTTGAATCCGTGTTCGGTTTTCTCCAACCCGCCCTGGTGTTAGTTAGTCGAAGAACTCCTACGGCGTATACAAACATAACAATCGGTCTGCCTTTCAGAATTCTTTGAGTTAAGTCACCTACCTACCCGTCCACATTCATTCATTCGTCTATCAATCCATTCATAGTTAATGACTGAAAAAACAGGTGAAGGAATGGGTGTGTGAGTGAATGATTACATTGAACGCGAATTGCCGAATGAGTGAATGAACGTAGGTTAGTATTTGGATAGATGGAGTGGGTGGGTTGTTGGATGGGTGGGTGGGTGAATGAATGAGTGAATGGGCTATTGATATAGTGATATTTCTCACGCATTCAGCTGTTAGCCTTTAGCCTGTTTTTAGTGTTCAACCAGTGATCGGATTCGGCCACTACAATCGGCCGATTGTGGGCAATCGGATACAACAGCAACGGCTTCTTGAACATCGTTTCAACCGAATGTTGTCAAGCATTTTTTTGTGTGATGATTCATTAACCACATTTTATTATCTTCTGCAATTGTTCAATAATTAATGTAAAATGATGTCAATGATATCATTCAATAAAGTTGAAAAACAGCCACAATGTGTATTCTTAATTTCTCTTGACGCCCTTTACGGGATATACAAGTTTAACAGCATGTAAAGCTTACAATTGAGCATACTTGTGGCAATCGCTAGTTCATACGGAAAAAGTGAAGTTTGCACCCTATTGACGCAGGTCACAGAAAATGACCATATGCGTGCACTTGGGCGGTACACGTGCGCGTCTGATCATTTTACTGCGACCTGAGCCAACGATGTTCAATTTAATGTAGTTCGTTCGAGCCTCTACCCGTCTAGTTGTGCACAATATTACAATCGGAATCGGAATCGGTATTGGAATCGGCAGAGTGCGAGCTCAAATAACCGGTAATCAGTCAGCGGCCAGTTTTGGTAATTGATTGAACACTAGGAATGGGTGGGTCGTTGGATGGGTGGGTGAGTGAGTGAATGGACAAGTAATGGCAAAGGGAAAGAACAATTGTCAAAAACTTCATTTTAAACTGGTGTTTTGATTATGACACAACTATTGAGATGAAGAAAGTAACCTTAAACTTTAGAAAAAAATGTGTTGTGTACCCCTGTCCTTGGATACCCCTGTCTTCAAATAAATCATACTGATTGGACAAGATTTACGGGAAAGTTAGCTCCCTTTAATTTTTTAAAGCTGTCAGTTAATTTAACACTGTGAGTATGAGAATTTCAAATAAAGATTGAAATTTTGAAATGTTAGCCAATTTCTAATATCGATGTGCGCATCAGTTCACAAACTTCAGGCATTTTCCTGTAGAATGGTACAGAAAATATACAAGCTGACTTTTCACATTTTTATGCTGCCGCGACGAAAAGTCCGTGGGCCTATTGTTTTACCCCTGTCCCCCGTACGTCCCTCTGTCTGTCGTACCATCCGCCCGTCCGTCCGTCCGCATCTAGGCCATTGTTTGTCTGGATAACTCCTCTTACAGTTTTCAGTTTATAACTTTTTTATTTCACAGGATGTGTCCATATTGTCAGGATTATGATATGCTTCAATATTTCATAAAATTACAGGTTGTTGAACGTAATCAATTTTTTGTTGAATTTCACCTGTATGGTATGTGAATTGTCCAGCTTTTAAGCTATGAGCTTTTTTTAATTCACAAGATGTTTGTACATACACCAGTTGTGAGTATAATGTCAGGATTTTGATTTGCTTCTATATTTCACAAAATTACAGGTTGTGGAACTTCATCTTTACGGTACGTGGTTTGTCCAGCAAACTCCTCTTGCAGTTTTCAAGCTAGGACCCTTTTATTTTACAGGGTATTTGTACATGTTCCGAAGGCGTGAGGATCAAATATGACTGATCTAATATAACAATAACATGATTTTGAAGGGCATTACAGTGTATTAACGGCTCAACAGAAATGGTCAACAGCCCAAGAGTTTATTAGCGGCCCGCGACGAAGTCGAGGGCCGCTAATAAGCTCAGGGGCTGTTAACCATTTCTGTTGAGCCGTTGATACACTGTAATGCCCGACAAAGTCATGTTATTTCTATTATTTCCACTTTGGTACATCGGGTACATTGCGATTAAATTATATGTGAAATAAGATAAATGAATGGAGTTTGGCGTTTTCGAATGAAAAAAAAACAGCGACGCTATTGTCTGATTTGTTGACAAACAAACCGGGTAACATGACTATCGTCTGATAGTCTATGGCGAAATTTGGGAAGTTAGATGATGAAATATATCTTCGAAATGCGAACTTTAGGCAAAGAGTTTATTCATCAAAGATGTCATCATTTACTTTGTGTGTATTTGATACATAATCTATCCATGACACAAAGGGAAACACTTGAAACAAATGTGTTAATTGTGTTTACAAATTAAAAATCCGAATTGAATTTCGATCCAAATGGAATTCTGGGAAAAATATTGTTGATCGGCTGAGAGATGTGACGTCATTGTCTACATTTAGAGTTGTCGGGCTGTTATTGACGTGTTGGGCTGAATAGTTAATAACGGCCCAACACGTCACGTGACTTGTACTTGTTGAGCATTACGAGGTTTCAATGCCCGGTAAAACATCGTTAATGTGCTAGGAACGCCCGCAAAAGTGGTAATAATATATAATCTGTTTTGAAAAAGAAAAGATTTTCAACCAAATTCCATGTCAATTTGTAATTTATCGATCAAACAAGTACTCATTTGATCACAGATTTCATATAGATTTGTAATTTATTGACCAAAAGTATTCATGTGATCACGGATTTCATATAGATTTGTAGTTTACTGTCCAGAAAAGTATTCATGTGATCACGGATTTCATATAGATTTGTAATTTATTGACCAAAAAAGTATTCATGTGATCACAGATTCCATACAGATATGTAATTTATTGACCAAAAAAGTATTCATGTGATCACGAATTTCATATAGATTTGTAATTTAGTGACCAAAAAATGTATCATTTGATCACAGATTTCATATCGATTTGTAATTTATTAGTATTCAGTTTGATTAATTTTGATCTCTGGCTATTATCGATTGTTAAAAAAATGTGGTATATCACAGATTTTTTCTTTGTTTTATTTGTAGTGTCTCGTAAACTGCCGAGTGCCACTCTGTGCTTTGTCGGTAATTATCGCATTCGCCCACTTTCGGAACTCTGCATGAATTACCTAATGTAACTTAGTGACTATACGGCATTTCCTCAAAACAAACACTAACCACTGGCAGTGTGATCCAATAAAAGTCGGTTGTTATTAAGTGGGTACATTAATAATATTTCGGAATGTGGTCCAATAAAAGTCATATTTTTTATCAACAAAAAGCAGGGGATTTAACTTCTATTTTGTCTCCATAACTTTATATAGTGGGCAAAGGGTGGGTCTGAGTGGGATAGTCAGTCCCACTGGTTGAATTAACATGCTAACCTGAGCATCATAAAATCTCTCATCCTAGTGGACAGTGGGTAAAATACGCGAAAATCTATGTTTTCCATGATTTCATGGGAAACGGCTTTTATCCAATTTAACACGAAATTAAAACAAATTTGTGCAGATAGGTTTGTGCAAGCCAAAAAAAACCCCTTGTAAACCAGCTGCTTCTACATGAATAAATCTAATACATGTCCGACTTGGAGAGGTAACAAACTGATTATGATGATTATGTGGTGAAATTTAACAGAATGTCTGCAGCAAATACGATTTTCCATTACACCTGGACTTCAAGGCTTGGGTGAATACGGACGAACTTGCGATGTTTTATAATTAAACGTTCAGAGTTTACTCAATTGTTTGTCAGCAAATAGGTGTGATGTACTCAATAAAGGTGTGTCAAGTCTACTTACTCGATCTTGTCACCTATAACTCGGGGTCGCAGCTTGCTAAAACTGAATTTATTATTGCTCGAGCTCCAGTATTCAAAAAACATAAATTGGTGGATTTTTTTATAACTGTTATCGATAATATGTTGGGGGAAACCAGCGACTGTTTGGTTTTCTTTTTCCTAAAACAACCATCAAATTGCGCTTTCGGTACTACCATAAATATGCCCACGTTTCTAAATAAAATACAGAATTGTTGTAGTTGTGCACAATTCCAAATCGAGGTAGTGAACCCACTGCCCACTGCCAATGAGCACACTCAAATCAAATAACATTACTGACACTCGCTTCCGACTCTCGTCGATTCTTAAATTATTCGGGTCGCAAAGGATTTCAAACCACACATTGTCTTCGGCGCGTTGAAACCTTTCAAGTTGCTCGAGGTTATTTTTCCCCAAGTCTGCACCTATCTCGCATTTTTGAATGGGTAATGCAGAGTCGCGTATCCCCTTCCCATGGGATATTTTTGTGGCCAATCGGGTAATACGGTCTATATTTCTACAATTAGAGGGTAGTGTAAGGTGGGTACTGAAGAACTTCTGATTTTCTCCATAGGCACAAAATTTGTACGACGGAATTGGAGGGGGACTAGGCCTGTTATGATAGATTTTTTGGATAGCGGTCGAAACGTTTATGATGGAATGGTAATTCTTTCATGTTTTTTTTCAATATTTTTTGGATAAAGATGGGATGCATGACGTAAAGGGGGAGTCTTTTATGATTAATTTTTGGACAAAGGTCGATTTTTTATCAACACGTTTACGATGGAATGGTAGTTCTTTCACGTTTTTGTGAGATTTTTTTTTTTGATAAATGTTGGACGTATGACACAAATGGGGAGTTTTTCATGATCGACTTTTTATCAAACGCTTTAAAATTAATTATTCGTTTCATTTAATATGTAAATGCACAGAGACTGTCGAAAAGGTCCTGTCACAAATGAAACATGAAATTGTCTCCATCTTTACTTTCAGTCTTGACCACTGTATGGAATCCGCTACGGGCGTTTTTGTTTAGACTCTTGCAGTTGAGAGACACTGACAGGATCGGGTGCGGGGGATGTTTGTTTTATTGATCATTTTCGACATATATGTTACCAAATTTTCACAAAATTATCCCATGAGCATTTGTAGATTTGCAATCTACATTCACGCTCTGCGAGCTAACCTCAAATAGTTTATTGTATCTCTAAAAAGTCAATTTTTGTCTGCATCAATATTAGCACCTTTCCTTTTTTACTTGAATTTAACAATTAAAAACAATTATTGTCATCACCTTTGAGAAAAATGGTGGCTGGACATATTTAAATTGAGTTTGTCAATTTCTGGAAGAAAGCCGCAGTGGAACTTGTTTAACACAACTAACTGTTAAACACCTAAGGCTGTTTTGATAAGCGACAGACCACAATGAATAAGTTGTATTACAAAACACACGCCTCCTCCATTTAAATGCCGTAAAACAAGTCCAAATTTGTGGTTGATTTGCTGAAGATTGCGGCCACTGTCAAACAAGTCCAAATTTGTAATTCATTTGGGAATCTATCTAATCCACCAGGCAAAGCTTTAGGCTGTACCCAGCTAAACCCACTGACTCCTTAAAGTCTAGTTTCCAATTGTATAATAATTGTAAAATTTGCTCGTTTCGGAAACAAGGACTCGTGGTTTGATCGGTATACGGGGTACATTATCGCATGTCAATACAATATCTTTCCTGATAATGTGGCCTGTGTATTGAATGGTGTACGAGTCCCTGAGGTTTCGGCCAAATGGAAACGTGTTCACGTATGGTCAACCTTGGTTTGTCTGTTATTGCAGTAATTCATCTGAACTCCGATATCTCATCCACCACGACCCAACAGGGAATTACTGCATTTGCCCATGATACAAACTTGGGTCTGAAATTTCTATACTCACTTTATTTATTTATTTATTTATTTATTTATTTATTTATTTATTTATTTATTTATGTTTAAGGTCACATACTTGTGCGTAATGGCTAATCGTGACCGTGACATTTTTACGGGTGGAGGAAGCAGGGGTACCCGGAGAGAACCACCGAGCATGGACGAGCCACTAACTCTGTTCAAACTCCGCTCAAGCAGGGTTACAGCGACTGAAAACATGTGCCCCATCGACGTGCAGTGCGCCTTAGTATACGGCGTCATCGTGCCTCCATGTAGGCAACCGGGATAAAGTGCCTTACCCAAGGACAAAACGCGAGTCGTCCCGGACGGGGATCAAACTCGGGACCTCTAACATAGAAGTCCAACAGTCTACCACTAAGCCACCGTGCTCCCTTATACTCACTTTAATAGTTGAACAGGGATTGTGCCTGCAGCTGAAAGTATGCTCCCCGAAATAGTAGCCAACCAAATAACACATGTCAGGCAGACAGCCAATCTGGCTATGGCGTCTCAAAACAATATACCATCACACATCCATAATGTATACGACTTTTGTTTTTATTTTCTTCTCTCCATTCCAATATTGTCTAACTGTTCGTGTAATGCATTATTAGCATCCATGCTGTTTGTGAGAATGGAGTATTGTTGAATAAAATATTTTATACCATGATTACCTATTCTACTATATAGGAAAAGCCTATGACATAAATTTTTGCTTTATACACCAAACTGTGGTGAACACGCCAGCAATGGGATTTCAGTGGTAAAAATTTACACCTGCAGTGGAATTACATCCAAGCTGACCTTTGGTGACGTCGACCTGAATGCGAACTTGTCTAAATTTATCGAACGTCGCCTCGCCAAGAGTGAAATGAAAGTGGCAATTATTTATTACGTTTTTAAATGCGTTTTCCCCATAAAAAAAACAAAAATTAACAAACATGCATTGTCTCATGTTAATAAAACATCCATACCTCGACATTATATGTTATTATGTTATTAAAATAAAAAATGCCCTGTTCTATCTCTATTTCGTTTCGGTGATAAAATTGACAGCGGAAGTACCGCCCACCGATGCTCATGTAAACAGAAACAAATTCGCACGTATGTACGGCTGCTGCTCAGTAAAATAGAGAAAAAATAATGGCGACTCTTAATAATCTGACGATCATGGAAAAAATAGAACATAATACCCAAAGTAGCTTGGTGTACCAAATGTTCACCACTCGTGGTGAACATTTGGTACACCAAGTTACTATGGGTATATTTTACATATTTCATATATCGTAAATTTAACTTATGTTTAAATGTATCAAAACAAAGGGGTTAGGTGACTCATTGTTCAAAAACACAATAAGTCCCCCAATTACGCACTCTGACACTATCCAATGTTGCTTTATCGAGGGATGCAACATGCATGTACTTCTCACGAAGTGCTGCGCCATTTTGTTTTTGAAGAAACGAAATTTTGAGAAGTTTTTATAAATAAATTTAAATACTTCAAAATTAATTAAGAAGTTGTAGGAGTTGGCATTATTTTTATTAATATAATAGAACGCTAGTCATTGTGTCTCCGTGGCGGCATTTGATTTGAATGTTTTGGGACTTGTTTTTCGATAAATTTTGAAAAGGTTTATACATGTAAATAAATTTAAATACTTTAAAATTAATTATCTATTTGATAGATTCTTTAACGAAAATTATTGAAGATCAACAGCTTTTCAATTGTTGGTACTTATAAAGGTTTACCCCCATTAGTCAGACATCCGATTGTCATACACCCCACTTGTCAGACAGTTAATTAGGGATTAGCTGAAGTTAAAATAAATGATAACCTATTGTTGAAAATGGAACAACCCAGATGTGAACAACTTGAATACAATTTTATTTTCAACATTTTGTTTTGTATTGTTTTTGTCCTTTTCAAGATTGACAAATAATAAACAAACCACTTACTTATCTTCTGAAAAATAATCCAAACATGAAAATCACACATGTATTGTGTATTAACACTGATAACTTTGATCTAACATTTGAAAACAAAATATTTTTTTTTCCAAACAGTTTGCTGAGTTTTTTTATTTTCTTGTGAAAATGATGTTGACTATTTATTAATAAATAGCAAAATTAAAGAGTCACACATAAGTTTTGTAAAAATAAAAAAATATATTAAAAACATTGAAAAGGCAGAGAAAATCAAAATTGTCCACATAGACTTTGGTACTGATCCGCCCTCCCGGAAACGGGTTCACAGGGAAATTGACAACCGCATGAAGGAACAACTTGAACAGGATACAAAGTCTTTCCAGTGGAATTTCTTAATGCAGTTTTAAGACTGTTGAGAATGGGATTTTTTTCATAAAACTTGGTTTTCTATTTATTTTCCATAAAAATGAGTTATCATGGAATATGATTTTCTTTATTTATTACTTTCCAAAGTCGTTGCTGTAATGGAGACTTCAATGTTTTGATGTTTTTTTTGTTTTTTGTTTTTTTTTGTTTTTTTTTTGTTTTCTTAACCCTTTACCTAACATGAAAAGCAGACGACACTTGCCAAAACAAATTCTTGAACAACTATTATTTTCATTTCTTGTCTCAAAAACATAGGTTATGACCCCTCATTGGAACGATCTCGATGAGCTCGTTAACATGAGGGATCATCACCTATGTTTAAGAGACAAAAAATGGAAAAATGCTGAAAATTAATTTGCGAGTTTTGAGAATAGGGCTGGCCGTTTTTTGGCCGTTACGTTAGGTAAAAGGTGTTAAATGATATAATTATCGTTAATAATGAAAAGTAATAAACGGAGTAATCGGTTGACTGGACTTGTTACGTGAAATAAATCATTCGAGGCGAGGGACTATATTGTGAAACACTCGTGCGCATTCGCGCACTCGTGTTTGTACAACGTCCCTCACCTCTCATGAATTATTCCACGTAACCAGTCCAGTCAAGCGATTACTCTGTATTTATTTACTAACCGATGAGCAAATGTCCCGTGGACATTTGCTCCGGTTGGTAAAATTAAATCCGGACATTTGCCCCGGTCAGATAGTGAAGCCTTCTAAAGGATGCTTACACTACCGGCAGCTTTCATGTTAAAACAAACAGTTTCACCCTGTGAGGCCTAGTAGAGCATAATTACTCAGATGGCGTCATAGTATTTATTTATTGGTGTTTTAAGGTCACATACTTATGCACAATGGCTAATCGTGACCGCGACATTTTTTACGGGTGGGGGAAGCCGGAGTACCCGGAGAGAACCACCGAGCAACTGTCAGCTCTCCAACATTGTAACTCTGAACTCTGTACCTCGGCACAGACAGGATTAGATTGGTTGAAGACATGCGCACCATCGACGTGCAGTACGCCTTATTACACAGCGTCATCGTGTCCCCATGTAGACAATCGGAGTTAAGTGCCTTGCCCAAGGACACAACACGGGAGCGCGAATCAGTCACCCATCCAACTACTAACCGCGCTCAACGTTGCTTAACTTCGGTGATCTGACGAGAACCGGTTACCGATACGCCACCGCGCCCCCTGACTACATAGTTGGCTTCTCTGCGGACAGCTTCCATAATCGATCACCGGTACGAACTGCCACGGTATTTTCAGAAAAAGCTAAATTTGGTTTGACAGAACATTATCATGATGAAAATCAGATTGCCTTTGACGTTTTGAAAGCTCTACAAGACATCAAACAAGTCGTTACGCCATTTAAATACTTTAAAATTAATTGCCCATTTCATTTAAATGATCATACGTCATTCCATTGTTAGGGGGAGTACGTCATACCAATTAAAATTCAGAGAGGAGAGGGGTGGGGTACTGTCTGATAGCAATTGTTTGAAATTAAGAAGGGATAGAGGTATTTTGCGTCATAGCAATTAAAATTAAATTTATCGAACTTAAGAGGGGGTAGGAGTATGACGTCATAGCAATTAAAATTAAATTTAATTATTTAAAAAAAATGTATTTTTTTAAAAACAAGTTAATGATGCTCAATACCTCTGAGGTACTAATTTTAGGTATTTTTAAATACATATGTGAATTAAAGTACACGGTAGGTGCGGGGGCACCTTATGTGTCTTACAGGCACAGAACATGTACAAATAACAATTCACTGTGCCCTTGTGCTGCGCGGGGGCATACTTCAGTCTTGTTTCCCAATGAATTTTGACTATTATTGTCAGTTGGTCCCCTTATAAAAACAACAAAACGGCGTTTTGACATCTTTTGATGCTCTCTTTCTGTTTGTGTTCTTTTATACCATGCTCGCCTATGTTACTACCTGTGAAAAGCCTGTATATTAAATTTTAGATTTTAACCCCACTACCGGTGTAACGCTTCTACTGCGGTTAAAAAAAAACATACACCTATACAGTCAGAAGTTCATCCAACTTGACCTTTGACATGACGCAGTCTGCCAACTTCGATACATTCACACTTCGCGATGTTTCATTCAAACATTCAACGTTTTGAGATACCGCTATCTTCTACGTGCAATGACGTATTAAGTTTTGAAATAACTGCAATTAAATATTTAAAATAAAATTTAAGAATTGTTAATAATAATTTGGCTGAACTTATAAGGTAAATTCAACCAACTTTGACGATGTGTCTAATTGTTATCAAGCATTCACGTACAGCCGGTAGTACTGCCCACCGGTGCAGATGTAAACAAAAAAAACCCGTGTGTTTGAGATAGAAGTGTCGTTTTTCCTCCATTTTAAGTGACAAAGTCGATTATTTATTAAGAGCGTGGTATAAATAAAACAATTAGGTACTAGGGCCGGGAATCAGATTTAAACTACTCGTAGAATAAGGGTTTTAACCACTCGGCAAGCCGAGTGGTTAAAACCCTTATTATATGACTATGATATTTTTACCCTAAATACCACTAGTGTTTGACGATTCTATCAAAACTGTCGGATCACACCAGGTGAGATTTTCCTGGATCAAAAAAACATATCACACTCCTACAGAAATTGCTGAGAATTTCCGAATGAATAACGTCGGACTATTTATCCATTAAATATAGACTTTGTAACTAGGGAAGCCGTTGCCGTTGTTTACAAAGTTTCGTCTGCTATTTGTGTGTTCGGCTTTCAAGGGAATAAGTAGATCGAGGTAAACAAATTAAGGTACTGTTAGTGTGTCAGTCATATAATAAACCTATTATCACAACAGTGTATTGATCCGTGTCCTAGTATCACTTCTCGTTGAGGTGACCAGATTGTCGGATCACACTCGCTGCCTGCGGGAGCTCGTGTGATGCGACAACCTGGCCACCTCAACTCCGTCATCAAGAATATCTATAGTTGTCACAAGTCGATGGATATCGAGAAATATCTTTCAGATAATTTGCGATAATTCACAGGCTAGCATATAATAAGATGCTATTTTCTTGCATTTGATTTTTTCGGCAGGTCAGATTCTAGAGTGCCACGAGGGGAAATGTTGAAAGAAAATTTCGACCGGATCGCGGCCAGGTTGAATTTGTGATCACAGTACTGGTACTGAGAATTTCAAAATGTAAATATGTACCATGTTTGCTTCTGTATTTCTGTGTAGTTCTATATAACGCTTTCTCTTTCTAAACTCCAGGATTGGGTCTCTAACAAGTTACATTTATAATATGCAAATTTGTGCAAATAGTTTGTTCAGATCTCAATAACTTTTCCTTCTCGTCATTTAATTTAACCCTTTGGATGCAAGCGGCCGCTTTTCCAGCCAGGAACATGATAGGTCATAACATCATTGAATAGGATAGCTATTCAGTAAATGTGTAGGGGTGACCAAATAACGAATATGGTCTCTTCTCATATTTATTTATGTATTGACGTTTAAGGTCACATATTTATGCACAATGGCTAATCATGACCGTGACAGTTTTACGGGTGGAGGAAGCCGGAGTACCCGGAGAGAACCACCGAGCGACGACGAGCAGCTGCCAGCTCCCCAACATTGTAACTCCGCACTACAGCACAGGCAGGGTTAGATTGGTTGAAGACATGAGCACCATCGACGTGCAGTACGCCTTAGTACACGGCGTCATCGTGCCCCCACACGGGCAATGAAGATGAAGTGCCTTGCCCAAGGACACAACGCGGTTGTCGCAGGTGGGATTCGAACAGAGGACCTCTCAGCCTGCACCTCTACCTACTGAGCCACTGGTCTCTTCTCAATGCTGCCATTAAACTGGCATGGAAGATACCACTAGACTTCAAAGGGTTAAATCTCTCTGGAAGAGAGCTTTCCAGTAAATGATAATAAGCCAAGAATTTCTGGTTTGTTTCTGTTGTCGTGTTTGCTGTGTTCTGTGAGTTCGTCGAGCCATCTGAAAGTAGATACAATGAAGGTGAGTTATGCCACCCTCACACCCATAAACCCTTCACGAGGTGTTGACAACTGGTCTCCCGGGGGACTAGAAGAGGTAGCTGTAGGTGGAATTGAATTAATAGCAGCCTGGTGACGACCAGCCGCACCGAAGTGTATTACTGCTGTCTTTGTTAGTGAAGAAGAGGAAGCGGTCAAGAAAACTCCTCTCTCGTGGAGCCGGGAGGTGAAATGATATTTTGAGTTAATAAATGAAGTTGGTAACAGTCTGACGACTGGATCAGTCACACCGAGTGTATTACTGCTGTGCTCGCGTGAGTTTAATGAAAAGGGGAAGTGTATTACTGCTGTCTTCTTGGAAGTTGTTAGGTGGCTGAGGAGGAAGCAGTGTTGTCAACTGCTCTCTCGTGGGGCAGGGTGAAGGAATGATATGTTCAGTTAATAGATTAGGTTGGGTAGCAACCTGCTGACTGGACCGGCCACACCGAAGTATATTACTGATATTTTACGGTTTGCTCATATTTCTAGGTTTTAGGTGGCTGGCACAGATTTTCAAATCGACCCTTGCTGGTTTCGAAACCGGCTAGTTTGGTTTGAGTGTCGAAGGGGCGCGAAAGGGCTGTTCGGAGCGCGACGTTTTGTACATTTTAGAGTTTAAGGATGTTGGTTTTGTTAGTTTTACTGAGGACGAATACCCCGGATTCGAGAACTGGGTGTAAGTATGTTTTGTAAAGCTTCATAAGGACGGCTTCATTGGCGCCACAGGAGGTGCCGCGAAGCATTTTCAGTAGATGGCTTCTCTCTTTGGCAACCATGTTATAGAAGTTCAGTTTTTGTTCGAGGGTTATGTCGAGGAATTTTGCCCCGGTGCATTCAAGACGTTGCACTGCAGTTTGAGGTCGAAGTCGCGATTAGTCGATTAGTTTTTCGTCTGGTGAAGGTGATTCTGTGGGTTTTATTGATGTTGAGCTTTATTCGCCGCATTGCGCACCAACGCTCGAGGTCGTCGAGCGGTTTTTGGAGGTGTCTTTTGTAGATGAGGGTTAGTTTTTTTTTTTGAGTCGCAGCCCCTTGTTGTCCGCGAACTGAGAGATTTGGACTTTGTTACCTGTAATTTGGAGGTCATTGACATAAATCATGAATGGGGGGGGGGGGGCTGAGGACGGATCCCTAGAGCTCGAGGGGTACGTCATTGGACAATTTCTTGTTTACCCGGACATTGATTGATTGGTTATTTAACCCTTTACCAAACGTAACGACCAAACCCGGCCAGCGCTATTCATAAAAATCACCAATTCATTTTCATTATTTTTTCATTTTTTGTCTCAAAAACATAGGTTATGACCCCTCATTGGAACGAGCTCATCGAGCTCGTTCCAATGAGGGGTCATAACCAATGTTTGTGAGACAAAAAATGAAAAATATTAGTTATTCGAGAATTTTTTTGCAAGTGTCGTCTGCTTTTCATGTTAGGTAAAGGGTTAAGAAGGAGGATAGTGGTCTTAATAATTTTATAGGGAGATTGAGTTTAGATAGTTTGGTGCGACCTCCGCTGTGGCATACGGAGTCGAAGGTTTTTCAACGTCAAGTAGGACGGTCGTGCCTACACCCTGGTTGAGAATAGCCGTTCGACCAGGCGGTAAATGTGCTCCATAACATCTTTCCAGATGTGGTATGCTCTTCTGAAATTTACTGAAGAAGTTTTCTGGATCTAAACTGACCCCTCAGCCCTAATGATAAGGACTTTTTCGAAGACCTTGCCAATGTAGCTGAGGAGAATTATAGGGCGGTAGTTCGCTGAGATGGAGAGATCGTTGTCGGGTTTTGGAAGAATGACACCCACGACTGTTTTCCAACCTTTTGGGAAGTAGCCATGGCTGAGGCATGCATTATGAAGGTATTTAAGTCTGGTGATTAACGAGTTGGGGTTTCTCTGCAGGATTTTGTAGCTTACTTCATCTTCCCTGGGTGAGGAAGAGTTTTTGCATTTTAGTACGATTGTTGTTATTTCATCTTTAGTGATGGGGGTCACCAGCGAGTTCATGGTCGGCACCTTCCTCGGGTTTGTCATTCATGAAGTTTTCGATTGCAGTATTAACCCTCTACCCAGCGTAACGGTCAAAACCGGCCAGCGCTATTTACAAAAATCACCATTCAATTTTCATCATTTTTTTATTTTTTTGTTCCAAAAACATAGCATATGACCCCTCATTGAAATGAGCTCGATGAGCTCGTTCCAATGAGGGTCATAAGCTATGTTTTTGAAACAAAAAATGAAAATATTTAGTTATATATGAATTTTGTTGTGTCGTCTGCTTTTCGTGTTAGGTAAAGGGTGAATAGCTTCGTCGAATTCGGGGTCCTCATGACGACGGTGGAGTTTCATGAGATGGTTGGCAAAAGTGTCTGCTATTTCCTACTCGTCACTGGCTATGGATCCGTTGTATTTAAGGAGAGGTTTTGGGTTGAACTTGTCGCGTTTTTGGCCTGTTAATGTTTTGAACGTGTTCCAAAATATTCTGGGATAGGAGTCTTCATTTAATTTTGCTGTTGCCCGTTGCCATTGACTTCGTTTTTCTGATGTTTTTTTTAACCTCGTGGTGAAGGCGGTTGTAGATTTTTTTAAGTTCAGTTTTCTTTATCAGGTCACTTTCTGATTTATAGGTACATCGGTCTCTGCGCTTTGTTTTAATGAGTGTGCAGGTGCCCGTGGATATTGTTTGTCTCCATGGACTCACCTCTTCTTTGGGGCAGATTTCATCAAGGGCGGAGTTCACTATGGTTTTACTGTTTGCACATTCGGATACAAGTTCCGGGCTGTTGGATGTCGTGCCACGGGACAGTTTCTCGTCGACAATGCCTCCATAAAGATTCCAGATAATTTTTGCTGGGTTTCTGCGCTTCGTCGTGGGGGGGGGGGGGGGGAGGAGTACCTGAGTTGGCCGTTTCCTATCGGAGGGAGAGGCGTGGACAGAAAGATGGTCGCTCCCAAAATCGTCATTGCCGACCATGTGGTGGCCGATGAGGTTAATGAGCGAGTCGCTAGTAATTAGATCTAAGATTTCTTAGCGATGGAGCGGGTTACTACCCATGAAAGTCGCGAATTTATCATCGTCGAGAGAGAGCGAGAAAGAGAGAGGAGAGCGAGAGATACAAAAAGAGTTAGCTCCCTTATCCCATATACCGACACAATTTCTCCGACGGACAGGGCGTGGGGACGTCAAATCCCCTGCAGGGGTTGACTGTAGCTACACCCCACACCACCCCAGCAAAATTCCTGACCTTGGTATAAACTAGTATTTCCTGAAAAAATAAGGGGTAATGGACAAAACACCTGCTGTTTTTAAATTGTCGTGTGAATGGACTTGAACAATTGAAGGGAAACAACTCTAAAAGTATCATTCTTGCACAGATTCAGCTTGTAGTTTGTGGTGCAGATGGCCAAGTTGACTTGTTTTGAGTGGTGGCGAAAGATAATGTTTAGGGGGGGGGGGGGGGGGGTAAGGATCAGATTCCCCATGAAGTGGGGCAAGTCCGCACGTGCCTTTTTAGGATTGTTGCATTGCCCTTCAAACACCGGAAACATCTGCGCGAGTTCCTAAGGCACGACTAATGTTAGAGGGTTTGCAAAAAATAAAGATCATTAGTGATTTCAAATGAAGCCTTCTATGACTCGTGTGTGTGTGGGGGTGGGGGGGGGGAGGGCAGTCTCCGAAATCAGTGTATGGATCCCAGTTGGCTCAGTGGGCCGGCCGGGGAAGTTTCCCTTACAACAATAGACATTTGTTCCCAATTCATAAATCTGAAGCACTGATTTCTTGATAACGGTCAATGCTCCAGCTTTAGAGATATTTCACTAGCTGTTTACTAATTGAGTGCTAAGGGAGCGCGGTGCCTCAGTGGTAGACTGTTGGACTTCTATGGTAGAGGTCCCGAGTTCGATCCCGCGACGACCCGCGTTGTGTCCTTGGACAAGGCACTTTATCCTGGTTGCCTACATGGGGGGGACGACGACGCCGTGTACTAAGGCGTATTGCACGAGATGGTGCACATGTCTTCAACCGCTGTAACCCTGCTTAAGCGAAGCTTGAACAGAGTTAGAATGTTGAGGAGCTGACAGTTGCTCGTCGATGCTTGGTGGTTCTCTCTGGGTACTTCGGCTTCCTCCACTCGTAATACTGTCACGGTCACGATTAGCCATTGTGCATAAGTATGTGACCTTAAACACCAATAAATAAATAAATAATAAATTGAGTTCTAGAAGACACTTTCAGGGCTTTCTGAAAAAATGAGGGTACAAGAGCAAACGCCAACATTTTCCTTGCTCATGTTTCTTTTTCAGTCAAACGCAAAATTAATATATTGTTTATGTGAATTTGTATTATAACAAATTATTGGAGAGTGCCTGTGGGCACTCTTCAATAATTTGTAATAAAACAAATTTCTAATAACAAATTCAGACCACCTGAAATAATCTAGCCCTCAACCAGTTAAGTGTTCCCCTAGTATATGGGATGGCGCCCGTTGGCGCCTTTGCAAGGAGGGACGGGTTCCATTACCAATGGCGCCTATGTATGTTCGTTTTTCCACTCTGCAGCATAAACCACCACAGGATTAGTGTTTGTTAAAATAATGCAATGTGGGTGGGTGTAAGTGAGGGTGGGTGTGGAGGTATATGTGTGGTGGGTGAGGGATGGCAAAGTCTATGTTTATGGGCAAATGTCCCTCATACCGCCCCTAGCGCCGCCACTGCTTGTTTTGTTATATGATCATGAAAACAAGCAATGATTATACTCTGGGCCAGCGCCCTACGATATGCCTTCGTGGTTTCACCCTCTTGTTTCATAATACCGACATGAAGCGGAGTAGTGTTGTTTCAATTCATAGTTTTAATTATTTGTCATAGAGCGTGCGTCAGACTTTCTCCTTCAGTCGCATGGTATTGTATTTGGGTTTAACCCTTTACCCAACGTAACGGCCAAAACCGGCCAGCGCTATTCTCAAAAATCGCTAATTAATTTTCATTATTTTTTCGTATTTTGTCTCAAAAACACAGGTTATAGCCCCTCGTTGGAACGAGCTCGTTCCAATGAGGGGTCATAAGCTATGTTTTTGAGACAAAAAAATGAAAAAAATTACTTATTCAATATTTTTTTTTTTTTTTGGAAGTGTCGTCTGCTTTTCATGTTAGGTAAAGGGTTAACAGCACTTTTAACAGCTGTAGTTATATCGTGCATGACATTTTTTCGTTTTCGGATGAAGAAGGCTGGAGAAGCCGGAGAGAACTATCCAGCATCGCCGAGTAACTGTCAGACACACGGGATACTGCCATTTGCCATTCAGAGACTGAGGTCGATAGCAAGTTTTCCACTGATTGGTTCAGATTTATATGGTCGCTACTTTTAAACAATGACTTGGCTTGACATGAAGTCTTTCATATCAAAGTAGGATTAACTGTTTTTGGTTTTCCGCTTATTTGCCGCGTCCTCTAACGAGGAGGCCTACATCCACCCCACCACCCGCCTAGTCACTCCGTCCCGCCATGCCTCCTAACCTCCCAGTATTCTGACACAAAATGTGTTATTAATTCCCCATTTTCAATCACCCAGACTATGATATTGACACTTTTCCTCATGTCATCCCTCGCCCTCTTATCTCTTATGCTTTCATCCCAGTCATGAGTTTTTCAAGGAATCTTATTCTTCTAGGCAAATATTTAGGGCATTCTAAAATGAATTGTTCCATGGTCTCCGTTATTCCTAACATATTTGGCACCCTCTTTCCTAGCCCTTCCCGATTTCTCCTATCAACATGAGTGACTTTGATCTCAGTTTGAAAAACAATGCATCCCCACCCCACACCAGTAATCCATCGAGGTACCCCTCAAAAGTTGGCTCATCTTTTTGTATAACCCGTCCAAAGTGCTACTGGCTCAAATTCCAGCTCCAAAGTTTCTAGTGCAATCCTTGAGAAACCTTGCCCCGATAACCTCCCCCCCCCCCCCCCCCCCCACTGCTTCACCCCCTCTTCTAGATTTCCAATCTCATGAAATAATTCTCTATTAAGTCCCTAACCTGTCCCTTCTGTCTGAATGTTGGAAAAAGAGTTAAATGTCGTTGTACTACTGTTATTCCATTCTTTCTGCAGTGCAGCGGCGAGTTCCTGGACATCGGTAGGGGGCTGCTGGCATTGTCATAGGCGCCTTCCAAGCATATCCCAGACATGCTTGATTGGTGAAAGGTCTGGACATAGTGCTGATCAAGGCAGTGTAGGGATGTTCTGCTCCTGGAGAAACTCTGTAGCGACACGGGCCTGTGTGCTCATGCATTGTCATCTTGGAAAATGAATCGACGGACGTGACGTCGTGCAAATGGCACCACGTGAGCTGCTAACATGTTGTCACGGTAGTACGCCCTGTGATACGCCCTTGGATGACATGTAATGCTGTTCTGCTTGTCATGGTTATGCTTCCCCTCACCATAACGGATCCACATCAAAACGATCGTGCTGCCTAACGATTACGTGATGGAATCGTTCGTTCCGCCGCCGCCACACTCTGTTTCGCTTGTCGTGGAAGTCGAGAATGAACCTCGATTCCTCGATAAACATGACGTTGCTCCATCGACGATTGTCCCAGCGCTGCCGTGGTCCACACCAATTACGCTTTGCTGCGATGTGACGTTCAATCAAACGTGGGATTATTCGAGGTCGTCAAGCGTACAAATCCTAGCTGTGTAAACGATTTTGCACATTTGTCGTTCTGTGTAGCTGCTGTCCAATTTCTGAGGCACTTTAATGGCGGTTACGTAATGCTGTGGTTCGGATGAAACGATCCTGATTAGCAGTTGTCGCCCCTGGACGACCTGACCGACGTCTGTCATCAACATTACCTGTCTGACGGTAGCGTGACCACAACCTCCTAATCACCGATTAAGTGACGTTGAGAATTTGAGCCACTGCTGTCTGTCTGTTGCCAGCTTCCAACATGCCAACGGCACATAAACGTTCGTCAAATGTCAGTCTTCGTATACCTCAAAAATTACGTTTCGACCAGAAACTATTGATGAACGAGTTTATACCAAGACCTCGGAAAAAGCCCACCCAGTACAAGTGAAAATTTCAAAACGTACCCCACAGACATTAACGAGGCGCTCGTGCGAAAAACCTGCACGAAGTTTTCGTGGGCCGGTGACATTCATGATCCCCACTAAACTTGGTAGCATACTGATGGGTATCCAAAACCATTTTCCGAAAATATCAACATCAGTTTGGATATTCCCTACTTTTTGTAATAGTGTAGTATATCTTTAACAGGCATCTACATGTCCCCATTTGACCGCTTCTATGCGTTATCTATCCACCGACCCGCATCATTTTGCAGAATATCCAGGTTCCTCTCTACCGTTCGGTTCAAAGGGTTTACATAGAACATTTCCTGGCGGTAATTTTAACGGCAATTGTTACCTGACTACTCACCGCAAGATAAAGTATCGTGATGATTTTTATGGTCTTTTGCAAATTGTTTATTCACCAACCAGGATCACTGACAACCATAGCAGCTTCATTGATTTTATATTGACTTCAAGTTCCGACTTTGTCTACAAATGTGAAGTTATTCCACCATTTTGTAGTGATCGCCGTGGCACGAGTGTAGTCTGGAGGAGTAAATCCCTGGATGCAGCTTGATTCCCATAGGCTGATAGTGTTTAACTACGATGCCACGGACATTGGGAGATGGAGTCAACTCTGTCCAACACAGATTCGAATATATACTTGGAGGCTGATGATTTAAACATTATTAGTAAATGTATAATTACTGATATCACAGAAGTATCTTGCATGTTTATTCCATCTAAGGCAGTTCTTAAACGACATAAAGATAAAGTATGACTTCGTCGGTTAACCCTTTACCCAACGTAACGACCAAAACCGGCCAGCGCTATTCACAAAATTCACCATTCAATTTTTATTACTTTTTCATTTTTTGTCACAAAAGCATAGGGGTCATAAGCTATGTTTTTGATGCAAAAAATAAAAAAAAGTTCTTCAAGAATTTTGTTTGTGTCGTCTGCTTTTCGTGTTAGGTAACTGGTTAACCCTTTACCCAACGTAACGGCCAAAACCGGCCAGCGCTATTCTCAAAAATCGCCAATTAATTTTCATTATTTTTTCATTTTTTGTCTCAAAAACATAGGTTATGACCCCTCATTGGAACGAGCTCGTCGAGCTCGTTCCAATGAGGGGTCATAACCTATGTTTTTGAGACAAAAAATAAAAAAATAAGTTATTCAAGAATTTTTTTTGCAAGTGTCGTCTGCTTTTCATGTTAGGTAAAGGGTTTAAAGGGCAAATGTGTATTAGGAATGTGTATTAGGAGTAAGGCACATAGACACAGTCCCGTCGATTACGAAAACATTAGGCAAATCCGAAATGAAACCGTAACATGTTTGGGAATGCAAAATTAGAATACGATTTGAAAATAGATTCATCAGTGGCCGTGAAACAGTTCTCGTCAAAGTAGTGGGGGGGGGGGGGGGGGGGGGGGGGACTCACATTTATTTATTTATTTATTTATTTATTTATTTATTTTTTTTTTTTGTTATTCGTGTTTTAGGGTCACATATTTCTGCACAATGGCTAAATATGACCACGAGTTTTACGGGTGGAGGAAGACGGAATACCCGGTTAGCAACGGTTAGCTTTTCAACATACTAACTCCACATAAGCATCGGTTAGCATCGGTTGAAGACAAGTACAGCATCGACGTGCAGTACGCCTCAGTACCCAACGCCACCGTGCCCCCACGTGGGCAATGGGGGTGGAGTGTCTTGCCCAAGGACACAACGCGGTTGCCGCTAGTTATAATTCATCTTTCTTTAATTGCGACTGTGTTTAATGTTTATTTTCTAGGGCAATGTAATGTACAAAATAAAGATGTTCCTCGTGTTGCTGAATTGGATCTATGTGTTGACCCAACTTTAATAGAACCAATCGAGGTAGAAGTTTTATTTTTCAAACTTGATATCAAGAAAGTTAGTGGACCGTGTTACAACTGATAATGTTACCACTCCGCATAATGTTACACCAATGCATAATGTTACAAAAAAATGTTGCAAACAACCGATAATGTTATAAACTCCGCACAATGTTATAACTTTTTCTTACGCATAATGTTATAAAAATCAACGCATAATGTTACAATTTTTTTCAACGGATAATGTTAAACAAATTAACCAGTAATGTTATAACTTTACGAAAACTCAGCCCGGTCACCACTATTTCAGATAAACTTCAACTTGAAGTCGCGTATCTGCCAGTTATCATCTTAAACGTGTTTGTAGATGGGTTTCTTGATTGGAAGACCCCGCCAGGGGGCGCGGGGGGGGGGGAGCACTTATTCTGATGGACCTAGTAACGTGACATACATCCAGGTAGCCCTAGTAACCCTCCATCTCCGACGCCATCACCAGGGTGACTCGCGCACACGTGCTTCAAGGTTGTCAGGTTAGGGAAATGACAAATTTGGGGAATTTTTTCAGCCGGATCAGAATGTCGCGAGATCTCTCCCCAGTTAAACCATGATGGGAGAGGAAGAGGCGCTGTGTTATCCGGAGGGTATGTTTACCTACGAGAGTAGTCTCCTCTTCCAGAAAAGTAGCATATCATAGCCGTCTGACCCCTTTTTTGTGGGGGGGGGGGGGGGGAGTAAATACCTCATTGTTTGCCATTTTGACTATTTCGAATATTTCTCTCGTTATAACAATATCATATTATTTGTTTATTTTGCTAAAAGTTTCTCTAAACGTTAAGATTGAACAAAAAAGAGGCGAGTTGGAGGTAGTAGTGATGGTGAAGGTGATGGAGATGGAGGAGGAGGTGGAGGTGAGTGTACAGGTAGTGGTCTGGAATTGGTGGAGTCACTTGAAGCAGGGATTACGAGGAGCAAGACAAGGCGGGGTAGGGTGTGGAGGAAGAGGGGTGTAGATTAGGAGGATTGAAAGAGGAGTGGGCGTGGTTAGGATGAGGGGGTGGGGCGCAGGGATTGAGATATCGAAGTGATTGCGGAGAGAATGCCATAGGAAACTGCTATAAGAGTGTATTACTGGATGGTATAATAGTGCAGTGAAGGTTGTGAAGGTGGGAGAAGAGGTGGTGGATTTGGGATTATATGTTTTGGAGGCGGTGGAGTTATTCGGAGCAAAGATTATGGGAGAGAGGAGGAGGAGGAGGGGGAGGAGGAGGAGGAGGAGGAGGAGGAGGGGAAGAGATTTGTTTTGATTCTTGCTATTTCTCTTTTTGTATTGGCGTATGTTTGTACATCTCCCGCCTCTTATAGCCCGCCTTTATGTGGTATTCATACCACCCACCTCTGCTAGCCTCAATCTCCGACACCCTTTGCCATCCACTACCCCCTTCTCATATTCTGGCAACCAGCTCCTCCCTTCGCCACTTTCACTCTTTCATGCCATTCCCAGACCACCCCAGCAATTATTAACTTTTCTTTTTTTTTTCTTGTTTGTTATCTTGCCTTTATTTTATTTGTTTGTCATTTATTGTTTATTGCTTATTGAGGGCTAGTGAAAGGTAACAAAATGTTGCTCGGGTTTATGGGGTGGTCCCATAAAACTGTCACCGACACAATATGACCCTAGCCGTTCAAAAGTTCGGAAAGAGCCTACGGCTCTCGCTAGTGATACGGACTGGACCGGATCACCTAAGATGGTCCAGTCCACTGTCAAGGTGGCCCAGTCCGGTACGGTCCAGGTCATTCCGGTTCAGTACCCATGCCTGGACCGGCCCAAAGCGGTCCGGTCCACTCATATGTTAAGGAATTGCCCGTTTTCTCAGAATTGTTAATCTTTATATTAAAAAATAAAATTGACTGCTTTGCAAAGAGTGCATATACAATGCCCCAAGTCGGTGACATCAAAAGCATGCGGTCGCCCAAAAAGCCGCGTTCAACTGAATCGCTGACACGTGCAGCATGTAGATCGTGACATCTACATATGCGATTGTGATGTTTTCATGGCATCAAATATTCGGCTATTAACCACTTAAACCCATTAATACATCGTTGCTAATTGTATGTTGGGAAAAATACTTGATAAATTCGCGATAGTTGGTTCGACGTAAAATAGTGGACCGGATCGGAAAATACCGCACTGGGGGGTGTAAACCGGCCCAAACTGATCCAGTGACACTGGGTCCGGAGCGGACTGTGGTCCAGGGTTGGACCGGACCGGTCCAGTCCGCATCACTAGCTCTCGCGAAATATGACAACGCCATTCCAACTCGTTATGTAAAACACCCACCGAGTCAAACACACATCGCGTTGTGTTTATTTATTGAAAACAATTCCCAATTTTTCTTGATCTTTAATATCAAGCCCCGTATCAAGCCTCCCTTTTCAACTTTTGTCAATCTCTTCTTTGACAAAAAAAAAACATATCTAAAATATGTGCTACCGACCTATGAAATTATCAACCGTCATGGCCGATTTCCGGGGTCACCCTTTAACCTTTTACCTAACATGAAAAACAGACGACACTTGCAAAAAGCAATTCTTGAATAAATAGTTTTTTTTCATTTTTTGTCTCAAAATCATAGGTTATGAACCCTCATTGGAACGAGCTCGTTCCAACGAGGGGTCATATAGCCTATGTTTTTGAGACAAAAAATGAAAAAATAATGAAAATTAATTGGCGATTTTTGAGAATAGCGCTGGCCGGTTTTGGCCGTTACGTTGGGTAAAGGGTTTATTGATTTTTGATGATTTTATTCTACTGTATACGGACAGTACATACACAGAACGACATGCGTGTGTGAATGGGTTAATCGATATGGCACTTGTGCCATCACGGAAGGATAAAACTCGAGGCCTGTGGCCTTTCGTTCTATCCTTCCGCGCTGACGCTCGTGTCATATCGATTAACCCATTCACACACGCGTGCCGTTCTGTGTTTATCACACGCCTTCCCGTCTATAAAAAAAACATTATTAGAAGGACACTTAGCAATTCATTTGACAACTATCAACAGAAACAACACAATTTATCGCCAACCAAATTTGCGAGGGGAACTCGTGTTACTATTTCGTCCCCTGAGTCCCAGTGTGTTCTATGTGGCTAATGGAACATTGGAACCCGGGGAGGATTTTCAGCTATCGCTAGCGATTCAAAATTGTGATTGCGTTGCATGATTTGTAGAAAATTCCAGTGAAATTTCGCTTCTATTTAAAAATAGTTCGTTAACAATTTCCTTTCCGCACATATGTGCGGAACAGATTTTCATTTTCCGCATGGTTTCGTGTTGCTGTAGATGAGGATTTCATAGAACAGGCGTATAATAAAATAGATAGAGAAAACGGCAGATAGTAAAATACAGAAAACAGGGGAGTAGTATGTAATGTGGTTTTCGAGGGTAGTTTGGATGATCTCATTTGGATGATCTCATGTGACGTCATAGTCACGTGACCTAGTGGCGCTATGTTGTGTTGTCATGGTAACCCGCGTGAGCGGCCATGTTGTGACGTCATCTCCATAGTGATACGTGGTGTGAGTGCGCATGCGTAGCGCGTGTTGTTAGGGTGATACGTGTTTCCGTCGTCCATTTTGTATACAGGAGGCCGCCATCTTGGTTTCTATGGTAGCACGTGGTTGCTATGTTACCAATGGCTTCTAACAAGACAGGGGTATGTTCGGGGGATGTGTTCCTTTGTAGAAGGGTAAATCTTATTACCACAAACAACCCGACAATCCCTCCAAATCACCAAAATCCACCCAAAATCACCGAAATTGACTTTATTTGATACGAATTTCCCATGTTATTGGTTTTATTGACTTAGCACGTAGTGCTATAGTACTAAGGGTGTATAAGAGGGTGCGTTCGATTGAACAGGAGTAATGTTCTGGCTTAGAATTCCCCCAGAATTCCTTTTTGGAGTAATTGCTCATTCGAGTGACTCCTCGAACGACTCTTCGACTCATTTCAGTATTTGAGGATACCTATGGCCCGGCATTGTATTATTTGAGGATACCTATCAAGGATACCTTTTATAGGATACTTATCTGAGGATACTATTACCTATATCACTAGGCATACCTATCCCAAATATCCCTTATAAGCTAAAGAGCAAGAGAGTAATTGCTCCATGAGCAATTGCTCGATCGACTCGAAGCTCATCGAGCAAATGAGCCTAAGAGCAATTGCTCCATGAGCAATTGCTCGAACGACTCGAAGCTCATCGAGCAAATGAGCTATCGAGTAATTGCTCGTTCGAGTGACTCCTCGAACGACTCTTAGACTCATTTCAGAAAAAAGGGATTTCATAGCCATAGGCGTTTTCAAAAAAAGGATTCCACAAATGGGATTCCAAAAAGGGATTCCAAAAGTGGGATTCCGTCTTATGTCGAGTGACTCGCAACTATTGCTCGAATGACTCGAATCCCATCGAGCAAATGAGCCAACGAGCAATTGCTCGATCGAGTGACTCCTCGAACGACTCGACGACTCATTTCAGAAAAAGGGATTCCATAGCCACAGGCGTTTTCGAAAAAGGGATTCCACAAATGGGATTCTGTTTCCATCTTGTCGCCAAAGCTCCAAGTCCACTACAGGTCTATGGTCTATCTGTCCTATCATTAGCTTCTACAACTTGTTGTAGTCTTGTTCCATTGCGGCCTTGTACCAGTACTATTGGCGTCTGTTATTCTGTCCCATATCTCATCCATTATTTCCTAGCTATTCCTATCTCAGTCTCGACTATAACATTGATCAAGGTTGAATCAGATTTCCCCTGTATACATATAAGGCATTCCGTAAGTGGCCCAGTCCGTAAAATTTGGATTCCGTGTTTTTACATCGAAACTTGAGGGTATTCCCATTCCCTGTTAGAAGAATTCAGTTCAATGGGTTGTAGTTCATTCAGTTAAAATTCATTAAGTTTAAAATTCATTCAGTTCAAAGGGTGTTAATACATTCATTAGGGTTATAGTTCATTCAAACAGTTCAAACGGGTTAATTATATATACCTTCATTTGGGTTATAGTTCATTCATTCAGTTCAAAGGGTGTTAATACCTTCATTAGGGTTAGAGTTCATTCAAACAGTTCAAGAGGGTTATATTTAGGGGTTATAGTTCTAAACTTTGTTCACTTTGTTTTGTTCACTTCCATCTTGGCTGTATTTGATCAGATCTGTTCGTGCTGTCCAACTAGTTCGATCAATCCGACTAGTTTGACCTCCTATCACTTTGTTTTGTTTACTTCGATCTTGGTTCTGTTGGATCTGTACTTAATTGTTTTGTAGTGGTTGGTTGTATCTGTTCAGAGTCTTGTAGTCATTAAGTGTTATCAATCCCTTTCCATACCCTCGAGTGTCGATGTTAAAACACGGAATCCAAATTTTACGGACTGGGCCACTTACGGAATGCCTTATATGTATACAGGGGAAATCTGATTCAACCTTGATCAATGTTATAGCCGAGACTGAGATGGGAATAGCTAGGAAGTAATGGATGAGATATGGGACAGAATAACAGACGCCAATAGTACTGGTACAAGGCCGCAATGGAACAAGACTACAACAAGTTGTAGAAGCTAATGATAGGACAGATAGACCATAGACCTGTCGTGGACTTGGAGCTTTGGCGACAAGATGGAAACGGAATCCCATTTGTGGAATCCCTTTTTCGAAAACGCCTGTGGCTATGGAATCCCTTTTTTGAAATGAGTCGTCGAGTCGTTCGAGGAGTCACTCGATCGAGCAATTGCTCGTTGGCTCATTTGTCGATGGGATTCGAGTCATTCGAGCAATAGTTGCGAGTCACTCGACATAAGACGGAATTCCACTTTTGGAATCCCTTTTTGGAATCCCATTTGTGGAATCCCTTTTTTGAAAACGCCTATGGCTATGGAATCCCTTTTTCTGAAATGAGTCTAAGAGTCGTTCGAGGAGTCACTCGAACGAACAATTACTCGATAGCTCATTTGCTCGATGAGCTTCGAGTCGTTCGAGCAATTGCTCATGGAGCAATTGCTCTTAGGCTCATTTGCTCGATGAGCTTCGACTCGATCGAACAATTGCTCATGGAGCAATTACTCTCTTTAGCTTATAAGGGATATTTGGGATAGGTATGCCTTGTGATATAGGTAATAGTATCCTCAGATAAGTATCCTATAAAAGGTATCCTCGATAGGTATCCTCAAATAATACAATGCCGGGCCATAGGTATCCTCAAATACTGAAATGAGTCGAAGAGTCGTTCGAGGAGTCACTCGAACGAGCAATTACTCGATAGCTCATTTGCTCGACAGACTTCGAGTCATTCGAGCAATATGCCGAGTCACTCGATCGAGCAATTGCTCTAAGGCTCATTTGCTCGATGAGCTTCGAGTCGTTCGAGCAATGACTTATCAGTAACTGCTCGATAGATTATTGGCTTTGGGAATGATATTGGCTTTGGGAATGATATTGGCTTTTGTTGTACAGAAGGGAGATAACTCTGCATACAGGTTAAGGGAAATCAAGCAATCTAATTGGTTAGTTATAATTTACATAAATGATCTAGATAAATGAAACAACAAGAGTACTTGGAATAGGGTCAGAACTAACAAGAATAGACTAGAATAGCTAAATATAGTAATAATAAGCAAAGCTGTTCCAAATAATAGGCTCTTCTACGCTACTGGAGTATACTCAAGGATAAAGGAACATGGTCAGGTAGACGAAAAGTATTGCATATATAGATAGAAGCAGAGAATTCTGGGTAAATTTGTCCTATAGCACTACGTGCTATTCTTAATAGGGAAAAACGTCATGGGATAGGGATCCAAAAAGGAATTCTGGGGGAATTCTAAGCCAGAACATTACTCCTGTTCAATCGAACGCACCCCTTATACACCCTTAGTACTACGTGCTAAGTCAATAAAACCAATAACATGGGAAATCCGTATCAAATAAAGTCAATTTCGGTGATTTTGGGTGGATTTTGGTGATTTGGGGGGATTGTCGGGTGTTTGTGGTAATTAGATTTACTCTTCTACAATCGAACATACCCTCCAAAAATACCCCGCCCCATTGCAAAACAATTGGGTCACATAGCAATCACGTGCTACCATAGAAACCAAGATGGCGGCCTCCAGTATACAAAATGGACGACGGAAACATGTATCACCCTAACAACACGCGCTGCGCATGCGCACTCACACCACGTATCACTATGGAGAGGACGTCACAACATGGCCGCTCACGCGGGTTACCATGACAACACAACATGGCGCCACTAGGTCACGTGACTATGACGTCACATGGGATCATCCAAATGAGATCATCCAAACTACCCTCGAAAACCACATTACATACTACTCAGGGGAAACTATTTCAAACTAGTATCCCATGAAAAAAGAAATAAACATGTATACTGTAGGGATGTGACACAGCCAGATGGGATGTCTACCTGTCACCACCCCACCCCCACTAAATTCAGATGAAATTTACTTTTTTGTCAGAACACGGGTATCACCACACCCAAATTAAATTATGCGTACTTTTCAGCATGTATATAAAAGACCTGTCGATTGTTGAAAAAGTACTTCCTCTTTGGGACAAATCTCTTAAGTAAAGTTGATTAGGAACTGCACTAACACAACGAGGAAGCTAAGGGCTAGAAAGCTGAGGACGAGACTCACAGATGAAGTATATTTATTGAATAATTTATGAAATGTTGTAATTATTATGATAAAGTAAATTTCACGTAGAATCATGAATTAATCCTAAATTAATTGGTCGGATTCCCAGGGAATGAAGGAAGATCGAGTAGCAAATCCCTACATCGAGAACCAAATCCCCAGTGCGTTGGGCCTATAACCAGATAAATAAAGTGTAAGGCCTAAATAATATTAGTCAAGTTACCAACCTAACCAGCCAACATCCCCCCCCCCCCCCCTCACAAAAAAAAAATCCTTAAAAAAAAACAACGTCACAAATTCCGTCCGATTTTCATGACAGTTTAGTATGTTCCAATAAGATTAAAATTTTCATCCTCTGATTGGAAAAGAGCTTGCTTATTATATTCTATGTTTACGGCTCAAGTGGCAAATGTTACCCAGTGACGTCACAACGCGAAATATTTGCAATGACGTCACCCGTTTCGAAACTGCTTCATCAACGGAGTGATCAGCAAGCCGCTTCATTTTTCTGGATGTTTCACGTTTGCAGCAGACGGTGGTCCGGATGAAGTGTTGTTTAAATTACAAACCGATTTACGATTTAAACTAAGATGAAATGAGTTTATCTGGTTTATTGATTATTTATCCAGTGCCGTCGTGGATACACGAGAGATTTATTTACTAAACCTGTGATCGTTAAAAGTTGCCTTGAAGAAGGTAACTTTTAACGATCAGAAGTTTAGTAAATAAGCCTCTCGTGTTTGACGATGTAGGTTTGGGCTATGGGTAGTGTCTACTGAAACATATACGTTATTGTGATGAATTGACGGTAACATGGTCTGAGGTTTGCGGCTCGGAGCGTATGTTCAACCTCGACGCTTCTCGTCTCGGTTGAACATAAGCTCCGAGCCGCAAACCAACCTCAGACCATGTTACCGTCAATTCATCACAACACGGTAACTTATAATGCTGTAGAGCCCAAAAATAAAAAATTATGTGTATTGGATTTTTCGATTTACGTCATTTCCAACGTATTGACGTCATTTCAAGTTTTCACCATACCACCCTCCCCCACCCCAGTTGGTGCGCTTCCTACCCCCCCCCCCCCCCAATAAATAAAACAGCACTATAATAATATCAAAGGCGGCAAAAGGAATAGTTGAGGGCGTTACTTCCGTCATGTTTTCAACATTTTCTGAAAATACTTAACGCTATGACCTTAATGCTGATCGAGGAAGGAAAACGTCACATTGAAATTTCACTCCATGAAGTTGAAATTAAGGTAACTTATAGCACTCATAGTCCCGATTAACAAGTTCAAATAAATGGAAAATTAGGCTTCAAATGCCGAAGATATGACGTCACTTCCTATAGGATTTACCACTTCCCTTTTGGCGCTCGCCTAGACATATGACGTCATTTCCGATAGGATTTACCCCCTTTCCTCCTGGTACTCGCCCTACAACCCAAACTGCATAACATAGCATAAGCAGTAATATGAACTTTGGTAAAACCAAGAAGCGCGCGCAACTCACAGTGTTTTTCAAATTATAATGACATAAACTTAACAAAATTTAAAACAGTGTTTAAGGGGTCGTCCAACAAAACATTTTGCGTTGTGAACTAATGCATGTACATGCTGTCTTGTAGATTTATTTTCCCCTAAAAACATATCAGACCTACAATATAATATGAAATTTAGGCAAACCTAAAAGCGAGCGAAAGTGATGCATTAGGCCTAATGTGCTGCAGGCCTACATTTACTGGTAAAGAATAGGGGACCAACCAAATTTCGAGATAACTACTTTTATCTGCGTTTTGATTGGAAGATATTTTCCACTCCTCTGATTGAAAGATAATTTTATCATTGCTTTGATTGGAAGATATATTTATGGCGTCGTTGTTTTCCGCAATTTATCCGATGAGTTACGGAAATTGCTGCGTTCATTTTTATTTTTTCACAAATAGCGTGTAGCATTTATTGTTACTATTACCAACGTTTAGTAGCCACTACAAGAAAATACAGCAGTGCTGTGCAAAAAAGGACGATGATAATATTCCAATGCAGTTTTACTGAAAAGGCCATCTTTAAAATAATAAGACTGAGTATCACAAATGTAGCTTCATGATTAGGACCAGATTTTTATATAGGACGTTTCGCACCCAGATCTATGGACGATTCTGGCCATATTTCTGGCCGATTCGGATCAGACTATTGGATGATTCGGTCCATGTTTGTGGACGATTTGGACCAGGTTTTTGGGCGATTTGCCCAACAGACACACAAACTACACAAGCCAGCACAGACATACACACTTCACAAGACAGCACAGACTTGTCGTTTGAAGTAAATAGGCCTAGAGCTTTATGTGGCAATTTCAATAAGCCGTTTTCATTAATTTCACTGAAAAAATACCGACGTACCGGTATTGTTTGTAGTTATCACAACAGATAATTCTGAGAGTAATTATGAAACTGCCAATCCTGTGCTTCTGGATTTTTGCAATACATTTTGGGTCCGCATACCGAATTTGGTCAAAATCGGCCCAGTAGTTAGCCCGTTGCTAAGGGGGAGCTCTGGTTGCTAATGACGTCACGTGGCGTCAACATTGACCTATCTGTTTTCATTTGCAATGCATTTTGGGTCCGTATTCCGAATTTGGTCAAAATCGGCCCATTAGTTAGCCCGTTGCTAAGGGGGCACTCTGGTTGCTAGGGAAATCAAAAGACGTAAACCTCGATCTATCTGTTTCCATTTGCAATGCATTTTGGGTCCGTATACCGAATTTGGTCAAAATCGGCCCAGTAGTTAGCCCGTTGTTAGAGGGCGCTCTGGTTTCTAGGGAAGTCACGTGAAGTCATCATTGATTTATCTGTTTTCATTTGCTATGCATTCTGGATCCGTATACCGAATTTGGTCCAAATCGGCCCAGTAGTTAGCCGGTTGCTAAGGACGCGCTCTGGTTGCTAGGGAAGTCACGAGACGTCAACATTGATATGTCTGTTTTTATTTGCAATGCATTTTGGGTCAGTATACCGAATTTGGTCAAAATCGGACCAGTAGTTAGCCCGTTGCTAAGGGGCGCTCTGGTTGCTAGGGAGGTCACGCGACGACACCATTGACCTGTCTGTTTCGTTTGCAATGCATTTTGGGTCTGTATACCGAATTTGGTCAAAATCGGCCCAGTAGTTAGTCCGTTGCTAAGGGGGCACTCTGGTTGCTAGGGAAGTCAGTGACGTCATAATTGATCTATCTGTTTTCATTTACAATGCATTCTGGGTCCATATACCGAATTTGGTCAAAATCGGCCCAGTAGTTAGCCCGTTGCTAAGGGCGCCCTCTGGTTGCTAGGGAAGTCACGAGACGTCAACATTGATATGTCTGTTTTTATTTGCAATGCATTTTTGGGTTCGTATACCGAATTTGGTCAAATCGGACCAGTAGTTAGTCCGTTGCTAAGGGGGTGCTCTGGTTGCTAGGGAAGTCACGTGACGTCATCATTGATCTATCTGTTTTCATTTCAATGCATTCTGGATCCGTATACCGAATTTGGTCCAAATCGGCCCAGTAGTTAGCCTGTTACTACGGACGCGCTCTGGTTGCTAGGGAAGTCACGAGACGTCAACATTAATATGTCTGTTTTTATTTGCAATGCATTTTGGGTTCGTATACCGAATTTGGTCAAAATCGGACCAGTAGTTAGCCGGTTGCTAAGGGGCGATGTGGTTGCTAGGGAAGTCATGCGACGACACCATTGACCTGTCTGTTTTCGGTTCACTTTGTTCCAATAACACGCAGTGTTGGTTTGAAGTGAACAGCGTTTTGCAAATGCAAAACAGATAAATCACGTGACAGAATACTCCGCAGAATCGAACAACAGCGGGATCCCAACAGCCAGCCAGCAGACGATGAAATCCAATGTGCGTATATGGGAACATTTAGCTTTTCGACAATTTCTGTCATTTAGTCAGCAAAGCAAACGACAGTTGAGTTTGTTTGGAAAAACTTTAATTTTGAAAAGCATGTTCAAAAAATTATTCACAGTCTGCATGGAATGATCTAAGGAGAAATCTCGCATTGCACCGTTCGCTTTTTAGGGGGCGTCATTCGATATGTTCGCTTCTGAAAACGAGAGCTGGGGTTCCCCATGTTTTTACTTCCGGTTTCCGGTTTAGATTGGATGGCATAGCATTCCTTGGTTTTTCCAATTTCACGTACACGTTGTCTATTAGGCTTGCTTCAAAGCAGCCTTTCGGGCTGCTTTTGCGCGCGCGCGCGCGCTATAATAATATCCCAGGTCGGAAAATGAATACTTTAAGTCGTTACTTACATTTTTTTCAACATTGTCGGAAAATACTTAAGGTGTCACGGTACTAAATACTTTCCCATAGGCGACCATTATAACGTTCAGGCGAAATAAAATATGATCGCATCACTATAATTTTGGCATTCGAATATATTTGCCAAGTATATCCCTTCAGACAACCTTTACTGACCCGGAAACAGGGGGTCGTGCAACAAATACGAGAGAAAAACTGATAGGAAGGAAAGTACCGGTCACGTGCACATATTTTTCAGGGAATTCGCAACAAAACACTTGAACAGTCAAATGTAATTTTTAGGTCCAAAAATTCATCAAAACACCCTGTTTATTTATCTGGAATATTCAACAATAATGCAAGATGTCAGTAGAATGCTTCAAATGTTTATTGAAACAATATATTTTCCCATGGCTGTTTTGAAGATTGCATCATTTCCGACTACAGCTTTTCAAGGCGGGTAACTCTAATTCAAATATTTACTGCAGTGATACCTATGATCAACCCAACCCTACCAATGATACATTTTACCTCTTTCATGTGACAAAAGACTCATTTCTACATTAGAATTCAACCTTTTGCTTCTGATCATTCAAAAACATGCGAGATTTGTTCTTTTAAAGAAAAGGGTCCAAAACTGTGACAAAAGGGCTTAAAAACGGGTATTGCCTCCAATGGGTTTTTCTACTCTATTATCAGATGAGTAACCGAGGAGGGATAAGAATTCACAGCTTTCTTTGAAAACTACCCTAATCACAAAATAAAACTAACATCTGCATCAGCACACAATACTCCTTGAAAAAAAACTGTCTTATTTAACCACACGGCAAGAGAAATAGTGTCCCACCACCCATCCCCACCCCGCCACCACGAAACAACATGAATGTCAGTTGTGTTTTAAAAAAAAATTGGGTTGCAACTATATAATTCACAGACAGTACCATTTTATGTTAACAACTGATGTCAAGTTTTCAGTTTCTTCTACCTATCGAGATGTGCAAAAATATAGCCCTGAATGTGCCCCCCCCCCCCCCTCCCCGGTATGCCTTTTTTCATCAAAAACTATGAAAGAACTTGCAGAGAATATGTTTCCAAAGAGGATGAATCAGATATTTGTTTCAGGAATATTATATAGAGCTCCTTGATGTTTAATATATTTATGTATGTGTGTGGGGGAGGTTGGAGGGTGAAAGATATCAGCTGCCAATTATTAAAAATGTAGAGCCAGTCAAATGGAAAGCAAAGAAACACTTTGTCGGATGGACAGACCACCAGACAGATAGACAGACAGGAAGACAGACATGCAGTCACACATTTTGGAAGTCTATAAGAGTACTGACTGATATAAAATGAAAAAGTTTGCTAGAAGAGCAAGTGCAAGGTTGCCAAAGAGAAAATTTCAGTGGATCATGGGGGCTGCAGTCCCAAAGCAAACCATAAGAAACGGAGAGTGTATGCTATGAACTTCAGCCTCCAGAACATGCTTCACAGTCTTCCCAAATGTTTCTCATCGCCAGGGCGTTGTATTGTGATTGGGAGGGGGACCTGAGTCAAGGAGAGAACAAATGTGTTGCTGTAGTTTTATGCTGTAACATGGGAACCCTGACAACACGAGTACTAGACTACCATATTGATAGCTATGCACAAATGTCATTCATTCACATTTGAAACATTATTATGTTATTGTTTCCACTGTACCCCCCCCCCCCCCCCCCACCTCCACCATCAAAAAAAAAAATTGTGTTCCAAAATACTCGTTCAGTGGAGAAATTGTTTTTTATTTTTAACAGCATAATATGGAGAAACACTTCTAAATACCAGTAAATAAAAGTGCAATATAGGTTTTTTGGCTCTGTGTTTGAGTGGTGATTTAGAAGAGGGCTGGATGATTGGAATCCCCCTCTATCCCTAGTACGATGAGGGGAATAGGGTAAACTTGGCTGTTAATGGCATTTTCCACAGGTTATTGTATGCTCCTGGAGGCAACACTTGCTCAAGATGTGAATTCGCTTGCATCAAAAGCCTTATTTTTGGAAATATATAGTCTTTATTGCTGACTGTGACAACAATATAACTTTTCAAAACAATAAAACAGTATTGTAAGGTGTCCCCCACTGAATATTTAACCCTTTACCCAACGTAACGGCGAAAATCGGCCAGCGCTATTCTCAAAAATCGCAAAATAATTCTAATTATTTTTTCAGTTTTCTGTCTCAAAAACATAGGTTATGACCCCTCGTTGGAACGAGCTCGTCGAGCTCGTTCCAACGAACGGTCATAACCTACGTTTTTGAGACAAAAAATGAAAAAAATTAGTTATTCAAGAATTTTTTTGCAAGTGTTGTCTGCTTTTCATGTTAGGTAAAGGGTTAACTGTGAAATAATCACCAAAAGTAATATTTAAATCAGGTTTGGAAGCCAAAATATGTTTTCTTTATAGGTGTCACGGTACTAAATATTTTCCTATAGGCGACCATTCTAACGTTCAGTCTAAAAAATATAATCGCAGTTCTTTAATATTGGCATTCAGATCACTTTGTCAAGTTTAGTCCTTCAGTCAACTTTTTCTGGCCGGAAAACTAGGGGCCATGAAACAAAAAAGAGAGAAAACTGACAGGAAGGTAAGTACCAGTCTCGTGCACATATTTTTCAGGGAATTCCCAACAGAAACACACCAATAGTCAATTGTATTTTTAGGTTCAAAAAGTCATCAAATCACCCTCTTTATTTACCTGGAATATTCAACAATAATGCAAGATGTCAGTAGAATGTTTCAAATGTTCATTGATGCAATATATTTTCCCAAGGCTGCTTATTCTTGGAGACTGCGTCATTTCCGATTGAAGGCCTCATCCCAGATCATTTCCAACTTTTCAAGGCGGGTAACTCTAATTCAAATAGTTAGTGCAGTGACACCTTAAAGTTATGACGTTAATGCTGATCCGGGTCGGCAAACGTCCAATTGAAATTTCATTCCATGAAGTTCATAGATTTATTTCGCCATACACGGGGCTACACTCATGACATTTGGCACACTTCCAAACTCTCGAGATCGTGAATCTTACTTTTTTTTTGATATCCCTCCTTTATCCAAAACATTACTCAATTTACGCGTTTTTCTTGATCTTTTAATATGGAGTCCTGAATCAAACCTCTATATTTCAGCCTTTGTCAATCTCTTTTCTCACAAAAAACATATCTAAAATGTGCTACCGACCTGGGAAATTGTCAACCATTATGGCCGATTTCTGGGATCACCCTTTTCACCCCAACGTCACAAAAAAATTAAATTTCGTCCTATTTTCATGAAATTTTAGTGTGTTGTAGAGCTCAAAAATAAAAATACATTTGATTTTTTTTTTATTTTGGGATTTACGTCATTTGCAGCCTTTTTATGTCATTTTAGATTTTCATCGACTCCCATTTGGTGCTCTCCCTCCAACCCAAACTAAATAACATAGCTCTATAATAATATCACAGGCGGCAAAAGGAATAGTTGAGGGCGTTACTTCCGACATAATTTCAATCTATGAAGTTGAAATCAAGGCAACTCAGAGCACTCATCGTCCCGATAAATAACGTCGCCTGAGTGCTTGAATGTCCTATGTCCCCTACGAGACATAGGACATTCTAGCACTCAGGCGACGATAAGGGGAAAAAAATTGAAAATTCGACTTCAAATACCGGAGATATGACGTCACTTCCCATAGGATTTAACCGCAGCCCCCACCCCCACCCTTACCCCCGGTGCTCGCCCTACACCACAAATTAAATAACACAGCACTATAATAGTACCACAGGAGGCAAAATGAATTATTGATGGCGTAACTTTTGACATTTTTGTCAATATTATTGAAAAGTACTTAACGCTATGACGTTAATGCCGATCGAGGTCGAAAAACTTCAAATTTAAATTTCACTTTATGAAGTTGAAATCAAGGCAACATATAGCAGTCGTCGTCCTGAATAAAAGGTTACAAAAAATTGAAAATCCCACTTCAGATAAAAGAGATATGACACGTTCCCGAAGGTTCTTCAGTCAACGTTTCTACATGCACTTGTCATGGAGGGACAGGAGGCGAAGCAGGAGTGCTCCGGTGGTCTTCACGAATAGGTTTTGCACCAGATGACAATAGATTTGATCGACGTCGACGAGTTCTGTAGACCCTCGATCGGCACTTCCAAATGAGCCATTGATATGCAGCTCGACGAGATGCTCCTCGAACGACTCGCTGCCATTGATAAAACGAGGAGTCGATGAGTCGCTCAAACCCGCTGACTCCTCAATCATCTCTTCCTTGTATACTCTCGTACTATTCTGGGTTTTAGTGACCACTATGTGATGATTGCGTGCTTGCGTGCTCCGCGATCATTGATTACCAGGCACCTAAAATAAATGTTAAGTAATACTTAGTTACCCCCACAGTGAGGCTGCGATGTCTGAACGAAAAAGAAGGGTGACCGTTTCGCTCTTGGTAGGAACTCTGGGGCAGGTCTGTGGGTAACCGTCGCAAGTATGACTTCTGGGATAGGGTCTTTACTGGGGGTGGGAGGGGGCTGAAGTGGGCGAGGTTGGCCAAGCTCTCTGTAGCAGGTTAACGAGTTAAATAGAGGAATGACTGACTACCGGGTGATATGAAAAATCCTAAAAGCTGTGGCTTCTATGATAAGGTCATCGGGTGGGTTCTCACGGCAGTTCACCCATGAGCCGATGAAGCAGCTCACATTTTAAAGGTCCATGAGAGGATACCCCAACCCATAGCTCCCATGACATCGCCTGGGGCGCTTATCACTAGTGATCGGCAATAGCTATCACTATTGATCGTAACGGGCTATCACCAAGGAACACCACTGGCGACCACTAGTGGCGATTACTAGTGACCAGCGCCCCAGATGAGGTCGTGATACTCATAGCCCTTATGGCCCAATCTAGGTTTCAGTAATTATTGGTGATCAGCGCCCCGCGTAAGGCCACGAAAGCCATGAGTTGAGGATCCAGTGAGGCTTCGTAGAATTGAGGCCTCAATAGAACCTTAACTCAGGGCCCTCGTAGCCTCATCTGGGGCGCTGATCACTAGTGATTGCCACGGGATTGCAGATTGCTATTTAGCTAAGTTGAAATTACAATTTAGCAAGTTGAAATTACAATTTAGCTCAGTTGAAATTACATTTTAGATAAGCTGTAATTACAATTTAGTTAAGTTGAAATTACAATGTAGCTAAGTTGAAATTACAACTTAATAATTTTGTAATTACAATTTAGTAAATAGAAATTACAGTATAATTAAGTTGTAATTACATTGTAACATAAGTTACGCGATGATGATCAGTGAGGCTAATACGCTGCCGTAATTTTCGTATCTTGTACAGCCCCCAGAATAAGAGGCAGCTGTACCTCGGGACAAGGACATATTGAGCTAGATTATTTTGAAAACGCATGCTAATTTCAGACAACGAAACACGTCCATCATCGAATGGGTCCCTGCCGAAAAGGAATTTTATTTTAACTTAATGTAACTAAAGTCTTGTTAACCCCATATGCATCAGGATGCATCGAAAAAACAGCTATCTTTTCACAGAAGTATGAAAACATGCAAATGTGATACCTATTCATACAAAAGTTACCATAATTCAAAGGAACATTACAGACTGGTTTCTCTGACTACACTCTAAAATCAGGTGGGTTAAAAATTAACCTAAATTATCTGGGTTGAGGGAATATGAACCCAAATGGGTTCATATTCAATCAACCCAGTTGATTTGGGTTGATTTTTCACCCAACTGATTTAGAGTGTGACAGTATCAGTAGGTATTTGAGCGTGTTGTTTTCAAATGTGTCGTTGATTTTTCTAAGGGAATACGGGTTATTAACACCCCTGCGGTCAGGCTTCATCCCGTGCGATAATACACTCTGTCAATTAATTGATAACGATTATGATATCAGATGTGGCTTTAATCAGAAAATGAAATAAAGCTTATCTTCTGTGACGTAAGTAAGGCGTTTGATCGCATGTAGCACGAAGCTTGATTTGCAAATTAAATGAAATGGGTATCAACGGTACTCTGTTGACCTGGTTTAAGGACTATTTTACGAACGGGCGTCAGAAGGTGGTGATAAATGCTCAAAAACTCAGAAAGCAGACCTGTAACCGCAGGTGTTCCACATGAGTCCGTCTTCGGCCTCTTTCGTTTTTCCCTTTACCTAACGTAACGGCCAAAACCCGCCAGCACTATTCTAAAAAATTCGCCAATTATTTTTCATTATATTTTCATTTTTTGTCTCAAAAACATAGGTTATGACCATCTTGGGAACGCGCTCGGCGAGCTCGTTCCAAAGAGGGGTCAATACCCATGTTTTTGAGTCAAAAAATGAACGAAATTAGTTATTCAAAATTTTGTTTGCAAGTGTCGTCTACTTTTCGTGTTAGGTAAAGGGTTAATATATATATCAACGACATCGTGAATGATATACAGTCAAATATACGGCTTTATGCAAATGATACCATTTTGTCCCTAGTTGTAGAATATTATTATCCCTGATGGGGATGGGTGTGAGATGGGGAAATCTCACACCCACCCTCATCAGGGTTAATTTTTCTCCCACCACCAAAACACACTGAAGTTATCAAAAGTAATTCAGGGGCACAATCAGTTATATCGAACAATTTTCTTGTCCATTTCTGAAAAACCTGATGTGCTTATCGGAAAGAGGGCACAAGAGTTCTGTATATACTACAGTTATATACCACGAAATTAAATCCCAACGCTGGCAAGACAGAGGTTAAAGAGAGAGAGAGAGAGAGAGAGAGAGAGAGAGAGAGAGAGAGAGAGAGAGAGAGAGAAGAGAGAGAGAGAGTACTTTGTTTGCAGCACATGTATTTACATAAGACTATGTTCTACAAGAAGGTACTCATCATTTTTATGAAGTATTTATCAATTATAAGAAGATATTCAGCATACATGTTCTGCACGGAATGGCCTAGCCAGATTGGCTGTCTTCCTGTCATTCCATGTGGTGTGTCTGTGGATTGCATTGATGGATACAAGTAAGTATAAGAAATTGGCATCGATGAACGACTTATATGCACGTTGGTGATGAGGGCGTGGCGAGGTAGAATGGGCGTTTTACACTTGTGTTATCGATAATGGATGAAAAGATAATATATATATATATATCGTCCTTCCACCCAGCATCGACAACAAAAGTGTATATGTATACATACATAGACACATATATACATATATGTGTACATATGTACGAATGTGCACAAGTGGGCATGTATATACATGTAATGGCCTATGGTCTCACCTATTAAACACAGGGATATCAATTAATAGAAGATGTGTGAAGATGCAACTGTTGACTTTAATTTTTATATATATACATGCACATGTAACCGTGCTCACATACACACAATACGTGCATTAACATCGAAGTATACGGAATAAACCTATATGTGGGGTTCCACAAAGTAGGATGTGGTTTAGTAATGGCGATTACAGTCCTTGCAGTTAGTATCATTACCGTTTACTTCACTGGGATATTCTTCCAACATTTGTCTTATTATAATATTTTTAAATTCATTTCTGTTTGATAAATTAGTTAAACGTTTGTCCATACTGTTCCATGTTTTGGGAAAGAGGCTAACGGGGAGTATATCTAAAGATTTATTTCTTGTGTTCTTTACTTGGAGGCCACCAGACTGTATAGTGGCTAGTCTTGGCGTGACCCTTTCACTGAAATAGTGATCGAATGTTGCCGGAAGGTGCTTGTGTTTCCAGTCGTGTACGAATAACATAATATGCAAGATGTGGAGGTCCTTGAGTTTTAGAATTTTTTCCTTTCGAAATAAAGGATCGGTATGGGCCCTGTATTTTTTGTTGTTTATAATACGGAGTGCATGTTTCTGCAAAAGGAATAATTTATTGATAGCCTTTGAGTGTCCCCATATCTGTATTCCGTATAGGAAATAACTATGTACAAGGGCATAGTATAGGGAAAGTAATGCGCGGGAGGCCAACACGTTTTTAACCCTGCTAACTACATTAAGAAATCTGGAAACTTTAGAGCAGAGAATTGAAATATGTAATTTGTAGGTCAGTTTGTCGTCGATATGTATTCCAAGAAATTTTACTGCGTTCTCATTTTCTGTTGATCCCACCCTTCCTACTTGGTCGTTATTAAGGAAAATTCTAAAGTTGATACTTTTACGTTGTGGGGGATTAATCAATTTAAACTTACTTTTGTTTGCATTTAACCTTAATTTGTTTGTGGAGCACCATATGTGGACGTTCTCTAGTTCGGCGTTAATTGTTTCAGACAGACCATCAAGGTCATATCCTGATGAGTACACTATCGTATCATCAGCAAATGGCAATAAACTTAGGGAAGCTGAGTTGGATATATCATTAATATATAATAAGAACAGTATTGGGAATAAAATCGAGCCTTGTGGGAAGCCAATAGAGGTTGGGTTTGATTAATACCCTGAGCACTGTATGAACTGTGTTCGCTCGCTGAGGTAGTCACGGAACCAACTATTGCTGAGACCCCTGATGCCGTAGTGGTTCAATTTTTACCAGGAGGATTTCGTGATTGATTGTATCGAACGCTTTGGATCAGTCGAGGAAGACGGCCAAGGTACTGTCTTTAGTTGTTTTATTCTTTTCGTATGCTATGTGTTCAAGCATTTTCAGAATGGGCTGAATGGTTGTGTGACCTTTCCTAAAGCCAAATTGTTTGGAATATAAGATCTTATTACTTTCTACAACATATATAAGCCTTTTTACCATAATTTTGTCCAAATTTTTTGAAAATACGGGAAGTAAACTGGTGGGCCTATAATTGTTTAATATGTGTCTGTCGCATGATTTAAAGATTGGTCTTACCTTTGCTATTTTCATCTTTTAGGGACTATACCGGTCTGAAAGGATAGGTTGATGATATCTGAAATTGGAAGGGCTATTTCTTTAGCAACATGTTTTAGAAGAAATATCGAAATCTTGTCGCAATCCTTGCTCTTTTGGGGATTAAAACCTTTAATTATATCTATTACTTCGTCTGGACATGTCGGGGATATGATAAAACTATTCTCGAAAATTTCCTTTTAAATAATCCGTGTAGATCGTGGAAGTGTGAGTTATTTCTGCTGCTGTTAGGAAAAATGTTATTGAATTCTGCAGCTATATCTTGAGGGTGGGAGTATTCCGTGTTGTTAGTTTTGATGTACGTTACTGAATGGAGGTTTGTATTAGATTTCTGAATAGCCTCGTTTAGTATTTGCCGAGTTTTTTTTCATATTATTCTTATTTTTCTCCAAGATGGCGTTATAATAATCGGCCTTACGTCTACGTTTGATCCTATTGAAGATTTGGATATATGTTTTGTAGTATGTGACGTTCTCAACTGTAGGCTGCCCGAGCTGCTTTTTAAAAAGTTCTAGCTTTATACGAGAGGATTTTAAAAGTCCGTTTGTCATCCAGGGCTGCTGTTTGACAAACGTCCTTGAGACATTTGTATTTTCCAAAGGGAAATGTGGTTGGAATGATTCCCTGAAGAAATCTATGCAAGCATTATATGCATCTTCCGGGGATACAAAGTCAGATTTTTGTCTAGGGCTATGTCGTGCCAGTGTAACTTTGAATCTGTTTATATTTGACGGGGAGAAGTTAAAGATTTGTAGCGAAATGAAAATTGACACATTCCGATGACGTCATATTATGAATTCTGCAATGTATTCGCGTAACTTCTCGACGGGAATTTCGTGTAACTCGCTCCACTCATAATGGCGTTCATCCAAAAAATCATATAAAAGAATCAAGTGTCCTTCGGTTTTGCGGCCTGTGTTGTCATTTCTATTTTCTTCGACAAACGTTCGTCTGCTAATATTTCCGAAACGTGATACCATTTTGTTTGTTTACAGAAGAACGTGCGGTGATTGAATAGTCCTGCGCTCATTAAATATGCTAATAACCCAATATAGGTTGTCACGTGGGTGGGTGAGATAGCTGTCACGTGGCTGGGATGAGACTGGCATATCTCTCCCAGCTGTCTCACACGTCTTTATATATGTCCCAATACCTTAGTGGTGGGATAAAATGCTATCCTAGCTGCTAAGATACTCAACTCAGATTTCCACCTTATTGGGCATAAACTTGGCAAGAGAATTTTAGTCAAGATAAAGCAGTCAAACTTTCTGTAACTCATAGACACGTTTCAGATACTAAACCCCCTTATACTTGATTGACAAGACAATAAAAGGAGTTGAAAGTCATAAACATCTTGGATTGACATTTCAGTGTAATGGATGCTGGGATGCTCGTATAGATAATATCATACATAAAGTAAGCCCTGTGGTCATTTGCTTCCGTGAATTCAAGTACAGATTGGCACGCCCGACTTTAGAAACTATTTACACATATTACGAATAACCAAATTTTGATTAGGCGGACGTCATTGGGGAACATTGTTTGGCAGAAACTTCCATAGCGTTAGAAAATCTGCAATTAGACGCTTTACGGACAATATGTGGTGCCTTACGAGGTATTTGACGAAGTGCCTATAGATCTATGGTCATAGGCTAGGACTAGTTGTTGTGATGACTGATAGAACCGAGAAGTCCCATCAGCCCGTGGTGTTTAGGTGTTTTCTTACAGACGAACCTTGAACGGTGGTTCCAGACAAAGTTCAGTTTTCCGTACCCTCACGAATCTTGTGTATCAAAATGATTTAACGTAACTAACAGTTCAACCGATTATCTATACTTTTAATATACAAATTCGCGACTAACCGTCGTTATCTCCTGGTAATAGTATTTATAGTACAACAAAATTCAGAGCATTTAACTTCATACCTTAATATGGTGTGACGGCATCCATCTTAGATACTTCAAGGTAACGTGCGCGTGATGAGCCAGGAGACAAAATGGCTCGATCGCCCGGAAAACGGTGCTTATATACACCAATTTTCTGATGGAACACTCAATCACGCGACTACCTGTCAGCGGAAAATTGAGGGGAAACTCCCTTGACGTGCCAGTCGCTATTGTTGGACTCTTGTACTGCCACGCAGACTGCCGGTCAGCCGGTCAGCCGGTCAGCCGGTCAGTCTGCATGCAGTCCATGGAATCTTTCAATGCAAATTGTATTCTGCCGCGTGCCTGTTAACCGACAGAATGTCCCCGTGGAATGCACAGTTTGCAACTCAGCATCACCTGATATCTGGTGATATTCCACCAGTTGCATGTTATGATTTGATGACAGTTCGAACAATACCATCACAGAAACTACTGCAGAATGTTATTATACTATCTATCAACAAATCCTACAATATTACTGTTTGTTGACAATATTGGCCTGTAAAGTTATGTTTAATATTGTCAACAGAACACCTGGCGTCCACTCCTTATGGGAACTCAAAGTATTTTTGTATGCTGATCGCCTGTTAATACAATTCCATGTAATTTAGCTCCTAATAAATCTGTTAATAAAACCTAGTTGAATTTACCAAATAGAAACTGTCAATGAAAACTATCATGACCCTATCATTCCCCTTCGGCACTCAAAGGAGCTTATAAGAGCTGTAGCTCATCATCCGTGTCTGATTAACCCCTAAGGGCGAACTTCGCAACAGACCGTGAGTCAATATCACATTTTCAACTGACAAAAAACGAAAAAATAAAGTAGTTCAAAAATTCAATTTTTATTCTCTCCTGAAGAACAAACTTTAAGGAACACAAATGCAAAAAAAAACAACCTGTAAAACCCGTAAAGCGTTCTCCGGCTTAAACGGCTTAAAAGGTGACTAGGAAAAAAATGTGTCCTTCCCGTAACAGAACAAAAAGATGCATTTTATTTCAATAGAACCAGTGAGATGTTACCAATATTTTAAATCAGGCATCCTACAATGCTGATAAAATCGTAACTACAACTTTTAGACCAACCCCCCCCCCCCCCCCCCCACCCTTATCATGTCAATGTTGCTTCTCAAAAGTAGAATTTTCTTAAAAATTAGAATTTTGTTTATCGAACAATTCGTTTAAATTTAGCAGCCATGTCACAAAAATACGGTACTAGACTGTTAAAAAGTTTGACCATGTAGTCTCATGTAATGCAAGAAATGAAGAGAATAGCTTGTAAGATTGTTCCGAATTTTGTTTTTTAAAATGACTAGTTACACTAAGGACATCGTCGCTACGACAAAGACCATTTTTTTGTAACAGAAGGGGCATCATGAACATTTTAACCAATCGAAGCAAATGTAAGATAATATAGGTGCCACACCGACACATCACTAAGATAAAGCAGGACCCGGAACATGTAAAACGCGTGCTTTTTTGCACGTGGTGTTTTGACCATATGTTTATTACATTCGTTACAGGAGGGAAATGGATTTGTCGTCGTTTGAAACATAACTGTTTAATCCTAACTATCCCAAGTTCCCCGCCCGGGACTGGCAATAATGGATAATGGAGTCGTTACAGTTAGGGTTCAACATGCTCATGAATGGCACATCAGATGGTGGGCAGTAGTTTCAGCAGTAAGGGATAATGTCTGGTACAGGAAGGACAGCAATGTCTTTGTCTTTGGGAATTTTCAAACCTGAGAAAACATCAACATAAAAAACTGAAAGAAAATGGCCACATTTGCGGGATATATGTGAAACGCTTTTGTAAAGCAATGTATTAATTACGTCACCAGTCACATTACTGTGACTGATGAGGTGGTTAATATATTGCTGGACTCCGGATGATTTTTTGTTTAATAGCTTAGAATTCAGCTGTGGGTTCGTCAATCTAGGACGGACATTTTTGGCTTTTTTGGTGACGATAGTGGTGACCTAATAGAACAGAGAAGTTGAGGAATATCAATACGAAATATAAATCAAATGAAAATGACCGCACTTGCGGGATATGTTATGAATAGCTTTCGTGAAGTAATATATTAATTACATCACTGGTCAAGTTACTGTGACTGGTGTTGTAACTAATTATTACTGAGTCAAAAAAGAAGTATAATAAACTTTGAGCAATTTTCTTTAGTATTATCGACTTTAATCCCAAACAAATTATTGTAAATTCATATTTCGAGTCTAGCTGTATGAATTTGCATAATTTCATGTTCTTACTGTTTCCAGCGTCACGTCAGGGCGCCGCAATTCAGACATGGGTGAATTGAAAAGTTCTCACATGCAGTCAATAGCGTGTATGTCCACCGTTTGCTTCTTGGCAAGACATCGACGGCGCATGGACCTGATACGTCTCTGGATGTCACCCTGTGGTATTGCGTTCCACTCCTACCTTAGAACATTACGTAAATCGCCTAACGTCTGAAGATCATGAAGTCGTACCCGACCAATTTATCCCAAAGATGCTCGATTGGCGACAAATCTGTCGAAAGTGGGGGCCAAGGAAGAAGTTCGATGCTCTGCTCCTCAAGACAGTCACAACAGATACGCGCCACGTGATATCGGGCATTGTTTTGCTGGAATAACTGCAATCCGACGTTAGCGTTGAACAACGGGACAACAGCAGCGTTAAGAATTTCATCCCTATATCGCTGTCCATTCAGATTACCATCGATGAAGATCAACTGCGTTCGATAGTGCAAGGAAATTCCTGCCCAAACCATTACACTACCCCCACAGAAGCGGTCGCATTCCCGCACGCAAGCATCAAAAAACCGTTCTCCTCGTCGGCGATACATTCTTGCCCTACCGTCAGCGCGCCCGCCGTAGACAAAATCGTGATTCATCACTAAAATGAACTGTGCTCCAACGCTGCTGAGTCCATTGAACACGCTGACGTACCCATTCCATTCTGACGGTACGATGACGTTAGGTAAGGATTGGTCCGCGGTATGGACGCCTACTGCGGATGCCGTTTTCAGCGAGTCCGTTAGTCTGTTGCGGACAGTTTGTGCACTGATTCTACAGTTAGTTCTACCAGGAGTAATTGCTGCTGTCCTCGTCGCCGGAAGGAAGCAGTCCCGCAAGTGAGACGTCCTGAGGTGTCGGTCTTGTGCAGGGGGCGTAACTCTTGGTCGACCTGAACCTGGTCGGCCGGCAATAGATCCAGTGGTTCTATACCTTCCAATGAGACGGTAAATAGTGGCCACAGTGACTCCGGACTCAGCAGCGAGTTCATCTGGAGGTATCCCAGCCTCATGCATACCAATGGCACGCAACCTCTGATTTTCGGTTAACCTTGGCATTTTTTGAAATGTCGGAAGACAAAATCTAGCGTGTTTTCTCAATAACCCAGGCTCTCTAGCACAACATAACACAGAGAAAATCGTCGGGCGCCCATTCAATATGACATTCTCGGTTAGCATGTGCTATTTTGAAATCCGTAGCAAAATTGTATACGGTTGGGTGGACAACACCAACATGTCATTAAACTCTTTGCACGACTTCTTGTCCACAAAAATACAACATTACAACTATTATATTTAATCATTTATGCTATTTCTTCACTTTGTTTCTATTATACTTTCTTTTTTGACTCAGTATATTACTGGACGTCTAAAGAACTATTTGTTCATTAGCTTTGTAATTAGTTGAAGGTCGGCAGAATCTAAAACAAACATTCTCTGACTTTTTGCTGAAGGCAATGGTGGCTTGATAGAACAAAGAATATTCTCATTTCTTACCCACAGGATATCTTCTTTTTATGGCCATTGGAATTTGTCCTTTTTGTGTAGCATAAAGGAAATTTCGACCTCCCTTTATTCTACATCAATCTCCCTTATTTTCCCCACATACCATCCTCCCTTATACTTGGCTGCAACGAATTCCCCAACACTTGTCAGTCAGTCACTTTCTCCAAACTTACTGCACAAGCTATCACTCAAATTTTCATTTTTTCCTTTTCTCTTTTACACTCTGCTCTACACTGCAAAAAATATAGGTTCTCTTTAGAACCAAAACTGGTTCTAATCTTGTCCCTGAGATCGAACCAGTTCTGTTTAAACAGTATTTATTTCAAATCAAATACATTTATAAAGATTAAAAATAACTGTTTAATCCTAACTATCCCTAGTTCCCCGCCCGGGACTGGCAATAATGGATAATGGAGTCGTTACAGTTAGGGTTCAAATGCTCATGAATGGCACATCAGATGGTGGGCAGTAGTTTCAGCAGTAAGGGATAATGTCTGGTACAGGAAGGACAGCAATGTCTTTGTCTTTGGGAATTTTCAAACCTGAGAAAACATCAACATAAAAAACTGAAAGAAAATGGCCACATTTGCGGGATATATGTGAAACGCTTTTGTAAAGCAATGTATTAATTACGTCACCAGTCACATTACTGTGACTGATGAGGCGGTTAATATATTGCTGGACTCCGGATGATTTTTTGTTTAATAGCTTAGAATTCAGCTGTGGGTTCGTCAATCTAGGACGGACATTTTTGGCTTTTTTGGTGACGATAGTGGTGACCTAATAGAACAGAGAAGTTGAGGAATATCAATACGAAATATAAATCAAATGAAAATGACCGCACTTGCGGGATATGTTATGAATAGCTTTCGTGAAGTAATATATTAATTACATCACTGGTCAAGTTACTGTGACTGGTGTTGTAACTAATTATTACTGAGTCAAAAAAGAAGTATAATAAACTTTGAGCAATTTTCTTTAGTATTATCGACTTTAATCCCAAACAAATTATTGTAAATTCATATTTCGAGTCTAGCTGTATGAATTTGCATAATTTCATGTTCTTACTGTTTCCAGCGTCACGTCAGGGCGCCGCAATTCAGACATGGGTGAATTGAAAAGTTCTCACATGCAGTCAATAGCGTGTATGTCCACCGTTTGCTTCTTGGCAAGACATCGACGGCGCATGGACCTGATACGTCTCTGGATGTCACCCTGTGGTATTGCGTTCCACTCCTACCTTAGAACATTACGTAAATCGCCTAACGTCTGAAGATCATGAAGTCGTACCCGACCAATTTATCCCAAAGATGCTCGATTGGCGACAAATCTGTCGAAAGTGGGGGCCAAGGAAGAAGTTCGATGCTCTGCTCCTCAAGACAGTCACAACAGATACGCGCCACGTGATATCGGGCATTGTTTTGCTGGAATAACTGCAATCCGACGTTAGCGTTGAACAACGGGACAACAGCAGCGTTAAGAATTTCATCCCTATATCGCTGTCCATTCAGATTACCATCGATGAAGATCAACTGCGTTCGATAGTGCAAGGAAATTCCTGCCCAAACCATTACACTACCCCCACAGAAGCGGTCGCATTCCCGCACGCAAGCATCAAAAAACCGTTCTCCTCGTCGGCGATACATTCTTGCCCTACCGTCAGCGCGCCCGCCGTAGACAAAATCGTGATTCATCACTAAAATGAACTGTGCTCCAACGCTGCTGAGTCCATTGAACACGTTGACGTACCCATTCCATTCTGACGGTACGATGACGTTAGGTAAGGATTGGTCCGCGGTATGGACGCCTACTGCGGATGCCGTTTTCAGCGAGTCTGTTAGTCTGTTGCGGACAGTTTGTGCACTGATTCTACAGTTAGTTCTACCAGGAGTAATTGCTGCTGTCCTCGTCGCCGGAAGGAAGCAGTCCCGCAAGTGAGACGTCCTGAGGTGTCTGTCTTGTGCAGGGGGCGTAACTCTTGGTCGACCTGAACGCGGTCGGCCGGCAATAGATCCAGTGGTTCTATACCTTCCAATGAGACGGTAAATAGTGGCCACAGTGACTCCGGACTCAGCAGCGAGTTCATCTGGAGGTATCCCAGCCTCATGCATACCAATGGCACGCAACCTCTGATTTTCGGTTAACCTTGGCATTTTTTGAAATGTCGGAAGACAAAATCTAGCGTGTTTTCTCAATAACCCAGGCTCTCTAGCACAACATAACACAGAGAAAATCGTCGGGCGCCCATTCAATTTGACATTCTCGGTTAGCATGTGCTATTTTGAAATCCGTAGCAAAATTGTATACGGTTGGGTGGACAACACCAACATGTCATTAAACTCTTTGCACGACTTCTTGTCCACAAAAATACAACATTACAACTATTATATTTAATCCTTTATGCTATTTCTTCACTTTGTTTCTATTATACTTTCTTTTTTGACTCAGTATATTACTGGACGTCTAAAGAACTATTTGTTCATTAGCTTTGTAATTAGTTGAAGGTCGGCAGAATCTAAAACAAACATTCTCTGACTTTTTGCTGAAGGCAATGGTGGCTTGATAGAACAAAGAATATTCTCATTTCTTACCCACAGGATATCTTCTTTTTATGGCCATTGGAATTTGTCCTTTTTGTGTAGCATAAAGGAAATTTCGACCTCCCTTTATTCTACATCAGTCTCCCTTATTTTCCCCACATACCATCCTCCCTTATACTTGGCTGCAACGAATTCCCCAACACTTGTCAGTCAGTCACTTTCTCCAAACTTACTGCACAAGCTATCACTCAAATTTTCATTTTTTCCTTTTCTCTTTTACACTCTGCTCTACACTGCAAAAAATATAGGTTCTCTTTAGAACCAAAACTGGTTCTAATCTTGTCCCTGAGATCGAACCAGTTCTGTTTAAACAGTATTTATTTCAAATCAAATACATTTATAAAGATTAACATTAAATATTAACAGAATTAAACATAAATTGAGGGGGGTTCAGCCGTAAGTTTAGAGCTTATACGAGGTTGTCTTAAATCATTATTAAGCAAAGGAGATATGAACCTGGTTCGATATGCCAACTGTTCATATCTCCTTTGTTTCAAAATGTTTGGCGACTGCGTTGAATAAGCTCCAAGTTTAGTGCTGAATCTACCTGTTAAAATTGAATGCTAATCTTGGTAAATTTATTTGATTTGAAATAAATACTGTTTAAACAGAGCTGGTTCCATCTCAGGGACAAGATTAGAACCAGTTTTGGTTCTAAAGAGAACCAATATTTTTTTGCAGTGTACCAGCTTCCCGTCTAACTTAATATTCTCTGCTAAACCTCTCTCCCGCAATTCAATACTGACTACAACCTTCTCACAAAGCTCTCTGACAACCACTTCTACTTCATTCTCATCAAAAATTTTCATTTCAGCAACCGCATTCTCGTTCAGTCTCTCATCACTGCATTCAACAGATATTGTTTTCTCATTCAACTTTTTCACAAAATTCGCTCTCGTTGTAATGTAATTTAAGTTGGATCCACACAGGTACCTGTCTTCGCGTGAGAAATAACTTAAGCCATCTTGAAAAAAATAATATGCGAATGATCCAGTGGCTCAACCAGTGTACAAATAAAATGTCCTTCTTGTAACACAATAATGTATGTCATATAACAAAATTTTGTCAGCACCTTTCTGTTCCAGAGCTGTGCACAAGACAGAAAAGTGCCCATGTAGCAGTACACCCAACATAAATAGATAGCCCGAATTTAATATACCTATTGTATGGTATTGATTTCGTTTACGAAAGTGCTGAATGTATTTGTCTGTGCAGCAAAAAGTGTCCCTCATGTAACACAGGTTACTGGAACACCTATATTTCGTTGTAGGCCCTGTCGATTAATCTAAACACGTTAAACAATAAGTATATGACTGTTGTGTTTGCAAATGTAAACTAGGGGTTAAATGATGGACAGAAACTTTTAATATTCATGAAAGATGATTTGAACACCAGCGCGTCTTTCGTGCAACAAACCTCTTTTACACTCTGCTCTACACTGCAAAAAATATAGGTTCTCTTTAGAACCAAAACTGGTTCTAATCTTGTCCCTGAGATGGAACCAGTTCTGTTTAAACAGTATTTATTTCAAATCAAATACATTTATAAAGATTAACATTAAATATTAACAGAATTAAACATAAATTGAGGGGGTTTCAGCCGTAAGTTTAGAGCTTATACGAGGTTGTCTTAAATCATTATTAAGCAAAGGAGATATGAACAGTTGGCATATTGAACCAGTTTTGGTTCTTATCAGAACCAAAACTGGTTCGATATGCCAACTGTTCATATCTCCTTTGTTTCAAAATGTTCCAAGTTTAGTGCTGAATCTACCTGTTAAAATTGAATGCTAATCTTGGTAAATTTATTTGATTTGAAATAAATACTGTTTAAACAGAGCTGGTTCCATCTCAGGGACAAGATTAGAACCAGTTTTGGTTCTAAAGAGAACCAATATTTTTTTGCAGTGTACCAGCTTCCCGTCTAACTTAATATTCTCTGCTAAACCTCTCTCCCGCAATTCAATACTAACTACAACCTTCTCACAAAGCTCTCTGACAACCACTTCTACTTCATTCTCATCAAAAATTTTCATTTCAGCAACCGCATTCTCGTTCAGTCTCTCATCACTGCATTCAACAGATATTGTTTTCTCATTCAACTTTTTCACAAAATTCGCTCTCGTTGTAATGTAATTTAAGTTGGATCCACACAGGTACCTGTCTTCGCGTGAGAAATAACTTAAGCCATCTTGAAAAAAATAATATGCGAATGATCCAGTGGCTCAACCAGCGTACAAATAAAATGTCCTTCTTGTAACACAATAATGTATGTCATATAACAAAATTTTGTCAGCACATTTCTGTTCCAGAGCTGTGCACAAGACAGAAAAGTGCCCATGTAGCAGTACACCCAACTTAAATAGATAGCCCGAATTTAATATACCTATTGTATGGTATTGATTTCGTTTACGAAAGTGCTGAATGTATTTGTCTGTGCAGCAAAAAGTGTCCCTCATGTAACACAGGTTACTGGAACACCTATATTTCTTTGTAGGCCCTGTCGATTAATCTAAACACGTTAAACAATAAGTATATGACTGTTGTGATTGCAAATGTAAACCAGGGGTTAAATGATGGACAGAAACTTTTAATATTCATGAAAGATGATTTGAACACCAGCGCGTCTTTCGTGCAACAAACCAGTATATCCTGTAACGCAAACACTGGAAGTGTAAAGAAATGTAAAAAATTGAGCAAAGCAAACCTTTCAATAGCTTATTTATTATGAAATTATAACATAAAGTTTGAATACAACATGTAAGATGCGTTAAGACAAACAATTGATTTGTTTCATGTAAATATACTCCATCCTGTAACAAAATACTGTATTCCATGTAACAATATTTTCTGGTTTAACATCTATTGAGTCGTAACTAATAGAGCAGAGAATTCTGTTTTAAAACATAAAATGCTAGTTTCCATGGGTAATAATTCCCAAACAGCTTTTCTGAAAAAAACTATTGGTAGATTTCTTTACAACTTTCAACGCCCATGTCCAGGTCTGTAGCAGTTCTCGTCACTCGTGTAACAGTACGAGCCGTTACACGATTGAACTGTTACACGAGTGAAGTTTCGTCATTGAATGCAGTGATATATCAATGAGGTCTCCCTTTACTACAACGACAATAGGGAAATCTCAAACATACACCTCAAACATTCAAACAACATATTGCTAAATCATGGCATTCATCTTTTGCTTGATACGCATGCGTTATACTAAAAATATCCCAGTTTTGTTCGCCTGTGGGTCTACCTACCTGACGGCAAAATTTATGTTTTTACGTATGTTGTATATAATTGGTTTTTTTTTCCTCCTGTCTGACATCGGTGTTTTCGAGGGCGTTTTAGGCGGGAGTTTCAACAAAGGGATCATGTATTATTTTTCAAGTTTCCCATGCTGTTACAGGAGGGACACTAGATTAACGGAAGTAGAAAACGGTGTTATTTCTTGTCGAACATCTCATCTGGTTATGATATTTCTTAGCTTGGCTTGAACATCGCTGTCTTGTCACCATTCTAGCTTAAAAAACTCAATCTTAAAAACGGATATTTGCGGGCTCTGATGTTTTAAACATGCATACTCTTGCGTGCGGACACGGGTTTTCTGTCCCAATTCAGCCATTAAGACTTTCACAGCCTGTTCAAGATTTCTGAAATGATAGTCTTATTGTGTCTGAATGATAGAATGGGGTATACCGAAACAGGAAAATTACGCGTTTTCATCGTACATGTCACAAGAGCCTGTCCAGGAATGAAGGACTAGTTTTGTGACGAAATTTGGTATTGACTCAGGTACGAGTCACAGCAGTTTATAAAGTTAGACTGGAATCACTGGATTTATCACATTGGGAGAAAGGAGGCGACGACATAACGCTTACAACCTTTCATACAATGAAAACTGACCTGGTCCACAATATTTAGCAAATCCGGTGCACAACAACTTTCTCGGGTTTCCGATAGCAAAACTCCGATTTGCTATCGGAACCATTTTGTCAAACTAAAACTTTGTCCGACTCCTTCCAGTTGTCTTCGGTGAGGCTGTGGAATGGATTGGATATTCAAAGTCCATTAAAAACAAACTTGAAATGAATAACATTTGAAGTAACGTCCGTTTGAAAGATTGAAGAAAACACATAACAAGCTCCGATGGTTACCGAACGCAGGAATTAACATCTGCCAAACCAAAACGTCTAAAGCCCATTCTCATAATTGAATCTTATACATCCTTTATTCTATTAACCCTTCACCTAACATGAAAAGACGACACTTGCAAAACAAATTTTTGAATAACTAATTTTTTTCATTTTTTGTCTCAAAAACATAGGTTATGACCCCTCATTGGAACGAGCTCGACCAGTTTTGGCCGTTACGTCAGGTAAAGGGTTAACAAACGCATCTGTGTCATGAATTGTATGATTTCGTTTGTTCACTCGCACTTGTACCTGATGGATGTACACTACCTGTATGCCTGTTCGCCGAAGGCAATTTCATTTACGTGATTTATAAAAAAAAAAGAGATCACATCCGTGATGGTGTGGTTTCTGTATATGCCTCTACCTTTGACACATATGTCCACCCCTAACTAAGTATTCATATTCTCGTGTTGATCCCAATGATATATCCTTGTTTTCCCTTCACCAATTGAAAACTTCCCCAGCTTGCGGACTCATCCACCCTACGGCCTACGGATATTACCTTACTCTTGTTTAAAGTTGCCATTTATTTCCGTACTTTTCTAGAAATGGTAAACAGTTTTTCTAGTCACTCTTCACTCTTAAAACTCTGCTCTTCCCTGTAAAGTGCTTTCATGGTTCCGACAAAACTTCTTCCAAATCCGGTCTTTGAGTTTTCGTCACAACCCCTCCCTCCAAATTCTGTCGTGTGGGGTTTCGTCGCGTCTAGGCCACAGACATCTTTTTCTTATTGACTTTTGTTTATTCTATCAGTTGCGAAAGAATAAATAAGTGGTCAGTGACCCTTCTTACTATCCGGGATCCATTTCTGATTTTCTCCAGGAATCCACTCTCTTCCACAACTTTCGTATGCCCCCCATATAGAGAACCTTGTAGAATAACTTCTCCATATTCCTTACAGGAAGCTTTAATTGACTGAGTATTTTCCACTTTGTCTCCCGTTTCCCCCACTGTTATATCCTTGCTTTCCTTTTTGCCAAAAGAGAATTTACCCACCCTCCACCTTCGCGGCCCATCTTTCCTGCGGTCCACAGGTATTACCTTGTTTTTGTTTTCGTTCAGTTCAAGTCGCCATTTATCACCGTACTTACTACTATGGTTAACGTTAACAGTTTTTGTAGTCCCTCTTCACCCTCGGATAATAAAACCATGCCGTCGGCAAAGAATAGCCCTGGGATTTTGTCTCTCCAACGTTGCCCCACCCCCTCCCTCCCCCTACGCTTGCAGTCATCTCTTCTCCTAAACATTTTATGTGCAATACATAATCGGTGACAGGATGCATCACTGCTTAAGACCTATCTCAAGTGGAACCGTTTTTGTGGTGATGTTTCCCAGGTTGAGTACACTCTGCAATTCTCTGCTCAGCGCTTTCAAGATTTCGACAAAGTTTCCTCCGAATCCAAGTCCCTCAAGTTTCTGCCACATTCCCTCCTTCCATACTATGTCGTATGCTTTTTCACATCAATGGAAGCCATGTTGATTCTGTGAGCGAGGAGAGAGTAAACATAACCCATACTGGATTTCCCCCAGGAATTCACTTTGTTACTTTTCAAAGTGTGATTTACTGGGATTTCCGGGTTTGATTATAAACGAGAACTTCACAAGTGAATTATGCAATCAACAGTTGTGTCATTTATCCATACGCGCAAACGAAGACGCTTTGCCGTGGATGTAATGGGGACTTCGTTGCTTTTTTTTTTTTTTTTTTAACCCTTTACCTAATATCAGTGGCGGCGCCAGAAATTTTTTTTTGTGGGGGGGGGGGGGGGGGCAACTAGGGGGGCAGACTCCCATGAAGGGGGGCAAATACGTAAAGGATCATATCATTACTTTGTTATGAGGTAGTCCAAACTTGGACCCAAAGTCCGTAATATACTTTTTTGGTTTGGTACGTCCTGTGGACGTACCAAACCAAAAAATTATATTACGGACTTTGGGTCCAAGTTTCGACTAAATGTAATGGTAATTACCGGTCCTCCTTTCAAAAAATCCTGGATCCGCGTCTGGTGGGTCTGTGCGTGAGAGAGAGAGAGAGAGAGAGAGAGAGGGGGGAGAGGGGGGAGGGAGAGGGGAGGGGAGAGAGGGAGAGGGGGAGGGGGAGGGAGGTGGGGAGAGAGAGGGAGAGGGGGAGAGAGGGAGGGGGGAGGTGACATGCGTCACTCATTTTAGTCCACTGGACGGTGTCAAAAATAAACCATCCGACGACAAAATTAATGTAACTGAGGAACAACTTTAGGATTTTATCATAACTTTTATGTGAGATGTTCAGTTGTGGTATAAAACACTATACTGTACACACATGGTAACAATAGAAGATGTTGAATAACTAGAATCAAGCAAAAAACTAAGTCATGTTTCCACATTTTGATTCCTATAATTTCCTAATAAGGTTACTGAAAACTTACTTTCCAACAACTTAAATGATTAGACTGGGGCTAAAGTAGAAAACTTTAAAACACAATCAACCATTGAAAGGTTCAATCTGAAAACGCCACTTATGCCAGCCCTTCCGTTTTAAAGCAATGCAAAAGTTAGTAAAAAGCTATAGATCATTAACTAAATGAATGGATTAAGCAACTAAAGCTATATTTTTTCCTGAAAATTAAAATACAATATTTTCGTTCAATTTCACCGATTTCTCAAACACTCGGCAGAAAAAAGCAATCGATCAGATTGAACAAAATTGTGTACTTTTTGATTTTTAAATGCAAACTTACATGCAAAGGCTGAAGGGCAGTGTTTAAAGTTCTAAACTAAGGCAATTCGCATATTTGGAAACTTTGCGACCATTCTGTTTACAACATCTTCCAGATCAATGTCTAGGGCCCTTTGTCTATGAACACTAATCACAACAAGACTTTTCAGTCGACGGTCTTCCATTGTTGTTCGAAGTGGGCATTTGATAAGTTTCAGTTTGCTGAATGTCGTTTCACAGCTCGCAGTACTCGCTGGGAGCGTAAGTGCAATCTGAAGACCGTGGAACAGTTCTGTGAAAGCCATACTCAGAGGTTTCAGAAAGTCAGCAAAATCTATCATGGAATCAAACTGTCGTTCATTCCTTTCTACTGGCCGTTTTGCTTGTCTCATCTCCATAGATAAATCTTCCAAACATAGGTTGTAATGTTCTGCTATAGGTTTAAACAACTGAAAGTCAAGAAAATTTTCTGAATTTGGTTCCATTGCTGATAAAGAACGGAAAATAGCTAAATTGCCACTACAGAAACGTCTTTGCAATTCACTTAAAAATCTGTCGATGGTTGGAAAAAATATTAATGTTTTGAAATCAACAGAATGTCTGACAGTATCACGCTTTCCAATGGAAGACAAGATCACAAAATCACCCATGTGACTGGGTAAGTTAGTTTGTCGTTTGTAGCTTGAAGCTTTTTCGGGCTCAACAAAATACAATTTGTTCTTTTTTGCCGTATCTAAAGATGACATATGGTAGTCTTCTGCCTTTCCGTCGTTTCTGTATGATTGAAGTTCTTCAATTAATGTCTCAACCATTTCAACTGCTTGCACGTAGTCCAACGAGGGATCCTGAAGCAAGACTGAAGTTATTTTTGATTCGCGCAAGATATCTGAAACAAGTAGCATGCAGTAGATGAATTTCTGGTCCAACTGAGATAAAATGCTACGGGCGACGAGAGCCCGTTCTCGATTGTCATCGTTCAGGTCAACTTCTTTCAAAAAGGAGACAAAGCAACCAAATCGTTTTTCGATTGCATCAACTGCTCTGATCTGGCTAGCCCAGCGTGTATCAGAGTAACTTTTGAACTCAACTGGCTGTTCATTGGTGTACATCTCTTTCTGATACTGTGTCCACCTGGCATGTACATTTGATCCGCTCAGAAAATTGTAACTCATCCGTAATGTTGAGAAAAAGCTGCAATAGGTATAACAGACTTCACTGCGTCGACAATAACCAAGTTTAACCTGAAAGCTAAGCAATGTATAAACAGCTTGGGGTACTATCTCCCTTATTCTCTGTTGAACGCCACTACACTTGCCACTCATAACACTTGCCCCATCGTAGCTTTGAGCGACTAAATGTTTTATATCAATTCCATTTGACTTCAGTTCCTGTTGAATATATTCAGTGAGACTTTCCGCTGTCAAATCCTCAGCCACCCGAAACCCCAAAAATTCTTCATGAATGTCACCTTCCAAGAAGTACCTGACAGTAAGGGACAACTGTTCCTCTTTTGACAAATCTTTCGATTCATCCACCAAAATAGCGAAAAGCTTAGCACTTCTCACTTCTTCTTTTATTTCATCTAAAATTATTTCTGACATAATTGTTAGTATTTCGTTTTGTACAGTGTGGTGGGTGTATTTAGCATTTGCTGGACCTTCTGTTAGTCTTAGGCGAAGTGGCTCAGAATACTGTTTCATAAAATGAAGTATTTCCAAAAAAATTCCCTTTGTTATCCCCATCAATTGTTTCCCGGTGGCCTTTTTGTGCAATATTTTGGACTGCAGTTAACCTAAGTATATCGGCGATAGTTTTGATATATTCGCGGTTTCTTTTCACTGTCAACGTATGCTGTTCATCAAGCAGGTGTACTATACTTTTATGACTATGTTTCACGTCCTTATATGCATTACTACACAATCAGCATGTTGATCAGATTTCTGATGTCGGAGAAGTCTATTATTTTTGGGATTATCGCCAGTACATTTCTTCCAAGAGTTAAACCCACCCGATACAAAAACAGTTTCCTCACCCTGCGGCGCTGAACCAAAATGTCGACAAATGAAACAAAAAAGTTTATTTTCCAGTGACGAATATTCTGTCCATGGATATTTTGCACACCAATCACGGTTAAATCGGCGGCCATGTGATTTTGGAAAAGCAGCTTTATCAGAAGTTGAAGGGTGTTGTGGTCTGTCGTCGGGTCCCTGCGAAATGTCATTCGGCCCCGCACTGGCCGCGGCAATACTTTTAAAGCATTTTGAAGCTTCTTGTCTTCTTGCTGACGATACAGCTGACGTTGAACTTGATGGGGGAGGCAATGTCTGGCTAGGATTAGGCTCTCCGACTCCAAGAATATCACCAACATCAAACTCTTGATGATCATTACCCCCATCATCTTCACCATGCTCCTTCACTTCATCAGCTGATCCACCTTCATTATGTAGACTAGACTGACTAGTAGAAGGCACTATGCAGCTTTCTTCTTGACTAGCTTATTTCCTCACATACTTCGCCCAATTCACTTTGATCTTGTATATTTTCTTCCCCGTTATATTTTTCGCGTTTTGGGTTATTAGATTTCCCAGGACCAACACTGCCCATTTCTGTTGTCCGTTTCTTGGAAATGTAATTTCGAATGTCCATCATTTATGGAGTAATTATTTATTTCAAGAATACTTACTGATTCTTTTCAGTTTCAGTAAATCAATTTTGTTTTAAATCTTATTGCGGTACAAATTTGGAATTTTCTGGTGTTTGGAGGTTTCGATACTCAGGTTTCTGGAACATGGATATCATCAAAGCACTCAAACGAAGAACAATTGTTTTTTCCAAGTGAAATAATTGAACAGTGCAAGGGAGATAATGCCCGTCTGTCGTAATGCGAAATACATGATTTTTTTTTTAGACAAGGGATATGGATAGACATGCCTTTGTTGGCTCATAACTTAATTATAACTTATAAGTATCTGCATCCGAGTCTTTAAATCTCTACTGCCTGGATGTGTTCATCAGCTAGCCTGAGGCTTTGGTCTAAGTGTGTATGGGAATAAAAAAAGAGAGGGGTGTGTGTGTGTGAGAGAGAGAGTGACTGAATGTGTTTGCGTGTGAGGGTGGATGGAAATGCATGCGAGATGGTTGGGGTGGGGGGGGGGGGGGCAACTGGGGGACAAAGCCTTCGTTTGGGGGGGGGGGCAAATGACCCCCATGCCCCCCCCCCCCCCCCCCCCGTAACGCCGCCACTGCCTAATATGAAAAGCAGACGACACTTGCAAAAAAATTCTTGAATGGGTATTATTTTCATTTTTTTTGTCTCAAAAACATAGGTTATGACCTGGGCTTTGCCGATTCCACATCACTGGATTCTATATACAAATCGCTCAAGAGTGAAAAAAACGCATGAAAGTTTAAGGAAAAAGAGGTGTATCGTCTGATTTGGAATCGGCAAATGGGTTTCCCCCATAGGATTCAGTGTTAAATTGCGAGCAAAAAAAACGTGTTGCCGTTTCTAAATCATCATCTTGCTGATTCTAAATCATCCGTGTCTGTACACGATTTTAACACTGAATCCCTATGGAGGCGTACACGGAAATCCATTTGCGGATTTTACGTCAAAAATCGAATCGTGTACGGTACACGGAAAAGAGGTGATTTGGAACCGGCAAACCCTCTGTCACGTTTCCTGAAGTAAAACTAACACATGTTATTGTTGTGACTGAATGAGGTTTTCATTCAAAGGAGTAGACTATAAATATGAGCGTCAGTTTTAAAAAAGAGTTGCGTGAATGAAAGGCATTCGTTCAAAAGTGTCGACTATAAAATATGATCTGTAAAAATAGACATTCGTGTTTTGTTTCGATGTAACGAAAAGAAATTGAGTTTAGAGACAATTAGAGAAAAAAATCAGAGGTAAAAAATCGTTTGTTCGCGTTTGTCACTATTAATTTTTGTGAAGTAATCTTAATAAACACTTAATGGAATGTTTGAATGAAAAATGTTGCTCATGTTTTTGTTGTGGCGCGAATGAAGGTTTTTCGTTTTAATGGATCGTTTTAATAATGTATAATAAAACGCATGTTCCACTCAATTAGGTTTGAGTGGTAAATTTTTAATATATTCATGATAATGATCAGAGATTTGAATGAATGAATGAATGAATGAATGAATGAATGAATGAATGAATGAATCCCTTTAACGTTAAATTAGAAAAACCAGTTTCTTTTATGTGCTAGAATGTTTTTAACTGTCATCAAAGGTTCTCTCTTAATTCGACACTGAGTGAATGTTTTTTTGATATGTGAATGGAATTCCTTTTAACAAACGTAAATTACTCTCAAATGCGTTAAATCAGAAACCGGTTTGTCATGTGCTTAAAACGTTTTTAAACTTTCCCAATTCAATCAATACTGAGTTGAGATGTGAATTTTTAGTTATTATATTAAAAACAGAAAGATTTTTATTAACTTAAAACATAAAAAATATAATTATACATTTAATTTTGAAAATAATAAAATAACTCGCATTAGCATACTTAAAGGAACATTAACAATTAAAAACGAAACATGTTTTAACAGATGGATTCTAGGCGCCGAGATCAAATTTTAGGTGAGTATGAACGTGCTAAGAAGGGCATTCAATCGGCTGCCAGAAGCAGACATCTTGGTGAGATTGAGCTCAAACGCGAAGCCACAAAAATATTTAAACCCGTGACGGAGGGTCAAGAGCGAAGCAGGAAGGAGATAGTCGAAGAATTGAGACCCATAAAAGAGAGTTCTTTGAGAATGGGTTCGTTGCCCGGTAGTTTTGGAAATCGGCATTCCGTTCAATCTACACCGGATTACGTTCTCACGGGAATTCAAACAGATTTGGGTGACGATACAGCTTCGACTATCACCACTGATAGCGTCGCGTCGTCCGAGGATGGCGGTAAGAGAGATCTGTTGTATGGGTTTTATAAGGATTCGGACGGTAATACTTTTATTGGCGACACAGAAGTAGAAATAGGTGATGATGAATTGACCGTAGGCTCGAACAGATACGAATTAACTGATGGACTGTGCAGATTGCTCCTTTACGACAAGCCTAGTGATTACACGGAACAGGATTTCGACAATTACGGTGACATTCTGGTTCAGACCCATGCCATGAAGAGAAATAATGATGCCAGAGAGACGAGACCCAAAGCCAACAGAGGTTACAAGTGGACGAAAGTGGTGAAACCCATATGGGATATGAATAAGAAGTTCGTCGAATCGGTGACTGGCAAAGGGGTGAAAACCACTTTTCTTCCGAGCGATTCTGACGCTCTGTCTCAGAGATTGAGTTTGTTGATGGCGAGCAGACGGGCTGGTAACACGGGATTAGATAATCAGATAGTTACTATATCTGACGAATTGTTAAGACAGAAGGTTTTGAATAAAAACTATTGTAAAAGGCTGATGAACGAATTGAAGGATTGATGTATATATAATAAGTAGAGAGAAACAAACAAACAAACAAAATATACAAAATAAAACAGTAAATTTTTACACTAGAATAATAAAAGTATTTAAACAACAAAACGATTTACCAGTGAAAAAAAAAAATATATTATAAAAATAAAATATGTTGGTGATAAAGAACAGGGGATACGTCAGAACTTATGTTCAAGGCGGTTCTGGCATCGTCGATTCTATAATGCGAGCGTTCACGAGCGATGCGGGTAGAAAACTCGCATCGACTGCGTTTGAGGTCGGTAAGAAGACGGCTTTGGATGCTGGTAAGAAAACCGCTTCCGAAGCCAGTGGTAGGATAGCTTCTGTGGCTGGCAAGAGGGCAGCCGACGCGTTGATCGACAAGTTGATCAGTCGATTCATTCTCACGTAGCCAACATTTTGAAATTAGCTAGCAATATTTTCCATTTCACACCTTTAGGAGATTTGATTATGGTCTGTTTCTGATTAAAATTAAAACCTTCAGCTCAGCAAAACATAATATTTTTTTTGTTGAACTGTTTTCAATGAAAAAAGACTTTTGGCTTGGCAATTAGTTGTAAAAACACAGGTGTTCTTTGAACCTAGTCATTGTTTTATCTGTTTTTGATAGTTTTGATAGGTTTGAGATGACTTCAATACTTTATTATAAACTGTTGCTTTTATCTTTTTTGATTAGAAGATTTATTGTTTATTCAATAAACCTATATAAGTAAAGAATCAGACAAAATATGATCATAAATTTATCATGGCCACTGCACAGATTGATGTTAATTTCTTGGAAAATGGTAGAGGTGGTCACTTTTTGATTCATGCTGGCTATAAATTTTCAATTCGGACAAGAAGAAATGAAAGGTGTTATTGGAGATGTGTAATTCGTGACTGCAGAGCCAAAATTGTTACCGTGGATAACATTCCAGTGTCAATAGGACAAGATCACAATCATGATAGTGACAATATGGCCCTTGCTGCCAGTGCTTTTCTAAATAAAGTTAAAAAAAGATGCCGTGATGAGGTTTCTCCCATTCCAAGAATATACGACGAAGAACTTGGCAGTCTCAGAGATAATGAGTTTGATGAAGTGACTGCAGATATGATAAAAAAAATTCCAACATTTGACAGTTGTAAAGCTGCCTTGTATAGAAGTCGTGCAAAAGTGTTGCCCAAATTACCAAAAACACAAAGAGAGATAGAGTTAAATAATTCCTGGAAAGAAACATCAGCTGGAGAAAGATTTTTATTGTGTGATAATACCAGTGAACAGGGTCACAGAATTATCATTTTTGGCACTGATGAAAATCTGAAACAATTGTGTGATTCACCTGTCGTGTTTAGAGATGGAACATTTTATTCGTGTCCTGGCTTATTTTACCAGCTGTATACCCTTCATGGTAGAATTGAAGGATCAGTATTTCCATTAATATTTGGCTTATTGTCTAACAAGACAGAACAAACTTACCGCCGTTTTTTCTCTTTAATTAAAGACGCTGTTATTGAGCGAAATTTAACCCTTGAACCAGCGATATTTCTAATGGATTTTGAGGTAGCTGCAAGAAATGCTGTGGTCGCTATCTATCCTTCCGTTTCACCAAAAGGATGTTTTTTTCATTTTACACGGTGCATATGGAGAAAAACACAAGCTGTTGGGCTGGCAGCCAGATACAGAAATGACGAGAACATAAAACTGCTGGTGCATCGAGCAGCAGTCCTGCCGTTAGTTCCCATCCACCTAGTTGAGGATGTGTGGTTTAATGCTTTAGAGAGTAGTGAAGACAATAGTTCAGAAGTGACTCAATTTACAGATTATGTGACTGAGACATGGGTTGAAGGTTCACCCTTAGAAATGTGGAATCATTTTGATAATGACGGTGCCTGTACCACAAACAACGTTGAAGGATGGCACAGCAAAATAAACAAATTGTGTGGGCATTCACACCCAAATATATTTTCATTAGTGACTTTATTAAAGCAAATCCAGGCAACAAATGAGGCCAGAATTATTCAGCTGCAAGCTGGGGGAGTACCACGCCCCAAAAAAAGAAAATACAGGCAATTGGATTCTCGTCTTTCATTGCTGAAAACCTGCCTACAAATGGGAGAAATTGACATTATGACATATGCAGATAAGGCTTCAGATTTAGTTCATTTAGAATAAATTTGGTGCTAGATTTTACTTGCAGTGCTCAATGTTCAGTGTTGTGTATCTTCTGATTCTTGTTTTTGCATTTATACCACTGTGAATAAAGGATTGTTTGTCCTTAACATATCTGTTCTTCTCTATTGAAAAATTCTAAGGGAACCTGTCCCAGCTCTTCTTCACTTTTACTGTTTCTGTGTTACTAAAGCTATTAATAAAAATTTATTTCAAATTTAATTATTTAAAATAAATAAACCTTATCAATAAATAATAACACAGAAACACTTTGCTGTCAGAGAAAATTAATAATCACCAAATATGAAACAGAGTATAGCTTAATTGGGGATTAACACCTATTGTTCTCCTTAACATCAATTCTCACTCAGCCAACATTTTTCAGCTTATCTGGTTACCCCAAAATTAAAAATGTTGGCTCCGTGAGAAGACACCGATCAGTCCACCGGTGAAGCGAGCTGCGTTAGAGCGAACGCCGAAAAGTTGGAAAGATTTTAAGGATGTTGTGGTACCCATACAAGATTTAGCTAAAATGATGAGTGGATCAGGATTGAAGAGAACTTGCGACGGTGTGATATAAATATATAATAATATTAAAAACTGAGTTTGAAAAAACATAAACATTGTTTGAAAAGAATCTAAAATAACAAACAAAAAAAATAAAACAAAGATGAACATTAAAAATATGTCTTGGAACGACGCTGCGACCAAGAGGTCGAATAACGAGTTCTTTCCCAAGAGCATAAGAGGCTTGATAGTGGGAAAATCGAATTGTGGAAAGACCAATCTGTTGATGAATCTGTTGTCCCGACCCGACTGGTTGGATTACGATAAATTGTTCGTGTTTGGCAAGAGCTTGTTTCAACCCGAATACAGATTGCTTCGAGAGTGTATGGATCGTAGATTGCCCAAAGGACGTCATAGCTAGAATCTTTGACAGTAGGGAGGAATTCGACAAGAGTTTTGGACGGTGCGGCGATGGAACTGATGAAGAGAAATGCATCTTCAAACGTCGAGTGTCGATTTTATGAGAACGCTAGTGACGTTCCGGATCCTAGAGAATTGAAATCGGAAGATAAGAATCTCATGATTTTCGACGATCTGCTTTTGGAGAGACAGAACCGATGCGAATCGTATTACGTTAGGGGTCGACACAGCAACGTGGACTGTTTCTACCTGTCGCAGAATTATTTTCGATTGCCCAGACAGACGATAAGGGAGAATGCTAATTTTCTATGTCTCTTTCGCCAAGATCTCAAGAATCTCAATCACATCTACGGTGACCAAGTCGCAAACGACATGAGCGTGGCGGAATTCAGGAGATTCTGCAAGAGGGTTTGGGATGGAGGACTTTACAGTTTCGTCGTGATCGATTTGACAAGTAAATTTAATCGTGGAAAATATCAGTGCGGATTCGACAAGTTTTATGTTTCTCATGATAATAAGATAGAGCGTGAAAATAAAAAAAATTTAGAAAATAATAAATCTTCAAATAATTAGTTTTGAAAAAAATAAAAAAAAATAAAATTAAAATATAATGTTGGAACAAGGAGAATTGTTAGAATGGAAAGCCGAGAATACGGCTGCAAAACAATCCATTCAAATCGTGGTGTGTGGCGATTCGACTCGATTCACTACGAAATTCGAACCTTCCATCGAATTGAATAGAGAGAAAAGATACGAGATGGCGTTGGTGAATCTGGAGACTTATTATTCCTTTCCCAACGTCACCGAAAAGAATAACTCATTCAAGTATTCCGATGGAGTGGATTGGTTGGAGATTCGAATTTCCAAAGGGAGTTATGACATAGACGATTTGAACAATTACATTCAGACGCGAATGAAGATGGATGGAAAGGGAAGCAAGAAGATCAGACTCTCTCCCAATCCTAATACCTCACAGACGATGTTGGATTTGGAAGATAATTTTCGGGTGGATTTCAACACGGATGATTCTATAGGCAAGATGTTGCAATTCGATCGAAAGATGTATCGAGGCCACGCGGCATCTGAAAATACGGTCGACATTCTCGCAGTCAATAGCATTCTGGTGAATGTGGACGTGATTGCTGGAAGCTACGTGAATGGTAGCGCTCAACCGACGATCTATTCCTTCTTTCCAAACGTGTCGCCGGGTTATAAGATCGTGGAGCGACCTCGAAATTTAGTTTATCTACCAGTGATTTTAGACACATAGTATAGTCTCAAAACCACGTTGACGGATCAAAATGGTGAACTGTTAGATCTTCGCAAAGAGAGGGTGACGATACGATTTCACATAAGAGAAATATAAAAGCAAAAAAAAAAAAAATATTGTGTATATATATAGATAACAAAAATAAAATAAACGCAATATTAATTTTATAAAATTATTTTAATATAAATAATTATTATTAAACAAGAAAACAATTGAAGTAAATATATTTTTAAAAAAGAATTATGACAGAATACGTGATTAAAAACGTGAACATATCCGCAGGACAGAGGAAGAAACTTAAGAGAGCGTTAACAACTCGAGGCGAGGCGGTGAGATTCAAATTCACTCACGAAGATCTGACGAGAGGCGGTCAGGATTCGATCGCCTGGACCAGAAGTCAAATCAAAAGGATGGAGAAAGCGATTCGCGATGGAAGAGGGTTGATGGTGAGATTGAGTCCCGCTCAATTGAGATACAATTTGAGAATGAAAGGTGGTTTCCTACCGCTATTGGCAGGAATTGCCGCAAAAGCATTACCCTTCACCATAAAGGCACTACCCTTTCTCGGAAAGACTCTCGGCGTGGGAGGTCTCACGGGACTCGTGAGTTCGGCAGTTGAGAAATTAATGGGTGGCAGTGGACTGACTATTTTTGAAGAAGGGAGGAGCCGTGTGTCGCATCCACGTAGACGACAGCGGTAAAGAATTGTATCTAGAACCCGTTTGAGGTGGCAACTCTTTGAGTGGAAACGGTCTCTATCTGAAGAGTGGACAGAACATTGAGTGACTTGGCAAGGGTTTGTTGCTCGGTGAGAATTCGCCATTTAAGAATATACCGATTTTGAATATGTTATTATAATATAAAATTATAATTATATAAAATATAAATCATAGAAAGTATAAAATAATATAAAATGGGTGGAGAAACAATTAGACGATAATGATGAATATCGCGAGACAGAGTGAGAAAAAAAAGATGTGGAAAAATGGTTAGACGCTAATGATGGATATCTAAGGAAAGAACTGATGAAAGAGTTAGATAAACAGCGGGATAGACGGTTGGAAATGAAAAGAATGAGACGCTTTCCACCGTCACCACTACCTTCTGAAGAGAATGGTAATGATGCGAGTGTTACCAAGAGATGCACAACATTCGTTCATAATTATGATTCGGATAAACAAATGTGTTGTTATAAAAACGTATCGTATTACAAAAAAAAGAAAAGAAGAATCGACGCTGAAATTTAAGAAACAAGGAAACGTTATCATAATATATGGTAATAGTGAAGAAGGAAAACAAAAAAAAATGAGATCTAAAGATGATCTCATTACTTTTTTTTTTCCTTCTTCTTCGCTAAAAAATCAATCTCTCTATTGTTTATATTTCCAAGTCCGTTATTAGCATGTTGACACTCGTGTATTCTCCTTTTTCGAAAATGTGTTGAATGTTTATCTTTACTCTTTTGAGTTTTTTTTACATCAGTGAACTTGCTCTCACCACCCGATTTGTCCACGAGTTCGCGTGAGATTTTTGGATATATGTAACTTCCATAGAACAACGTCAAATCATCCTTGTCGAAATCTTTATCTTTAGCGATGACGATTTTCTGCAGATCGCTTTGGTAGTGGTAAAACAAATGGAGCATGGCTTCATCCAATTTCAAAGTCATCTTATATCTGTCGTATTTATGCTCTAAGTCCTTCATCTCGATCTCGTTCAATTCGATGGGATTGTGTTGTTGTAATCTATAGATTTTATGACCGAATTTCTTATACGTTTCGACTCGTTTCAATTTCAATTCGCATCTTTTAGGTGTTGCTGTCATGATCGATTATTTGGTTTTTTGGTTTTATGAATTCTTGCAAATAATGTATATTTTAAATTTTGTATTTTAATAATTTGTTTAAAAAGTTTTGTTTTTTTTTTTTGCTCTTTATATATATATATATAAAAAAGTTTTTTAATTTTAATTTTCTTTAATGTGAAAATTTTTTTGTAAAAAGTAATGAGATCACCTTTAGATCTCATTACTTTTTTCCTTCTTTTTCTTCGCTAAAATCAATCTCTCTATTGTTTATATTTCCAAGTCCGTTATTAGCATGTTGGCATGCGTCATTTTTCCATTTACCAAAATGTCTTGAATGTTTATCTTTACTCTTTGGAGTTTTTCTACATCGGTGAACGCGCTCTCACCACCCGATTTATCCACGAGTTCGAGTGAGATTATTGAAAATATTTTTTTTTCATAGAACATCGTCAAATCGTTCTTGTCGGGTTTTCTGTATTTGGTGATGATATTATTCAGCAGATCGCTTTGGTACTCGTAAAACAAATCGAGCATGGCTTCATCCAATTTCAAACACATTATATATTCATTGTCGCAGCGCTCTAAGTCCAACATCTCAACCTTGTTCAATTCAATGGGATCATGTTCTAATGTATAGATATAAGTATCTGATAGCTTATATATTTCAACTTGTTTCAATTCACATCTTTTAGGTGTTGTTGTCATGATCGATTATTTGGTTTTTATGAATTCTTGCAAATAATGTATATTTTAAATTTTGTATTTAAATAATAATTTGTTAAAAAAGTTTCTCTTTTTATATAAATAAAAAATTAAATTTTAACATCCTTTTTTTTTTCGTATTAATTCAATTTTTTCACGTTAAGAACATAAAATTGATTAATTCTTTTTGAAGGAATTAAAACATATTATAAACAATTTTTAAAACTTTTTAACAAATTATCATTAATACAAAATTCGAAAAAAAAAAAATTCTTACAACCCAATTTTGAGATAAAAACAATGATCAAGTCCGAACATCCGAATTATAGTTTAGAACGTGCAAGACTTCAAACGTTTAAAAATTGGCCTTCGCATCTTGCTCAAAAACCCGAAGATTTAGCCGCTGCGGGTTTCGTTTATGTGGGTAAAAGCACCAGAGTTAAATGTTTTTGTTGCAACATACATTTAATGAATTGGGAACCTCACGACAGACCTTTACTAGAACATATAAATAATGTTAAAAAAGGCGAATGTGATTATTTGAACAAGATCATAACATTGGGATTGATTAAAATCGAAGACGAAGAGTGGGATAGAAATAAAAACCAAAAATTATTGATGGATATGTTACAATTAGGGTACACTAAGGAACAATTGTACAATGTGTTAAATAACGCAAACAAGACCTTATCTCAATTTTTGACTTTAGAACATCTGATTAAATTCATGACACAAGCGGACGAGTTATTGTCGTGTTTCGAAAACGAGTCGAGCAACACGAACACGTGTTTGCTTTGCGAAAATGTCGCAAACGTTTTGTTTCTACCGTGCGCACATTTGTGTTATTGTAAGGAATGTTATTCTAGAGACGAGAAAACGTGTTCGTTCTGCAAACAAGAAATAAAAGCGATCGTAAATTGTTTTGAATAAAAAAAACATTAAAGAAAAAATTGAATTAAAAAAAAAATCTTTTTTTTTACATAAAGAGTAAAAAACAAAACTTTTAAACAAATTATTTAAATACAAATTCGAAAAAAAATATTTTTACAAATGGAGCAAACAGATAAAAAAATGTAAAATTTAAATGAGAAAACCGTACCACAGTTAAACGAGATTTGTAAACTATTAAAAATTTCACATTTCAGAAATCATAGAACTAAATCAAAAAAAATTGAAGTCATACAGAAATATTTGTGAAACGATGGAAAGGCAAACGAAATGCCGATAGCAACGATGTCAAAAAATGCATCGGTTGCGAAAAATGAGAAGAAGAAGAAAAAGATAGTAAAAGGAATCGAAATGCCGATGTTGAAAAAAACCAAAAACGTTTCGATTGTGAAAAATAAGAAGACGACTAAACGAAAAGCCGTTGAAGAACTTCAAGTTTCCAAAGAAAAGAAAAGAAAAAATAAAACGAAAACAAGTGATGCACTTCAGATTCTAGGCAAATGAGATATATCGAGCGAAATTCGACGAGCAATAAACTAAGGGAAAGGAACAGAATATCTAGCACGACTCGCCACGGAACTATTTCAATCAAAGACCGTATAAAGGGAGAGTGCGATCAAAGACATTTTTAAAACTTTCGACGTGGTTCCCTCGTTGAAGAAAATCGATCCGAAATTGTTCATGGAACGGGTGAAGAAAAAAGTATTGGATTTGTTTTGCAAATACATGAATGTGGGACTAAAAATTAAAATGATACTCCATTGCGTGATGAATAAAATCGACGTGAAGTATGGTGAGAGCATCGTGAAAAATGCATATTTCAGATCTAACGTCGAACCCGTATTTCGAGGTTCAAATTTATCGGACGTTTTCGAACAGATGAAAGACAAGATGCTGATGTCTCTCGCGAATTATCAACATGAAGGTAGTAATTGGACGTTCGATGAGGTGTTGAAACTCGAAATTCACATAACTGAAAACGATTCATTGAAAGGGTCTTCCTACATGAAATTACCGTATTTCTTAACTGAAAAAAATGCTGTGATCAACGTGAGAAATAAAGATGATCAGTGTTTTAAATGGGCAGTCACCTCCACTTTATACCCTGTCAAAATGAACTCCGATAGAGTTTCTCGTTATGAAGAGACTTCTAAAAATCTCGATTGGACCGGAGTTACTTTTCCAACAGAGTTAAAACACATCAAACGTTTCGAGGCTCAAAATCCCACCGTAGCGGTGAACGTCTTGGGATACGACAATGACAAACGAACGATCTATCCTCTCAGACAGACTTCGTATCTCGAAAGAGAAAAGACAATTATTTTATTATTGATTTCGAATGATGACAATCATCATTATTGTTGGGTTAAACTTCCAAGCCAATTACTGTCGAGACAAAACAATAAACATGAACATAAGGTATGTTTATGTTGCAACTGTATGAACGCGTTTAAGAGCAAAAAATCGTTAGCGAAACATCAGGAATATTGTAACGAAAATCAAAGTGTCGCCGTTGAAATGCCCAAACACAACACCATCGTGCAGTTTGAAAATCACAATAGAAGGTTGAAAGTACCATTCGTCATGTACGCCGATTTCGAATGTTTCACCGCGAAAATGGGTTCCTGTCAACCCAACGCTCTTCAAAGATATCAAAAACACATACCTTCGGGCTATTGCATTTACGTGAAATGCACTTTCGACTCGCAACATGACATGGGTCCCTTCACCTACACGAAACAGTATGAAGACGACGACGTGGACCAAAGGTTCGGGGAAGAGTTAGAATCGAAAATTCAAATGTTATACGACAAATTCAAAACTCCAGCGAAAATGATCATCATGCGAGAGCAGCAAGACGAAAATAACAGATCCACCAAATGTCACATACGCAGACAATCATTCGATGAGAATTCGGAGGAAAATAAGAAGGTCAGAGACCACGATCATTACACGGGTCTGTATCGTGGTCTGGCTCACAGCAAGTGTAATTTAAAATATTGAGATGCCGTTTTCTATCCGGTGATGTTTCACAATCTCTCGGGTTACGACAGTCATCTGTTCGTGAAAAATCTCGGCACCTCACATGAAGAATTAAATTGCATCACGAACAGCGAAGAAAGATACATTTCCTTCACGAAATGGAAGCTCATGGAGAAGAAAAGAGTAATCGACGGAAATACGTTGGAAGTAAAAACGAAATCCATTCGTAGAGGCATATGTTTCATCGACAGTTTTAAATTCATGTCGACCGCTCTGGAAAAATTAGTCGATAACATGAGCAAGGATAAATTTAAAATCACGAGCGAACATTTCGGAGAATGAGTAGACGTCATGTTGAGGAAAGGAGTCTATCCTTATGATTACATGAACGATCTAAAGAGATTCGAAGACACCGCACTACCTTCGAAAAAAGATTTTTATTCGAAATTATACAAATCCGACATTTCCGACGAGAATTACGAACACGCCAAAAACGTGTGGAAATCATTCGATATGAAAAGCATGAGAGATTATCACGATCTCTATCTGAAGACCGACGTTCTGCTCTTGGCAGACATGTTCGAAAATTTTTGGGACGTCTGTCGTCGAAATTACGATCTAGATCCCGCTTGGTATTTCACTGCACCCGGTCTGGCGTGGGACGCTCTGTTGAAGACCACCAAAGTTCAATTGGAATTATTATCCGACGTGAACATGTTGCTCATGTTTGAAAGGGCTGCGAGAGGTGGCGTCTCGATGATCTCCCACAGATATTCTAAAGCTAACAATCCCTACATGAAAGAAGGTTTCAATTCGAAATGATCAAATAAATACATACAGTATTGGGACGCTAATAATCTGTACGGTTGGGCTATGAGTCATCCTTTACCGATTGGAAATTTCAAATGGGTGACGGAATCAGAAGAGATGCAAAAATGGAGAGACTATCCTTGCATTTTAGAAGTCGATTTGAACTATCCGGAAGAATTACACGATCTACACAACGATTATCCGCTGGCTCCCGAGCGAATGGAACCGAACAAAAAAGACGAGGAAAAACTCATTCCGAATATATTTAACAAACGTAACTACGTCGTCTACAGCGAGAATTTGAAACAATACGTCGATTATGGGATGAAATTAGTCAACATACATCACATCATTCGATTCGACGAAGAGCCTTGGATGAAAAAATACATCGATCTCAACACAAATCTCAGAATTCGAGCCGAGAACGATTTCGAAAAAGATTTCTTCAAACTCATGAACAACTGCGTGTACGGTAAATCGATGGAAAACATCAGGAAGAGAACCGATGTTCGACTCATCACGTCTGAGAAAAGAGCTAAAAAATTAGTGGCGAAACCCAATTACAAACACCGAACCATATTCGACGAAAATCTAGTGGCCGTTCACATGCAAAAGACGCACCTGAAGTTCGACAAACCGTATTATCTCAGACTGATCATCTTAGATATCAGCAAGCGATTGATGTATGAGTTTCACTATGATTACATCAAACGAAAATTTGGTGATAAAGCCAAACTACTGTTCACTGACATAGACAGTTTAGTTTATGAGATAGAGACGAAAGACGTCTACCGAGATATATCTCAGGACGTGGCTGAGTGGTTCGACATGAGCAATTATCCTGTTGATCACCCATCCAACATTCAATCGAATGACAATAAGAAGGTGTTGGGTAAATTTAAGGATGAGAGTGGCGGTAAACAAATCGTCGAATTCGTGGGCTTGAGACCCAAACTGTATGCTCATCGTCTAGAAGATGAAGAGATCAAGAAGTGCAAAGGGGTTAAAGCATGCGTGGTGATGAAAAACATCTCTTTCAAAGAGTATAAAGATTGTCTGTTAGGAAGTGGTCCGGTGTATAAGACTATGAAATCGATTCGAAGCGAAAATCATGACTTGTATACCGAAATAGTCAACAAGATTTCGCTGACAGCCGACGACGATAAGAGATTCGTGTTAGACAATAAAATAAGCACTTTGGCACTCGGACATTGGATTTCGGATCTAATTAGAGACGATATGATTGTGGATAATTGGATTCCAGATATGATTGTGGATGATAAGATTCCAGATATGATTGTGGATGATAGGATTCCAGATATGAGTAAGGATGATAGGATTCCAGAAAATCAAGAGGAATTAGAGGGATTCGAAATTATAGATTATAGAAATCGATAGAGACATCGAGAGAGTTAGTTTAAAAAGAAAAAGAAAAAAATAAAAAAAAAATAACGTCATATTAGTAAATTATAATAAATAAAAAAAAAAAAAAAAAAAAAAAAAAAAAAAAAAAAAAATATATATGCATTTATGAATAAGAAAATAAATATACCCGTAGAAGGTGTTGTTTTACCTAACGAACCCCTATCCAACATCGATCTATTGAATGCAGCAAAAGATTTGAAAATCAAAGATTTTGTAGGCGTGTTTTCCAGAGATGCCTTACCGAAGAGAAGACCTCGACAATCGGAATGAGGAATTTTAAATCTAGATGATTCATCGGGTGAAGGCACTCACTGGGTGGCATGGTTCAAGAACGGGAAGAAGAAAACTTATTATTTCGACAGCTACGGAATCTCACCGCCAAAAGAAATAAAGAACTATTTCAACAAATCGATGGTTCGTTACAACACGGATCGAGTGCAATCACCAGATCAAGTGTTTTGCGGTCACCTGTGTCTCTACGTTCTCAAGAGATGGTCTGAAGGAGATCGGTTTCAAGACATTCTCAATGATTTACATTAGAGAGAGATTTTTTTTATAGTATATACAAAGATAAAAAATTATTTTTAAAAATTTTAATCGAATAAAAACGAAAAATAAAAATAAAATAATTCATTTTTAATAAACTGCGTTTTTGAATATATTTTTTCTAAAAACAAAAAATGCTCACAACAACATGCCAGTCGATAAATTTGGTAGAAGTGACGACGAAAAAGTCAACCTAAGAAAGAAGAGGAAGACGTTCGAAGTCGACGATGGTTACAACGTTGCCAACTTGGACGAACATTACGTTTGGAGATACGAACCTCGAGAGGAACCTTTGAACATGAACGATAAGAAGCTCTACAATCTTCCCGAGCCGATAGATCTCGCAGATGTTGCGACTAAAAAATACGTTGACAGGGGGAACGCCAATTTCAAATGAATCATGCTAGATAATTATGTGGATAAAACCATGACCGACGATCTCGATCTGAAATCCAAACGTTTGGTGAACATCGCGAATCCCATAGATCCCACCGATGCCGCGACCAAGAAATACACGGATGACTCTCACGCGAGATTCAGCGAACACCTGAGAAATAGATACGTTCAGAAAATGATAAACTCGGAATTGAACGCCAGTTCTAACAAGATAACAAACGTGGCCACTCCCACGAATCCTAAGGACGTGGCAACCAAACACTATGTAGATCTGGAACAGAGAAAGTCTGACAGACGAGAAATGAAATCGGATCTGAATGCGGGATTCAACAAGATATTGAATCTGTCGAAGGTTGACGACACGGATGCGGACTCAACCACGGTCAACAAGGGCTACATGGATTCTGCCGTGATACGATCACAAGAATACCTAGAATCACAAGTGGACGATCTCTACCTGAACAAACAATCTGGCGGAACCATGGAGGGTGGTATCGACATGAACGGTAAGAATTTATTCGGACTCAGTCACGATCCCAAATTCGATTCCAGCGCAGTCAGCAGAAAGTACGTGGACGACAACTCGGTCTGGAGAAAGGGTGACATCATGGAAGGTAAACTAGACATGGGTGGACACGCGCTCACAAATCTACTGGATCCCGTAAACATGACGGATGCCTGCACCCTGATTTCTGTGGTGGAGAAAGTCAAATATGCTAGACAATTGAGCACCCTGTGGGCCGAGGAGGCCGGCACCTTAGATGAGGGAAAAGCTGAGTGGTCTTTCGGAAATGGAGGTAGCGGATCGAAACATGGTCAGATGGGATATCCCATGCCGCTGGGAGGTGAAATTCTTAGAATGAGTCTGGCTTCCTCGGATTTGAATAACAGAGCGGTCGTCAATCTCATGGTGAATGGAGTAGAGAGCGATAACAGATACAGCGTCGAAAAGACTGAGAATCAACGCGCGAATGTTAGCACATTCGGCACGCCTCTCAAAGTGAACGCTGGAGACAGGATTAATTTCGTTATGAAAACCAATAATCCCGAAGCTGCCACTTCCGTGGTGAGTCTACTGATCGAACTAGTTCCTTTTAACAAACAGTGAATGCGTGGAAAATAATGAATTAAAAAAAAATAATGTGTGATTTATTAAAAACAAAAAAAAAAGTAATGAGATTTAGAAAGATGTTCAATCTCTCTAGATCACATTACTTTATTTATTTTTTTTTTTTGGTTTTGTTTTAATACGTTATTTCTCATAATGTTTCATCTCGTGAAATTGGATCACCTATCTCGAAACACACGTCGACATCTATTTTAGCATTTCGAAGAGCTTTTATACATTCTCGAAAAGCAGTTGGTTCTCTATACATCAACGTGTCTAAAAGTTTTCCGGTCTTATCTTCTATCAAGATTTTACTTTCGATTTCACGTCTCATATAATCAGTCAATATCAAAGGTTCTGTTTTGACTAAAGTGTCTGGAATTATTGCTAACGAATCTTGCGAAATATTTTTAATCAAAACACGTCTGTTTCTTCTTATGTATTCTCTTTCTTTATCATTCATTTTTATAATAATTTTTTTAATTTTCATTTATATATATATTTTTTTTTTTTTTTTTTTTTTCACACTCGTCTCTCATCGAATGATCGACATCTTATTTCCGTCCGATTCGAGTTGTAACTCTCTGTCCGACAGGACCAGGGCGAAGGCTTCGGTGTTTCTCGGCACGTTCCTATCGAATTGCATCTTGATCTGAATGTCTAAGATGCTACTCTTGAGTCGTTCACTCTGTTTACTGACGTCGAATACGAACATGGGATACATCGACTTGTATTCACCGGGAGATATGTTAGGGTTGCTCATCAATTCGTCTAGACCATGATACTTCTTTCTAAAATCAGCGGCATCACCGTACAGTCTGCAGAAATCGTTCTTGTCGAACAATGCATTGTAATCGATTGCTGGATATCTCGTGGCGTTCAGAAACACTTGCATGTTTCTCAAATGGCAGTGATCAAACAGCGACGCATTCTTTTCCTGAGACCCATCCCTATCGGTCTGAAATGCAACCACGATGAAACGCGGTCTCTCGGAAGTGGATTTCACCATCAATCTCCAATCGAAGTGATTCGTGGAGGGAGGAATGCTAGCCATGTCGCACTGTCTCATTCTAAATCCCACAGGTAATTTACTCTTGGATTCTATGATCTTGTAGAGACGCGCTTTTTCCACGATCGAAGGCTCCACGTGCAGAACGAACCACGATATCTTGTGTAGAGTTATCTTACCTGCATTGGTCACAGTGAGTCTAACTATTGCGTCGGCGTCTCCTTTTCGAATCAACGTCAGATTGTGTTTGAATCCGTACATGATCTTGTTGTAATCGTCTGCAAATCCGAAGATGTGTTTCAAAGGTATCCTGAACGAAAACGTTCCTTTAGGTCTGGACATCTTGACGACGTAGTCGAATATCAAGGTGGCGCCGGCGCTAGCAGGGCCAATGGTGTCTTTCACCCACAAGGGATTAAGTCCTCTGGATTTCGAAAAATCATCAGGATACGTCAAGAGTCTGAACATCGTGGTGGCCTGACCGGGATGAAACACAGATTCTATCTCTTGTCCGGATAGCATGTATTTTATATTACTGAATAGATGCATGATGCCATTATTGGCTAGAGTGACCATGTCGTCGTCGGCGTAGTCGCTCTCATCTTCCTTGGTGAGACGTCCCTGCACCACTATGTAATTCTCGCTAGGATGTATGAATAGATCTTGAGTTTCGACGTTGATTCTTATCTCTCCCGCATTGTTCCAAATCATTCTGGTTACCGGTTCGTATTCGTGAACCTCATATTCTTGAATACTTTCATCTTTCACTATGCTTTGTGCTATATCTAGTATATTTGTCATTTTAAAGGATTTTTAGTTGTTTTTTTTGTTTATTAATTAACTTGCTTTCTTTATCGAAAAATAGTTTTTAATTATTTTTTATTATTATTTTTCTCTCTTATATATATATGTTTAACCAAGAAAATATTAAAGAAAGTAAATAAAAGAAATTTGTTTTCTTTATCAAAACTTTGTCTTCTGTAATTGTTGTTCGTAAAACTTTCCAATGATCTCTTCTCCATCCAAAGCTTCGATTTCGTAAGTCACCGGATCGGTGTGAAATATTTTGATTATCATGAAGATTTCCGAGGTTCATCGAGGAGTATAACCCTTTTCGAAGTGCTTCTTATAAGCGTAGATTCTCACTCGATCACCGACCGCAAATTTCGGCATTCTAGACTTCTTCCTGATCTTAGATCTTTCAGGATATAGATTCGTGTAGACCCGTTTTTCATTTCGAGGATCGCTAGCTTCCACGGGAGTCATCTTGATCAATCTGTGTCGCGTGTTGTTGTAATCTTTGACCAGACCGTTCAGAGCGTATATGTATTTCTTGGTCGAATTCGCCGTGAAGTATCTGTGCATCTTTTCCTTCATCGTTCGATTCCAACATTCCACCACGCTGATTGAGTAGAGGTCTACCAATCAATGAACGTGCTTGTTGTAGAATTCCTTTCCCTTATCCACCCACAATTTACTCGGTTTTTGAGAAGACGAGTCGAACATGCTCTTCAGAGCCTCGGCGATGCAAGGTCACGATTTATTCTTCAAAGCTCTGATCCAACTGTATTTGGAAAACACGTCGATGACCGTCAATAGATATTTGACGCCCTCGTTCCACCTCGAAAACGATCTCATGTCAACCAAGTCGGCAGACCAAATATCATCCAAACCCTTCACGAACACCCTTCTCTTTCGAAATTTACGCACTATGGGTTTGTGTAACTCCTCAGCCAATTCGCTCATCAATAATCGTTTCTTCTTCTTTTCTGATGCACTTTTTTTTTTTTGAACGCCCCATCTGAATCGACGTTATCTTCTCTGTCCTGGTCAGATTCGATATGCCTCTCAATTTCCCCAACATGTTTTTATCGCAGACGTCGTTGCGAGTCTTGGTGTCGGCATGTCCGGCGTAGCACAGATTGTGATCATACGCGGCCGCGTCCACCCTATTCACAGGTTTGCTCCAAGATTTGGGTGTCAGATCGGCATTGAGTCTCTTGTTCAATTTCGTTCCGGGTCCCATGAAACTGTGACCGGGTAGATGCATTTCGAAAGGTAGATTATTGATCATTTTATTCACAATGCCTTTACCTTTGCTCGTGTTCTTTTTTTTGATGAATCGAGTCTTGATAGAACCACACACGTCGCAAATTCCGTGAAGCATTTGTCTGTCGTTTTTAGTTCGTACTTCTCGAGAATTACTCGTCTCGGTAACTCTCTTACACTTTACGCAATACATTTTTTAAGAGTTATTTAAATTAATTTCGTTTTTTATTTTATATATAATTTTAATAATTAATTAATTCTGTTCTTATTATATATATTTTTTTTTCAATCGCTGCTCTTGAGTACTATCATCTTACTGAATTCCTCCCTGGCCTCTTTCCTCCCCTTTTCCACGAGAGAATTCTTCATTTCTTCCTTGATGATCTGACGAGTCTTGATTCTCACCGCTTCTTTCATGGCATCGTATTTCGTTTTCTTGCTCAATATCGCGAAGTATTCTCCGTCCGATATCCTACCATCTTTCAATGCCATAGAGATCATTTCGGATATCGTGTCGATCTTGGAGTCGGCCAAGACGAGAATCTTGTCGTGTTTCCTCACCTTCAGATATAATTTCCTACTCAAAAAGTTTCCGAGCGTGCTAAACAATCCGGCGGCGAGAGCCACTCTTTCTATGGTCAACACGGTCAGAATGCCAACCACAGTCGACAACAATCCAATGCCGTCCGCATGTAAACCCATGGAAATCTTGACGAGTGTCGTGTCAATCGCGTTGACGAATTTCACGAAACGCGAATACTTCTTCTTGAGAGAATGACGAGAATCTCTCTCTCGAGTTAGATACTCTTGGATTCTACTGATTTGATCGATGCGATACCTCTCTCCTCTTTCTTTGTCTTCTAGCAATGGTGCCGTCGGCAAAACACCGTTCGGCTTCTCATCCTCGTCGTTCACTAACGTCGGATACAATTTATTTCTGGTTCTCATTTTTGTGTTTTTTTTTCTTTCTAATAATAGATAAAACATTTATGTGTGTATTTATTTTATTTTCTATTCTCCCTTATTTTATATCAACGAGAAAACTTAGACGTATGCTTCATTGAACAATAATTTCATGACGCATCCCTTGTCTTCTAAAGTCAGACTTTTACGCGCCAATTTCAGTTCTTCCGAAACTGTGGGCTTGCTTTGATCCTTACAGAAGAGTAATCTCTTCCAAAACGCGATCACTTCGTCGATTTGAACGCGTTCGAACGCCGGTTCGAAATACTTGACGACCATATCTTCCCTTTCCATCCACAGACACGAATGATTCTCGTGATCGAAGTCTAGGTGATCCCGACATCCAACGCATCGTTCTAACAAGAGGCGACCTAGTTGTTCGTTCACACAGAATGCATAGGCTCTCATCAGCATTTTTAAAAGAAACCTTACTCTAACAGTCTGAGAAGCGTCCATGATTTACGTATTTATTTTTTTTTATTATCTATCCAATTTGATATATTATTTTTTTAAATAACTATTTATTTATATATTTTTTCTCTCCTATATATATCAATCACTTTTTTTTTATTTCTTCAGGAAACGTGGCAGTGGGTTTGCCGGTTCCAAATCACCTCTTTTCCGTGTACCGTACACGATTCGATTTTGACGTAAAGTCCGCAAATGAATTTCCGTGTACGCCTCCATAGGGATTCAGTGTTAAAATCGTGTACAGACGCAGATGGTTTAGAATCAGCAAGATGATGATTTAGAAACGGCAACACGTTTTTTGCTCGCAATTTAACACTGAATCCTATGGGGGAAACCCATTTGCCGATTCCAAATCAGACAATACACCTCTTTTTCCTTAAAATTTCATGCGTTTTTTCACTCTTGAGCGATTTGTATATAGAATCCAGTGATGTGGAATCGGCAAAGCCGATTCCAAATCACCCTAAAAACGTTAAAATCGTGTACCTGTACACGATTTTAACACTAAATCCTATGGAGGTGTACATCGATGTACGGGTACATGTACAAAGTGATATCGAATCGGCCTTTACCACCTACTCCTATGTTTTAGAGACAAAAAATGAAAAAATAATGAAAATTATTGAACGTTTTTTTAGAATAGCGCTGGCCGTTACGTTAGGCAAAGGGTTAAACAATATAATTATCGTTAAAATGAAAAAGTAATAAACAGAGTAATCGCTTGACTGGACTGGTTACGTGAAATAATTCATTCGAGGCGAGGGTCTTTTTTGTAAAACACCCGTGCGCAAAAACTTTTTTCCGCCTCGAGACCACCCACCACTCCTTTTTCTGGGGACATTTTTTTTTCTCTTTTCATGCAGGGGACACATCCCTTTCAACCCAGTTCAACCCCCAAGAATGAAACCTCACCACAAAACTGTCTGATTTTTTGGTCATATTACTGATCAGTTGCATCTATTCCACCTCTTTTAACGACATAAAAAGAGAGATAATTCTCCAGTTTAACCCTTTACCGAACGTAACGACCAAAACCAGCCAGCGCTAGTCACAAAAATCGCCAATTAATTGTCATTATATTTTTCATTTTTGTCTCAAAAACATAGGTTATGACCCCTCTCTGGAACGAGCTCGTTCCAATGAGGGGTCATAACCTATGTTTTTGAGTCAAAAAATGAAAAAATTTAGTTATTATTTTGAGCAAAACCAGAGATAAGTAAGATGAATACTTCGTGTCTGCAATAATTTAATGGTACCTAAATGTTCCAAATTAAATCTTATAGTGTTTTAGCATGGGTTGTTGGGGTGACAAGCTCAGTTATATTCACTAACTTGAGTAGATGTGTAGGATGTAGCTCCCTGACACAGTGTTGTCAACGTGGTGTTTTTTGGCCACTCATGCGATGTACAACAAAACCTTGCTTTATTAAGTCACCCTTACAACACTTCGAGTGACCATTAGAATCTAACTTAGATTCAATGGGATCATGGAGGTGAGTTGAGATGGGTTGATGGGGTAGAAAAGGCAATAGCCTATATGTGCACTGTATTGATGCTATCTTTCTAGCCCACCAGCACCTGGCAGCACAATGATTTTGTAGAGGAACTGACAAACTTGATCATACACCCTGACTTAAACCCTAACCAAATATCAAATTCATTGTGAATCATGGGTTACCGGTACGGTACAACTGTGTGGGCAGCCGGTGCACTGCTTAAGGTTGTAGTGAAGCTCCATGCAGTTACCAGTGCCAGTACCTTTATAGTGTAGTAGACTTGGGTCCTGTTTTACTTACACCCTGTTTTACTTACACAACCTGGTCGGCCGGTCGGGGTAAACTCTATTGTAGTTCGGTGCAAGTTTTAATCTGCTATCACACAGGGCAGTGCTGCACTTGGCCGTGATCGAGAGATACTCCTAAGCACTTTTTGAAGAAAATGGACTGTTGTGAGCGTGACTGCCGGGTGTATTACTTCAAACTCCGCGAGTCCAGGGTAGACTAGAATAGATGGGATTAATAGGGGAGGTGAGGGATGCGATTATACATGTATAAACCAAGCTAGGCCTAATATGGATGGCCCACATTCTGGGCCCATTTGTAGTTGTAACTCTCATATCTGTAGAGAAACATATTTTTGCATAAAATATGTTGTGAATTCTTTTGTTTAACCCTTTACCCAACGTAGCGGCCAAAACCGGCCAGAGTTTTTCTCACAAATCGCCAATTAATTTCATTTGTTTTTTTTTTTTGTTCATTTTTTTGTCTCAAAAACATAGGTTATGACCCCTCATTGGAACGAGCTCGTGAAGCTTGTTCAAATGAGGGGTCATAACCTATGTTTTTGAGACAAAAAATGAAAACAATTAGTTGTTCAATAATTTTTTTTGCAAGTGTCGTCTGCTTTTCATTTTAGGTAAAGGATTAACTCATTTACTTCATGCATCTCTTCATCTTATTACTTCCTCTGTCAGCATCAGTTAGACTTTCGTATTCTAATTTTCATTTTTCTTCCTGATTTTTCTCTACATACTTTCTTCCCAAAACCCAGCTGCATCCATTCATTTTACAATACAACTTGATGAATATCACTTGATTTTATGTTCAGTTGAACTTTCAGCTTTTTTTTTTTTGGTTTCTTCTGTCAAACCTTTGCTCAGGGATGTGGCTAGAGGGTTTCAGCTGGGGAGTGCCACCGGTGTAAATTCCAACTGTGAGTGCTTTCGATAGGTGGTTGCACTGCAGCGCTGGATGATATCTTTTAACCCTTTACCCAACGAATCGCCCGCATCCGCTCGCGTAATATGCAAATACAGCTGCTGAAAAATTTCAACAAAACCATATCATGTGACCCCTCTTTGGAGCGAGCTCGTCGAGCTCGTTCCAAAGAGGGGTCACATGATATATGGTTTTGTTGAAATGTTTTTAAAAAATTAAAAAAATTGATATTTAAAATAATGAATTTTGAAATCGTCTACGTTGGGTAAAGGGTTATGAACCCTTCTGAAAATTTTAACTAGCTCTGAAACGGAAAGATCATCATTTATAATGTGCTGGGTCAGAAAATTTACCGGATTGATGTCAGAGTCGAAATTTTGAGGCCATGTCAATTTTAGAGTAGGAAATTTGAAACTCAAGTTTCCAGTTGGAAATAAAAGATCAAACTTTCTCATCATTAGTTGCAATTTTAATATTTTTCATGAACAATGTTAACTTATTGAATTTCCAAACATTTGATTTTTGACCTCGGAATTTCCAACTATTGAAAAAAATACTCCTAGCTGTGGGGGGGGGGGGGGAGACCCCCCCCCCCCCCCCTGTCGCCACATCCCTGTCTTTGCTATATTTGAATACTTAAATGATTTATTTGATTGAACATTTGAGTTTTCTTTATGCAATACTGGTTTAAGTCTGTTGAAAACAGGTTAAGGGTGAGGGATATTGAACACCAACTGTTTGATATTCACCATCTCACCAAATGTGAGTTACAAGAGCTGGATATTAGTCATGCTACTGTGTCACATGTGTACTAACTACCCTAAACACCATTAAATCACCTAAGAGTGTAACTGTATAGATTAAAACAGAAGTAAATGCATAAATTTGATGAGAGGAAAAAAGTGACTTTTTTCGTGGCGAGACCACCCACCCACCCCGGCCCTGTGAAGGGGAATATTTTAAGAATCCTCCCACCACCCACCCCCACCCCTCGCGATAATGGCAGCAAATTAGTCGAGTTTACATGTGAATATCGGAAATCCATCGCTTCGATAGCATTTTTTCCAATTAAAAACTGCAAATGTGCGCAGCAACAGTGAATATAAACTGCTTGTTCATTTTTTCAAAAATTCTGACAAGAAAAATGTATTATTTGCAGGGGAGGGGGTGGGGACCACTAACAATTTGCAAGACGTGACGTCCTATTTTTTATTCGGCTCCTTTTTACACCCACCTACCCACTACGTGCAAATTTTCTACTACCGTTCTCAGACCCCCACCCCCACTCTCCCATTAAAATCCAAAATAAATTTACCCCAATTGCCCACGATGACGCTGTGTGCTGAGACGTACTGCACGCCGAGGTGCACATGTCTTCAGCCAATCTAACCCTGTCTGTGCTGTATAGTACGCAGTACAGCTGTGCAGTGTGTAGTACAGTCGTGGGTTATAATGTTGAAGAGCTGACAGCTGCTCGTCGTTGCTCGGTGGTTCTCTCCGGGTACTCTGGCTTCCTCCACCGGTAAACCTGTCAGCGACACGATATGACCCTGGTTGTTAAAGTGTCGTTAAACACCAACAAATAAATAAATCAATCAATCAATTAATAAATAAATAACTTGGGTTGAATTTAGTGCATCAGAGAGAATTTTCCCAAAATATTGTCTGCACATTTTTTACATTTCGAACAAGACACCCACCCCCTACTAACGAGTGACATTTTCCCAGATTAAGCCCAATATTCTCACTTGTAAAGCCTCCTGATGTTGTAATTATGTCAAGAGTGTGATGAACAACATCATCTTTAAGGTTTGAAACACAAATGATGGTATATATTAGCTGATATATTTTTAAAAAATTCAAAAAAGTTGGAAATGCACATTTTTGGCGCACTCAAGAGACCCACCCACCCCCACGTCACGTCTTGCAAATTTTTGGTAAGACCTTGCACGAGGTTTCGATTACCCAAAGAATCATGAGAATTGCTTAAAATTGTCTCAGGAACGAACATAACCGCAGGTTTCTAGCATCTCAACTGTATATTTCTATGTGCTTTCCCGCAAATATCAGTTATAGTAATGAACTTCTTCAGCACATGGACACATACGACCTGAAGCAATAGCCACACTATCATTGCACCCACTTCGTCCCTACGCACCTACGTGGAAGGGCTACCGCTCGCATAAACTTCCCTCAAACGCACACCCGACGAGAGGGCATGTTCGAATGTGACGTCATGGATATTGGTGTGTTTTTGGTTCAACTTATATGCTAATTTTTTCTGTGTTACGGCGTAGAACTGCGTCAGTTTCCAGCTTGAAGATAAGATACAAAATGACGTTCTGATCAATATGTATCACAGTATAAATATTTACGACTAACTGTATATTACTATTTTCTTGAGTTGGTATCAAATCAGGTCATGGTTGATATAGTAGCCATGACTAGATTGCATGCCAAACTCAACAAAATGTGAAGCAAGTGTGTGTGTGTGAGGGGGAGGGGGAGGGGGGGGGGGGGGCTCAACTTACTTTGTGAACCGCCCCAGCAATAGTCAAAACATTTTTTTCAACATTTTGTGTGATGTCACAAATTTTGGATTGCCATGAATTTATGTCACGAATTTTGGGTTGCCATGAATTTATTTCGAGAGGATCAAGGTAGATTATGGATATACCACGGGAATTTTAAGCTATGCCTATGTATTGACATGACTATAGCGGTGGTTCGAAATTGAGTAGCGACAAGGCAAATTTCAGTGGTTGTATTGTTAAAAAGACGAGGGTAATTTGAAATTACTTATCTATCCTGGACAAATTTTCGCACTTGTTTTGTTGCATAAATTATCTGATAATTAATGCAAAAAACACATGTTCAAATTGGTACAGAAAAGATCAGTAATTCCAAGTAAATAGACATGCAGACGAAATAAGTAGAAACTAGAGAAACAGAATTTACTGCCACCAGTAAATTCAAGTGGTTAAAGAACCAGGAAAAAACCATATAGTAAGAGAATTTATGGAGGCTTATTTTCAGGAGTAAAATATTTTTAAACAAATCAGAAATGGAGTTTCGTTAACAGCATTTACAGATATTCATACAGGAATCAGAACAATTTTTTATAAGAAACCAGAAAAGGCATGTATGTGACAAGCATTCAATGGGTTCGATACACGAATCAGAAATGAACATTTTTGGCTCTGCCAATTATTAGAATGATGTGATAAATGGATAATCTTCAGCATTGCATTAGCTGTTGCAAAATGCAATTCCTAATAGTTCTGAAAAATATGCGCTTAATGACCTCCGTTGCCCGCATTGAGGTGGACCACATTTTGAACCTCCAGAGGGTTACTACTCAGTCGGTGTAGGTCCCATGTCTATAGGTCATTCCGAACCTGAAGTATAAGCGTATCCCACTTTAAAAATATTGGCTCCACCAACTCCGGATATGCCATGTTTATAGATGATCGCAAATATTCATATTACCAAGAAAAAGTTAAGGTACATGATACCTCTGGAATATATATTGCGAGTAAAAGAATTCAGTAATGCTGGAATATAGAGGTAAACTGCCCCCAAGAGTCCATGCTTGTTTAGGGCATCATTGTGAGAACAGAAAGTGTTATCATTATTCCTGCATTGCAAAAGTAAATGTTTGGGGACCCATATTAAGATGTTGAGAGGGTTAAAATAATCCATTTAAATACTCCATTTTAATCCTTTAGAAAGGAGCTCATTCCAATGAGAGGTCATCAGCAATGTTTTTCAAGCAAGAACGAAATGAAAATTGACTGGACATTTCAGTGAATAATGTTGGGAAAATGGTTAAGAATGCCTTTCTTTGGAAGGTAAACCTGGAAAGGTGTCGCATTCCATGTAGAATTAAATGTTACAAAAAGGAAAGCGTAAAACATTCTGTATCAATGAGTTTTATGAAGGGTGTTTGTACTCACAATGAAGTATAAAGAAGGTTAAAAAAAGACCATTCAAATATTCCATTTCATTACTTTATAACTGTGATAGGTGTTTTGAGAAAGCCACACGCCACTCCATACCGAAACCTGTGGAGTTATGATTGAGAATAAATAAATCTTAAAAATGCTTTGAAATGTGAAGAGTTCTATTTTCAATATGGTTAATTTTGTAACATGATATTAAATAAATATACAATGCTATTGGATGTAAAATTTACAGCATTCTCTCTGACCACTTTGTTTATGAGATTCTATGAAGTTTTAAATAATGGCTATATTGACTTCAGTGAACTCATTTGCAACTACAGTCTATCAGTATAACAAAACATTAAGACAGGATTGAATGTATTAGGTTATTGTGTTGACAAATATTACAACTACACTATCAAGGCATGCCCTCTGTGAATGCTATTTATTTATTTATTGGTCTTAACGACACTATTGACAGCCAGTGTCACCTTGTGCCGGACAGTTTTAGTTTAAACAATATTTTATTGCCGGTAAGCAAAAACATACAAGTAAAAAAAATATATACAGGATACAAATGATTGGCGGAAAATGGATCCAGCAGCAAGCCTAAGCTTATGTAAGCTGTCTCAATTGCATTTAAGTACATGTAGCTGATTCGATATAGCGAGGTTGATTAAATATCAAAATAGAATATTTGAATTTGAATTCAAAAAGTAAATATCTTGTCTCTAGTGAATACTGGTGGTTGTTGGAGTCTCGGGTGCACAGTATACGCGGAGATAAGCTGTAGGTCACTCACATGAGAAGTTAGCTCTCAATTATCCTCCGCTGACAATACCAAACCTGGACACCACCCTCGTGAGTCACCTTGTGAGCTTCCCAGGAGATGGCGTCCAGGCCCGAAACCATCGATAAGTTTTATGGGAGGAGGAAGCTGGGGTACCCTGAGAGAACCACCGAGCAAATGCGAGCAACTGTCAGGCTCCCCAACAGAGTGACTCCACACAAGCAGGTTAGCATTGGTTGAAGACAAGTACCACATCGACGTGCAGTACGCGTTAATGCACAAAGTCACCATGCCCCCAAGTGGGCAATGGGGTGAAGTATGTCAAGGACACAACAGGGTTACCACAGCTGGGATTCGAACCGAGGACCTCTCGGTTTGCAGCCTTTCCCTCTTACTACTGAGCCACCACGCCCTTCTGGGAATGTAATGGGAATGCTTTGGGGCTTATTTTTGGCGATAAAATAGTTTTAAAGAAATCAGAAATAGGTTTTCGTTAACAGTATTTAAAAGATATTCATTCAGGAATCGGATCAATTTTTCCAAGAAATCAGAAAAGGCATATATGTGAAGAGGAAAAAGGATTCAGTCAAGGAAATGCATTGGGGGGGGGGGGGGGACACCAGAATTTGGCCTCATTTTCTGGAAAGCTGTTGGTAAACTTTCCAGGAAATGAGGCCATAGTGTAGTGCTATGAATGAATGGCATGTACTGGTAGAATTGTCTTACGTTTATAGTACACTTATTTCCAGCGATAGTGTAAGAGTAACGTCACAATTTATTTACGTTCCTCAGATACACAATTTATGTGTTCTTCGTCACGATTTTTCAACTGGAAGAACCTTTGAGACCACCCAATTTGTTCAACCTAGGTAAGAATATCATCGAAGGGAATCCTCGGTTCGTCCGGTTTAGAAGGCAACTGGAATTCCATCCCCTGTTTGGTTTTCATAGTGCTCATGAGAGTTATTAGGGCTTCGCAATCCTGGTCATTGGGCTACTTCTAAAACTTTTCCCAAATACCACTGTTCTGTGAACATAGCAGAGATAAGACCACCAATCGACGGAACGGCGGTCCACGTTCAGTGTCTGTTTCAGACAAATTAAGCTTGTTCCCTCCAATATTGTTTCATAACCCAATTTGAACAAGGAACACCAGATGTACATTTACTGCAATAACAGGAAGCATTTCTAGTGTACAAAACATTAATAGCACACGTCATAACAGCATGTAGTCTCATTGATCGGATTCAACTCCAGTAGATAGTCAGAAGATTTTTCAATTTGGATGTTTCGAAAAGAACATATACTCTATGTTTCTCTAATTTGAAATTGCCCATTCGTAAGTAATTCGCATCCTGTATGTACGTTTTACCTTGTTTGACTGCGTCCTGCTGTTTGACATTTTGCTGTACCACCCACACCTTCGCGGGGTCCTTTGCCATGGCCACAGTCAAAGTAGTTCCATTGCCCTTTTAACCCAAACTTTTTAAATAATAGAGCGAATATATATATATATATATCGATTTCTACACTGTAAGGTCGGGCTATCTGCCCAGTAGTGGACATGCGTGAGATCAGGTATGAGTTCCTTCAGTCGTGGTATTAGTAACTCTAAAATAGCAATATAACAACTTCAGCGTTGTGATCAGACATCAGAAGTAGTATGTCATGTACCCGGACACCCCAATTCTGCAGGATCTCATGCAGGATCTCATGTGTGACATCATGACACGTGACACAGTGGCCCCATGTTTAGTTGTCATGGTAACCCGCGTGTGCAGCCATGTTGTGACGCCATTACCATATTGATACGTGGTCTGAGTGCGCATTCGCCTCGCGTATTGTTAGGGTGATACCTATTTCTGTCGTCTATTTTGTATACTGGAGGCTGTCATCTTGGTTTCTATGGTAGCACTTCGGAGAGTGTGGTCGATTCAATGGGAGTAGTTTTCCGATTCGTAGAAAGGCAACAAAAACACGACATTCCCTTCAAATCACCACAATCACCCCCAAACTACCGAAAAGGACTTGGTGAAGTCCCATTTTTTAACTTTTTTCCGAAATAACAGGTGTGTTCCTTTGTACGAGAGTACTTTACGGGTTCGGATTCGTGCAGTATCCTCGTTTACTTCGTAGAATTACCTCAAACCACCCGGTAATCCCTCCAAATCAGCAAAAAGCACCCCAAACTACCGGTATGGGCTTTATTTGCTACGGATTCCGCCAGAATCCTTCTTTTGTCAATAACAGGCGCATTCCATTATAAAAGAGTCAATATAATTACCCAGAATCCTGTTAGGACCACCATACTTTGAGCACATTTTTATTTGCCTTAACTATTGAGCAAAAAGGGATAGGAGGACAAGTGCTTTCCACTCAGTAAAAATCTCCGATCCCATAACATGAATACAGAAAATGTTACAATGGCGAAACAAACAAGTTTTAGAAATTCATAAATGTAAAATAAACTATTTGAATGGGTTTATATATATGTGTGTGTGTATGTGTATAAATAAATATGAATATGTAGCAGTAAACAAAGACAGAAAAAAAGGAAGAAAGAAAAGCTGTTGATGTCCCTTTTGCATTCTGTGTCTGTCTCGATTTGAATCGATTAATATTCAAAGCCAAAGGCCGCTTGGGCGCTGTTCTGATTAGAATGTGTTAAAATAATAATAATAGTAATAACAGTAATAATAAAATAATAATAATAATAATAATAATAATAATCATTTCTTCGCCTTCTGTACTGCAGCTTAGGGACGTGTCTCATTAGATCCATGCTGGTTCACACAAGAGGTAGGGGAAACGCCGCGTCGGCAACTCAGGCCACAAACAGCGCAACCGTGACTATCATCGTGACTGCCCAATCTGTGTACCGATGCGCTGGCTCTACGTCAACCCGATGACGCAACCATTCCGTGACCCCTCCATGCCTATTCTATACTGAAATGGATAGCTTGAGTCAGCATTGTTTTGCAGATATTACTAGATGGGAAACTCGTTGTCGAACCTCCCAGTGCTACAAATAAATCGTTGCACAAATTTAAAAATCAAAGTGTTAGTTTTGGTTTATAACACCGGATCACCGTACAATAGATTACCCACCGAATTCAGAGTAATATTAAGATTTGATAAATTACCAATAAGAGCGTTACGAGCGTTTGAATAAGATGGGCAGACAAGGAAATAATGTTCTGCGTCCTCAACAACAGTTATACAATGTGGACAATATGGACATTCAGAGATGTAATTGAGGAATTTATTTCTTTTCAGATCACTACAACCAGTTCTAATTCTACTGTGAATGATATTGTGTTTTCTAGAACCATGCGAGAAATATAAAGGTGGTCGGCATACGGGGGCGGGGGGGGGGGGGGGGCGATATGAGTTTTTTTAATTCAGTAAGCGATGAGCAATTTCGTACTGATTGCGGTAAATTATTCCATGTTTCCGTGCAAGTCAGAAAGATTGATCGTTTAAATAGCTCAGTCCGCATGCTGTAAGACATGGAATTTGACGAATTGCGAAGGTTATAAGACGATGTGTCACAAACCCATGGTGGTAGAAGTTCATAGAGAAAATCTGGCGCATCGTTGTGTATGATTTTGTAAAAGATACACATCTTTTGAACATGTCTTCTTGTTTCTAGATTATTATTAGGACCACCATACCATAGCTTAGAAGAGTAACACATGGGGCTATAGGGTGTGTTATATTCAATGTGACTATACTCCAGTAGAGTAGAAGAGCTTATCAGGTGGAGGAACCCCTAGCAAATAAAGTCCATTTCGGTGGTTTGGGGGTTGTTTCTGGTGATTTGGGGAGCTTATCGGGTTGTTTGTGGTAATTCTACGAAGTAATCCATGATTCTGCGGGAATCCGAACCAGTAAAGTCCTCTTGTACAATGGAACACACCTGTTATTGCGGGGGGAAAGTCCGTTTCGGTAGTTTGGGGGTGATTTAGAGGGAATGTCGGGTTCTATGCGGTAATTCTACGAATCTAGAAACTATTCCCATTGAGTCGAACACACCCACCGAACCTACCCCTGTCCTATTGTAGGTCTCTGGGTAACATAGCAACCAAGATGGCAGTCTCCGGTATACACAATGGACGACGGAAACACGTATGACCCTTACAGCACACGCTGGGCATGTGCACTCACACCACTTTTCACTAGTAATAACAGTAATAATAAAATGACGTCACAAATGGCTACACACATGTAGGTTCAGTCCTTGAGGGCTGTTACTAACCCGGAACAAAAACGTTGGTGTTTTCGGATGGACCGGACCTGTCCGCGTCGATCCTTGGCCGCAGTCCGGTCCGGACCCAGTGCCACTGGACCAGTTTGGACCGGTTTACACTCCCGGTCCGGTCTACTATTTTACCCGAGCCAACTATCGCGCATTTATCGAATTTATAGCGAATTTATCAAGTATTTTTCCCAACATACAATTAGCAATGATGCATTAATGAGTTCAAATGGTTAATAGTCGAATAGTTGATGCCAAGAAAACATCGCAGTTGCATGTATAGATGTCACGATCCTCATGCGACACGTGTCAGCGAATCAGTTGAACGCGGCTTTGTGGGCGGCCGCATGCTTTTGATGTCACCGACTTGTGGCTGCGTGCTTTGATGTTTCCTACTTCTGACTTCTCGTCATTTGCGACATTGTTGTAATGCCAGCAGATTCCAAAGCGGATACCGGGGTGATTGTATGTGTCACACGAGCCTTTTCAAAGAACAAAAAGTAGAAATAATGATTGAAAGATTTTTTTTTAAATGTCAGTTTTAAATACTCCCTTCTTTTAATCAACATGTGAAATACGTAAATTTTATTCAACGTTTTATCTCTGTTCAATAAGGTGTAAAACGGATGTGAAATTAATATAATAGTGTATATTCGCGTTACTGCATGGGCAATTGCATTGTGCTCTTGCCATCACTGCCATCAGAGACAGACAATGCTACACACAATCATCAAACTTTGTACATGCACTCTTTGCAAAGCAGGCAATTTTATTTTTTAATATATAGGTAAACAACTCTGAGAAAACGGGCAATTCATTAACATATGAGTGGACCGGACCTGGACTGTACCGGACTGGACCAGCCCGCTTTCAGTTGCATGGCAACAGGAATTACTGAGTTTTACCGCCCCGCTAAACTCTGAATATTCCTTACATTGTGATACCTTATGCTGTTAGTGGATGCTGGCAATCTTCTTGGGCCACTTCATCCACCTCCATGTTTACTTCCCCGAATTGATTGTCAGTTACAGAGAAATTTAAGCTATCTTTTCTCATTCGAGAACCTGTCAGACTCAGATTTGCCTTGTAATTAGCCTGCGTGAAACAAACAGACTATTGTTTTTGTATGGTTTCTTTTTCTTTTTCTTTTGGTTTTTCTTTCTTTTTTCTTCGTCTTCTTTTTATTCTCCTGTCTTCTGTCTTCTAAGCACTTCCTTGTCCGCACGATAACACGAAAATGAATTGTCCTATCTCGTTGATTTTTGGCATACTGACATATTGTCACAAATTCTCGGCACCATATATTTTTCAGGTCGCTAGAGCACTTTAGTATGGCCCATTCGGCCACACGGTTTTCACAGCCTCCAATTTCCTGATACAGTAAATTATCCCCAAGCAATACTCTGTTATGTTATTCACACTGGAAACAATGTAAACGTAAGTGGAGTTAGCTGTCAAACATTAAATGTAATCTTGTTATTATAATCAGATATGAGTTCCTCGAACTAAGTTGAGAGAAACCCTTTGCTTTGCAAGGAAATAAAGCATAAATTATTAAGTTAAATGCTTTTAACCCTCTCAAAACGTCAATATGGATTCCAAAGATTTTATTTCAGTGAGAATATTGTTAACCCTTTCCATACTCACATTACTGTTCTAAACATCATTCAAATAAGTGGCAGTGCAAAAAAAATGTGCATTTCTGATTCCTTGCTCGAACCCTTCTAATACTGTGCACAAATGTGTTTTTTGTGGTTTCTTGGAAAAATTTATCTGATTCTTGTATGAATAGTTTTAAATACTATTAACGAAAACCTATTTCGGATTTCTTTAAAAATATTTCACCCCCAAAAATAAGCCTCCATAAATTATCTTTCTGTTTTGTCTATTTCTGATGCTTTAACCCCTTTCACACAGATTTGAATTTACTGGATGCAGTAAATTCTGTTCCTCTTGTTGTATTTGACTTCTTGGTGGTGCCAGCATTTGTCGAGTCTGTTCTTAAATTGATTCTGTGTGTCAGCATTTACAGTATGTTCGGGAAGATGGTTCCATGGATCCATGGATCCACTACTCTCTGACTAAATGAGTATTTCCTAATGTCTGCTGCACATTTCTCTGTATAATTTGAAGTTGTATCCTCTTGTTCTTGTTTCGGTGTTTTTTGTTAATATTTGTGCTATTTCTTGGTCATAGTTGTTGAATATCTTAAAACATTCTATCATATCCCCTTTGCGTCTTCTGTATTCGAGTTTTGGTATGTCTAGTTTCTTCAGTCTTTCTTCGTAAGTTAAATCTTTTAGTCCTGGTACTAGCTTTGTTGCTCTTTCCTGGGCACTTTCCAGCTGGTCAATGTTTTGTTGCTTCACTTGCTTGTGTGGTTTCCATGCCGGTTGAGCGCATTCCGGGTGTAATCGGACAAACCCTTTGTAGAGTTTCGCCATAGTATGGTTATCTAGATGTGCGAAGGATCTTCGTATCGCACCTTGTACTGCTTAAGCTTTGTTTACTTTCTCATTTATGTGGTGTTCGAACTCTAATTTGCTATCTGCCACGACTCCTATGTCTTTTTCAGTCTTAACTTCCTTCAGCCGGCATGTCTCCCCATCCTGTCTTCTCAAGCTGTATTCCGGACTGATACGTTCGCCCCCAACGTCCATAATGACACATTTATCAGTGTGGAAGCGAAGAAGCCATTTATTTGACCATTCTTGTAAATTGTTTATATTATGCTCCAATGTGTCCACATCACTTTTTAGTCCATAATGACACATTTATCAGTGTGGAAGCGAAGAAGCCATTTATTTGACCATTCTTGTAAATTGTTTATATTATGCTGCAATGTGTCCACATCACTTTTTAGTGATGTGACCTTAGTGTCATCTGCGAACATCATTACTTCTAATTGAACTATGTCAGGAAGGTCATTTATGTATAGGGCAAATAGTATGGGTCCCAATACGCTGCACCGAGGTATGCCACTGATAACATAACATTGTGACTTTTCGATCCTACTCCATTGACCATCACTTTGTTTTGTCTCCCCCAGAGAAAGTCCTTTATCCAATCGAGAATGTCCCGTTCGATCCCATAGCTGAGAGCTTTAAGTATTAATCTTATGTGGGGAACTGTATCGAAAGCTTACATAAAATCCATGTGGACAACATGTGTTGAGTTGCCTTCTTCTATCGTTTTGACCATTGTTCAAACGTGTGCAAAAGTTGTAGAGTTATGGAACGGCCATTGTTTTTTTGTTGCTAAATAATTTGTTGTTTCTCATATGATCCATTGCTAGTACTCGGTCGGGTGATAGATTCGAGAACTTCGCATACTATGCTTGTCAGGCTGACTGGTCTATAATTACTTGGTTTGTTCTTGTCTCCCTTCTTATAGATAACTGTTATGTTTGCCGTTTTCAACTCTTCGGGTACCTTTCCCGGGTTCAGGCTATGTTGAAAATTATGGTGAGAGGTTTAGACAGTTCGTTTGATAGTTTGTCAAGGTGATAGCTTGAATTTTCGATTTTGTTGCTTAAAATTGTATATATCTTTGATAATTTTTCTCGTTCGGGTCAAAGGTATAAGAATGTGCGTTTGTGTGATGAACCCCGAAAACCGATTTGTCACTTAAACAGACCAGCAATAATTCACGCGTTGCTAATTCAGAATGAAATTTAATGTCCATTATTGAGCATTTGTTGAACGCCACATGGGCGGTCTGGGTAAAGCATTAAAGGTAGTAAAAGCCAGTGTCCTCCTGCAGTCATTATCCGTGTAATTATGTCCAGTTAATAAGTAATTGTTGTAAAAACAGTACATCCCACAGATTCTGAACACACACCCATATTACGTGCATGGTCTGTCACCGAATGTCAACATATACCAAAATGTGAGACTTCCAAAGCAACTTTAAAGCGAATATTAAATTAAGATAGATCTAAGTGGCCAAGTTCAAGAGAAGCGATTAAGCTGAGAATTGATGTTCTGGCTATAGGAAATAAAAGTCGGAGGGTTTCTCGAAAAATTCATTCCAGTCTGAAGGTGTGTAAGACTGTGGGTCTCGGCGAGGAAATGGGGATGCCCCCATGCTATAGGCTAGAGGAGGTGCCGCATCGGTGCGAAAGTATAGGCACGTTGGTGTAGGGGAACCCCAAAGCTCATAATTAGAATAGAAGCAGTCGCGGGCCAAGTCGGTGGCCATATCTGAGTGTAGGCTCAGAAATAGAGAGGGCGAGCTCAGGGAGCTATTAGTATTTAGGAAGACGGCATTCCTGTTGTAGAAGGCAAGCCATACGTAGGCTGAGTAGGCTTTGCCTGTATGAACATTATTCTGAGATAAAAGGAGGTGATCGTTTAACACTACATGTATTGATGACGACCACTTGAGTGAAAAGTGTCCAGTAAAGAGACAATAAGCTAGCGCCGTGCGACGCAGAGTGACATTCAGTCACTTGTTAGAGAGAAGGCGACATAGTAAAGTGACAATACGTCAGTGGTCCTGCGACGGCAGTAGTAGAGTGACATTCCGTCGCGTGTTAGGGGAAGGTGTCCGGTGAAGTGACAATACATTAACGGCCGTGCGACAGCACTGAAGGGTGAAGTGAAGAGGCCACCGAAGAATAAACATCAGCGAGAAGGAGGAAAAACCAGCGACAGCAGAGTATGTGTGCCCGCAAGTGACTTAAAAACTGTGTGGGTAGGGGTGATTGACGTTTTTTCATATTCATTGGATTCCATGTCAGTCACAAATTACCGTATTTATTTGTATAAGTATGTATTAAAATTATTGTTTTCAGTGAACCTGTGTTGATTTAAGCTTTTCGGGGGAAAAGTCATTGACCCCTTCAGGATCAGAACCACCCCAACAAAGTGAAACGGGTGGGTTCGTCACAGTGAGCCATACGTTCATGCACGGATTCAGACGACACACCTTGAGGTTTTTCTGAATACGCGGCGTGAATCTATTTCTACCAGCAGCGACGAAGCCCGGTTTCCAACATAGTTCTTTTAAGATCCTTGGATGGGTACCATCGATCTGGTCCTTGAGATTTGTTTGGGTTTACTCGTGAAAGTCTAATCTGTATTTCCTTTTTCTGTTGGTTCCAGGTGCTCTAGTCTGTGACGTAGTGCTTTAATTTCTACTGTGGGTATTTCTCCTCCTGGTTCTCCCGTGAAGACACTGGAAAAGAACTCGGCTAGCACTTACGCCTTTTCCTCGTTACTCTTCGTCAGTGAACCATCTACTCTTTCAAGATTGGCTACCCTAGTTCTTGTCTTTGATCTTCTTGAGACACAATTCCAGATTTTTTTTCGGTTTGTCTTCGCTTGTGTAGCAAAATCTCTCTCGTGGGCATTCTGTTTCTGTCGAGTCACCCGTTTCACCTGGGTTCTGTATCTTGCATATCGTCCCTTGAGTTCCAATGTGTTCTATGTGCCAGTAGGCACATAGAACACATTGGAACTCGAGGGACGATATGTTTTGTAATTTTCGTGGGTTCGGTTTTTCATATCGTTCCCTGAGTTCTGTTATAGCCCCCATATTATATCGAGATTGATATATCCTTAGTTGATAATTCTACGAGTTTGATATTTTTCTGCCTATTCTGGATGGTCTGACACATTTGCGCTGAGTGACCTTTAAGTGTTTACATCTTTGTTATACATATTCAGTTTTGAAATCATTGCACATATAGCTGTTGATTGTTTAATTGTTTAAGTAGGTCAAGGATCTTGTTTACATGAATTAAGACAGAATCACCTAGAAACTGATAGAAAACAGAATTTTGGAGAAACTTCATCTTCTAGGACATTCTATCTGGGTACTATAGAGGCCTACATGTTTGTCAACAGAATTCAAAAACTCATTTTTTCAGAAAGACTCGCTTCAGTTAAAATAGATATTCTATAACAGAGCAGTTGTTTCCATTGGAGATTATTATTGTTCCAGAACAGTGCATTTTTTATAGGAGCAGTGCTTCTTTGTGAATTTGGAAAAGTGATTCCAAAAGAGAATTTTGAAGAGAATTTATTCATCTTGTAAAAGAGAATTTATACTTTCTGTGAAACAGAATAATATTATTTTTGAGAAAAGCCAGGATTCTACTGGATTATTTGGAAATTACCTGTGGCGCCAATACTTGTTGGATTTTTACTCCATTTGAATTTTGCTGAGCATTTTATTATATTTTATTGGAGACTGTTGAAGTTTCTAACTGAACATTCTATTACAAATCCACGGGATACTGTTTCTGAAGACACATTCTTGGATTTAATACTGCCAGCTAGAAAATTTCATCACGACATTCTTCACCACTGGATTACTGGATTCTGTCAAACTGTATTTTGGACTAATTCAATAATTGATAAGTACCACTGTTTTTATTTTCTGTAAACCAATTAGTGTAAAAGATCAAAAGATCTTTGTATATTTTTTTTTATATTAATTTATTTTAATTAAATCTCAGAATAGTTAAATTCCTAGTCAGTGGCGTCATGCCAACGGTGCACGGGGGAGGGGGGGGATATTTTCGGTGAAGGCATGGAAGTATAATTTTGGGGCACGCTACGTTTAGATGGTGTTACCCATCTGCCCCCCCCCCCCCCGATTTTTCCCTAGCATGACGCCCCTGTTCCTAGTTATTGTCGCTGATTGTCAGAAGATTTCTTTCTGTTACCAATATCATTAATATTTAATTACATACCGTAACAATTTCCAGAGTGTTTTATGTGCCAGTAGGCACATATAACGTGTACAGTGGAATTTGGGTCTCAGGGGACGATATATCTGGTCCAGGTGGGGCCCGGTGGCTCAGTAGGTAGAGGTGCAGGCTGCAAGCCCCGAGGTCCTCGGTTCGAATCCCACCTGCGGCAATCGCGTTGTGTCCTTGGGCAAGACACTTCACCCCCCCCCCCCCCATTGCCCACGTGGGGGGGGGGGGCACGGTGATGCTGTGTACTAAGGCGTACTGCACGTCGATGGTGCACCTGTCATCAACCAATGCTAACCCTGCTTGTGTGGAGTTAGTATGTTAGGGAGATGACAGTTGCTCGCCGTTGCTCGGTGGTTCTCTCCGGGTACTCCGGCTTCCTCAACCCGTAAAACTGTCGTGGTCATGATTAGTCATTGTGCAGAAATATGTGACCTTAAACACCAATAAATAAGAGGTTTTCTTCATCGATTAATGACGTGGATTAATAATATAAATTAAGGCGTAATGCACGTCAATGGTGCACCTTTCTTCAAGTTCAAGCATTGAAGCAATGCTGACCCTGCTTGTGTGGAGTTAGTACGTTGGGGAGTCTGGCAGTTGCTCGTCGCTTCTCCCCGAGTACTCTGGCTTCCTCCACCCGTAAAAGCCCGACACGGGGTGTGTCCCGGCTGAAAAAGTGTCGTTAAAATCCATCAAATAAATCAATCAATAAATATTAAAATAACTTCGACTGAGGGATGAATTATCGAATTTTTGTATATCTGTTAGTTTAGCCTGTGTCTGGGGAAAACCATGATACTTCTCAAAATGGTCTAAAATAGACCTATCCAAAAAGATCGTTCAGCTTCAAGTTCACTGGACCAAACAACCTAATTTCCAGATACAACAAACGGCTTGAAAAGAATATTTTAAAATTGTCTTGCAAGAGCAGGGTTACTCGAATTGCTCCTCGGTGGGCGCGTGCGCATCAAACTCCCGGCAACCATTAAGAGTACACGTCGGAAAAGGTTGTGTAATGGTAAATAACACATAATGTGTATTGCATTGATTTATAAATAGATACAAAACAAAAAATAAACGCATTCGGTTCAATACACCTTTCTCATCGAGTGTACTCGCTTACCCACAACAAAATCACCCAATAGAAATCACATGGCCTGACGTCACGTTTGTGTTGGTTCCTTGACGCAAAAACAAGACAAATGGCGGAATGGAATATGGCTGATAGTTGGAAATGTGGTTAAATATTCGATCATATCGCTCATCGTAGCTGTTTAAAATAGTCATTAAACCCGGTCATTCGGGGGCTAGTTCTTGTGTCAGACAGTTGTGATTTTGATGGGGGCAAAACAGAGTTCAAACACTCCGAGAATTCGGACTTACTCGACCAGTGGTGGATCGAGTGGCGAAGTTTCGTTTGGAGGTTCGAGTGGCGGTGCGAATGGCAGGCTTCGTGCCAGAAGTTTAGGCAACTTTGCAAGTGGACATTCATCATCATTAAGTATTCCAAGTGCCAGCGGAGGTATTAATCTAGCTGGTACCCCAGATTCAGACTCTAGTACGCCTGATGGACACGAGGGTTTACTTACACGAGCGTTTACACATTCGCTGCCTGTCCATTTATTTGCATTGCAAGGTTTGTATTTTTCCTTGTTTCGAATCTCCATTTCAATTTTCATGATGGAAGTTAGTTTTCGAAACATCAGAGCACATATTCATTTTTTGAAGCCGTCATACTGTGCTGGGTCGGTAGCGTGAAACTGACTCGAACTTGTATGTAGGTTTTTTTTTTTTTTGGTTATCTTGCAATTTGGGGTCGCGACGATGTTTTCTTTGTGTTCATGAGTACACCACGTCGGTCCTACTATTTAACGAACACAAACGAACATAAACGAACATAAACGAACAGAAGAGAAAATAATAGGAAATACAAGTTAAAAATGGTTGAGGGTGCATATGCAGGTATATATGGGTATATATTATTCGTTTGTAAAATTTTATTCACTTCTGATGAGTATTTTGATGATTAATAAGGTTTATAAAATGTACGACGGCGCGAAATTCTTGTGTTCGTAAAGTAGTAGCCTGCTTGAAGCTGTCGACAAGATGCGACAAAGGTGTGAAATCAATTAGCTGTCTCTCTGAGGAAGAATGTCGCTGAGGAAAACAGCGAAATTTAGGTTTAAGAGGATGGCAAGCGCCTATTTTAATCGTGTGTAAAATTGTATCCACGTCTGATGAGTATTTTAGTGATAAATAAAGATTATAGCCATTATTTGGATTGACAAACATGCATCAAACTCACGCTTTGGATTCCGAGGACGCATCACGGCGAGTCGGGGACAAACCGTGATCCACCCTTAGAAAGCGGAGCAAGACTCGGATACATGTAGCATATTGTACACCCACATAATGATAATAATCTAAAGATCTTACAATATCTTGGGGATAAGTCATTAAAACCCAGTTTAAGCTTTCCTGAACACTTTTCCCTTTTTTTACCGCAGCCGTACAACATTCGGCTTTTTTGGTCATTTTTGACATAGCAGTGCCTTTGGCTACTGACAGTACAAGCCGCGGAAAATAACCAAGCTGTACTTCAAACAGGCTGATATGTTTTTGTTCTCAAGACCAAAGTTATTGTTATAAAAACAATCAAGTTGCACTTATTACAAAAACAACTTAACCCCGTTAAAGATCAGAAGACTTGACTGTCAACGATAAAACAGAAATCCAGAAAGATAAGAAAAATAACACGGTTAAAATTTACGCTCTCCAACATTTTAAACTTATATCTCCACCCCCCCCCCCCCCCCCTTTTTTTTATTTTAGCGATAATCCAACTCGGATTGACAACTGATTAATTTCACACCTGTGTCGCATCTTATAGACAGAATTCCTAAATTTATTTTGGAAAACTCATTCTTTCACATCAAATATAATTATGGTAAGGCAGTGAATTGAAAAGAAAATCAGAATATATCTACCAAAGAAGAAATATAATAATTGTTTGGAAAACATAAAAACTCAAAATCCGCCTGATTTGACTTTGTTAAGTCCACCGGTGCCAAGCCCGGGCAAAGGATGAGGGGAGTTTAAAATTTATTGCTAATTTTTTTTTTTAATTTAAATAAAAAAAAACGGGATGGGGTGTATGTAGAAGACATCACCGCGAAGCTGTTACTGTATCATGGAACCATCTTCCTGGAAAGAGCCCGGGGTGTCCCCCTCGTTGGAGAGAGTCAGTGTGTGGCGGGGGGGGGGGGGGGGATTTTTTTCTCGGGTCGCGTTTCTACGCGCCTGTTTGTCCTCTCTAATTAGTGGGAGCCCGCGTTGGTGGAGGGTGAGCTTGTTCGGGGAAAGTGTTCAGGAAAGCTTAAACTGGGTTTTAATGACTTATCCCCAAGATATTGTAAGATCTTTAGATTATTATCATTATGTGGGTGTACAATATGCTACATGTATCCGAGTCTTGCTCCGCTTTCTGAGGGTAGATCACGGTTTGTCCCCGACTCGCCGTGATGCGTCCTCGGAATCCAAAGCGAGAGTTTGATGCATGTTTGTCAATCCAAATAATGGCTATAATCTTTATTTATCACTAAAATACTCATCAGACGTGGATACAATTTTACACACGATTAAAATAGGCGCTTGCCATCCTCTTAAACCTAAATTTCGCTGTTTTCCTCAGCGACATTCTTCCTCAGAGAGACAGCTAATTGATTTCACACCTTTGTGGCATCTTGTCGACAGCTTCAAGCAGGCTACTACTTTACGAACACAAGAATTTCGCGCCGTCGTACATTTTATAAACCTTATTAATCATCAAAATACTCATCAGAAGAGAATAAAATTTTACAAACGAATAATATATACCCACATATACCTGCATATGCACCCTCAACCATTTTTAACTTGTATTTCCTATTACTTTCTCTTCTGTTCGTTTATGTTCGTTTATGTTCGTTTGTGTTCGTTAAATAGTAGGACCCCACCACGTGGTGTCTTTGTTTGTGTAAATCAGCTGTTTCCTTCGAGTTGATTACATATGTGTTTCGTGTTCTATACGCCCCAGCCTTCATTTTGATGTACATTTTGTGTATATCTAATTTGAATTTAAGGAATATCAGAGGTGAGAATTTTCAAAATAAACAAAATTTCATTACTTATATAGGCCTTTAAATTGCAGTTCTTTCAAACAAGCAACAGAGTTATAAAATCATGAAAAGAAATTAACCAAAATAATAATAATGCATCTATTTTCAGCACTTTACTGAAAGCCAACGGTCATGATTAGCAATTGTGCATAAGTATGTAACCTCAAACACCAATAAATAAATAAATAATACTGAAAACCTATTTAAAAATCCCAGAAATGTATTTTAAAATGGGCAGAGAAAATTGCTACCTACCAACATGTTTTACAATGAAACAGGAGGACATCCTTGAGATCCCAACACAGTTCACCAATACACATGTACAGAGAGATAGTTGTCAGTTTGGCTAAACAATACAAAACAGCGTAATTGCAGCAAAACTGATTACCAATTGCTGCTCAGAAATGAAAAAGGAGTTTTCCTTCCAAACATGAGACAAAAAATAACAATCCAATTATCGGGTTCGACGATTTACCCCATAGAACCCCATAGATACCCCATAGAACCCCATAGAGCATGACAGGTACCCCATAGATACCCCATAGAACATCATGGAGTGATAAACAAACATTATCGCACCCTTCAAGTGTCAGTTACTCATTTGTTGATGGAAGTTACTTCACTTGGTCGAGTTCTTGGAAGCAAATGCGTCTGACTCTTGGATAATGAAAATTAATCGCCAAAATTCCAATATATAAAATCGTTATCAAATATTACACTTATAATCATATAATAAATATTTTATGATTATAAGTGTAATATTTGATAGTGGTCTTATATATTGGATTTTGGGCGATTATTTTTCATTAACTATGTGTCAGACGCCAGTGGTTGAACGAATACTGGACTTAAAATACATTTCGCCAGCAAAGATAGTTCGCTGGAACTTAAAATGTTTAAATAAGACTTTTCGCCGAAAGTTTTTTTTTGTGCATATGCTTCAACCAATATTTATTCACTAATTATTAGATAGACTAAATTCTACAGCTGTACACCAAGCGTGCGTTTTTAACAATCAAACACTGAGACAAAACAGGACAATAAGAAAAATGAAGACGATGATACCTTGAAAAAATGGTAGCATAGCCGTCGCCAGCAACAGATACATAGTCTACACCTCGCGGCCGTTGCAGCTGTCGACATCGCCATCACGCGACAAATCAGCGGATGGCCAAAGAGTTATTTTTATTAGAATGTAAAAAGAAAAAATGTTGAAATCGTACATAGACACTGTCCTTTGGCATGCACGTATCTTGGGGTTGAGTACCCCGAAAAGCATGCGACGGGGGAGGGGGTTAACGTATTGTTTAAAAGGGACGTATCTTGGTGTTAAGCGTTAAAATATAAAAATAAAGAAGGAGTGGTCCGAAAAGCATGCGACAGGGGAGGGGGTTAACGTATTGGATAAGGGGGCATATCTTGGGGTTAAGGGTTAAAGTATAAAAATAAAGTTAGGTCCGGTACTCTTCGATTGGGTATCTATGGGGTGCCTGTCATGCTCTATGGGGTTCTATGGGGTAAATCGTCGAACCGCAATTATCCAACAGAGGTTGAATGTTTGCCATCTTACTCTCTCTGTACCACTCATACAAAATTGGTCAACCTTTGTTTTTTGTTTTTCAAAGTAAAACTGATTTAGAAGTAACAACTGAAGAGTATTTTAACAGTTACTTTCTTGCCAAGTTTTTTTTCTCTTTTAATGCCCAATGTTCCTTCTACCCCTACCATCCCACCCCTCTATCTGCATGTGCGAATTAAAACAAAATATTCTCAAAACACAGTAGATTTTGATCACCACTGTTCCAAGTTTTTAGTGCCCAGGAGGTTCTGCTTTGGGCATTTGTGCACAGTGAAACAAAACATGCAGTGCAATCAATCTTTTAATTTTTAAAACCATTTAGATATTTTTAACAATTATTTGGTTGGTAATTGGCCCTAGATGGATGTTGACTGAATATTTTGGTTTAACTATTTCAGTGATATTTCCCAATTATCCAGCTGCAGCCTTTTTTTAAAATTATAGAATCAAAAATCATTTTTTACCTGCGTCCCCAATGGCAGAGCAGGTCTAGTAACCGCTCAACACCGTCCATCAGTCCGTCCGAAACACTTCTTCCGTCAAAGTTTTCTTGGCTTCTATGAAAGGGAATGATTTTATATTTGGTCTGCGGCTTCATAATGATGAGTTGTATCGTGTATATAATTTTCAGATCTGCCGTGCAGCCACTTCCTGTTTGCCGATACTTTGAAGTCTGTTCATCTCTGTAATCAATTGCATGCAGCGACGCAGGTCCAGACCTGGTATTGGTCTTGGCTTGTTTCATTTTAAAATCACTTTAACTTATTTGTCTTTTCATTTATCACTGAGGTGTTAATTAGATTGAAGTGATCCAAAGATATGCAACATCAGCATCCAAAATGTTTCACTTGTGTGTTTTGACACTGTGCTTTTTGGTTGAAAGCATAAGATCTGAGGACTAGGTTACTCTTAGGATCAGACATGTTAACTCTCCCGGAATGTTTGGGAAAATCCCAAAATTTCAGTGTAGTTCCCGCCCTCCCGGACTGGATCAGTTTTGGACCAAAAATTCTGGAAAACAACAGTCTAATATTTCTTTCACATTGTAACTTACTAGCAGTTAAAACGTTCGGATTCAAATCACATGCATTTGAAACTCTGGTAAAAACTCATGAAGCAATAAAATATGGATTTAGGTTAAATTTATTTAAGAAAAAGGTATTTTATGATATATATTTCAACTGTATTCATGTTTATTTCTTTTTTTTTCTTCGTAATCAGAGATTCGTGATCAATGTGCGAGTGTCGAAGTGAAAATAGGTGACTTACTTTCAAAAAATTGAAAACTCCACTTTCATTTAAATGCATTTTTTTGGTAAATAAAATATATGAAAAGGAATTAAATAATATATATTTATTTATTCATAGAATAGCTTTAATTCTCATCCCTTTTCCAAATCAAAACGTAAACAACACCTTGACCTCAACCAGGTGTGAAAATAAGCAGTCTGACATTTGCAAAATGAGGTCCCCAGAGGGTGAATTTGATGATGCAATTCCATACAATGGGCCAATTTATCTTCTGGGTACCTCTTTCTGTTTAGTTTTGAGACCCTGATTCAGATTGAGGTTCACAGAGGGTAAATTTAGTGGTGCTACCCTGCTGTGCAGGGTAGCATCACTAAATTCACCATCTGGGGACCTCATTTTGCAGATGACAGTCTGCTTATTTTCTGGCTTGACCTCAACTATTTAACACAGTTTAAAAATAGGTTAAAGTCGCTTAGGATCAGGCCTGAAAATAAGCAGTCTGACATTTACAGAATGAAGTCCCCAGAGGGTGAATTTGATGATGCTATCCCATACAGTGGGCCAATTTAACCTCAAGGTACCTCTTTCTGTTCAGTTTTGAGACTGATTCAGATTGAGGTTCACAGAGGGTAAATTTAGTGATGCTACATTGCTATGCAGGGGTAGCATCACTAAATTCACCCTCTGGGGACCTCATTTTGCAGATGACAGTCTGCTAACTTTCTGGCTTGCTTGGGATGCCGAAAAATTATGATTGCATAAAATTACACACAATGCAGTGCACAATGTACTTATTTTCTAACACTTCATTTATTCCGTTGTGCTGACTGAACTGTTCACCGTTGGCCATCTGTACCCAGAAAATGTTGAATGGAATTTAAAAAAAAAATGCTTCAATGATGAAAAGAAAAGTTTTGTGCAGGGCACAAACGTCTACACATGCATGAAGGATTTTGATAAAGATACTTTCTAAGTATTAATCTTCTTGATGTAAATGTACATTAGGACATCTTTTCCTGTTAACATTTCCATACTTGGGAAATTATTAGCTTAGTAGACTTTGATGAAAGCAAATCACAGGTGATGGTGCTCTGTTGGTGGGTGGGGGGGTGGTTCGAGAAGAAGAGGATGTCAGGGTGGTGGGAGGGGGATCAAATCAACAATTATTTTACAATTTTTAACATAGCATAAATGCATCAGCATAATTGACAACTAGATTTGGATATAACCGGGTGTTAATGGTGGTCCTTGAGCTAAAAATTCGCAAGTCTTTTCTTCTGTTTTATCCCTGCGCAAACTTTTTGCTGAAATCCATCCCAATTCCCTGAAAATCACCCTCAGGTTCCCTGAAAAATTATTCTGAAGGTCTGCTTAGGTTCCAAATGTGCCTCAGTAGGTAGGGGTGCAGGATGCAAGCCGAGAGGTCCTCGGTTCGAATCCCACCTGCGGCAACCGCGTTGTGTCCTTGGGCGAGACACTTCATCTCCATTGCCCGTTTGGGGGCACGGTGGCGTTTTGTACAAAGGCGTACTGCACGTCAATGGTGCACTTGTCTTCGACCAATTCTAACTCTCTGCTTGTGTGGAGTTAGTATGTTGGGAAGCTGACAGTTGCTCGGTGGTTCTCTCCGGGTACTCTGGCTTCCTCCACCCGTAAAACTCTCACGGTCATGGTCAGCCATTGTGCATAAATATGTGACCTTAAACACCAATAAATAAATAAATAAATAAATAGGTTCCAAATTACAGACCAGAATAATAGTACAGTGGAAAAGTAGCCTGAATATAATAATAGTACAGACCAAAATAATAGTACAGGTGTGGGGGGGGGGGGGGTGTCTTTGAAGTGAATCTGTTTGTGCATGGTAAAATTCCAGTCTCAGTCATCATTCCAAATGATGGGGGGGGGGGGGGGGGGGGTCTTTGAAGTGAATCTGTTTGTGCATGGTAAAATTCCAGTCTCAGTCATCATTCCTTTGAAAGCTGTCCTCGAGAGAAGAGTAATCTCTTTGGAATTTTGTCCCTTGATTACATTTGAACTCACACTCAGTCGATTCTGATGCCAATTTTGATTGTAATACCATGCTCTACTAGTTAGAAGAGTCCAGGCTTGAAAGAACTACATTAAATTGAACATATTTCACAGTTTTTAACTTTGTTGACTCAGTCGAAGTAAAATTACCAGACGCACACATTTACAGTTAAAACTAGAAGTCCTGTCGTGAAATGCGCACAAATAGCACGTCGATCTGTGCGTTAATCTACGTGTTATGACCATGGTAAGACTATCAAATTCTGTACATATGGCCTGTGCACAAGCAATGTTTCAGCCAATGGACCTCTGGGTAACCTGGAGGTCCATTGGCAGAAACATTGCCTGTGTTTGCTATGAATAACCAGGAGAACCTGCTGTACTTTGGATGCCATTCGACTTCGCAATTGCGCACAGTTCCAACAGGCAATTAAGCCTGATAAGCACACAGTTCGTGACAGGACTTCTAGTTTCAACTGTAGGCTGTAAACATGGCTTTCAGAACGGCTGGTAATTTTACTATAGCTTGAGTCAATGGAGTGCATGAACTGGCAATTGCCGCAAGTACGGTATCAACAGGCAATTGCTGCTAGTACGCTCAATTGTAAGCTTTACATGTCGTTTAACTTGTGTATCCTATAAAAGGGCATCCAGAGAGATTAAGATTACACATTGTGGTGGTTTTTCATCTTCATTAAATGGTATCATTGACATCATTTTACATTAGCAATTGAACAACTGCAGAAGATAATAAAATGCAGTTTAACTTGATGAATCATCACAAAATGCCTGGCAACAATCAGTTGAACCGATATTCCAGGAGCTGTTGCCCAGAATCAGCTGATTGTGATGGCTGGTTCCGATCGTCGGTTGAACACTAAAAATAGGCTACAGGCTAACAGCTGAATATTTGCGAAATATCACCTGAATAGTGGAATGAAAATATAGTGAACATCTACCTGGGGTCAATTACCAACCAAACAATTTTTTTAAATGTTTAAATAGTTTTAAAAATACAATGATTCTGCTGTAAATATCGTAGTTTTGGGGGAAGAAGATTGCAATTAACATTATAATCACAATATTATTCTCTTGTGATGGTTTTGTTTATTCTGGTCTTTTGTTTTCAGTGTGTGAATACAGTATAGACACAACTGTATTAACCAGAAATGTACAGAGCACTGCACATATGCCTCCTGTCTTAACCCTTTACCTAACCATCCTAACAAATTGCCCTCATCCATCCACATAATTTGCAAATTGACTTAATTGAGCAGTTGAAAAATAAAGTTTTCAAAATGTTTCGACAAAACCATGTCATGTGTCCACTCATTGGAACAAGCTCATCAAGCTCATTCCAAATTCCAAGGAGGGGTAACATGATATGGTTTTGTTAAAAAAATTCTTTTTTAAATTTAAAAAAATAATAATTAAAAATCATTGTATTATCACTAAATCACCCGCAGAGTGGCGATTCCACCCAAGCAATAATCGCAGATTTCTTGCAAAGCATAATCAGCACAAGCAAAGTTTCAGCCAATGGACCTCCGGGTTAAACCCGGAGGTCCATTAGCTGAAACATTGCTTGTGTTTTTTGTCGATATGTACCAGACATGTTAACTCTCCCGGAATGCCTGGGAAAATCCCAGAATTTCAGTGTAGTTCCCGGCCTCCCGGACGGGAATCAGTTTTGGACCAAAAATCCCGGAAAACAACAGTCAAATATTTCGTTCCCGTTGTAACTTATGAAAAACGTTCGGAGTCAAATCACATGCATTTCAAACTCTGGTAAAAACTAACGAAGCAGTAAAATTTGAATTTAAGTTAAATTTATTTAAAAAAAGGGTATTTTATGATATATATTCAACTGTGTTCATGTTTATTTCTGGGATTTTTTTTCGGAGATTCGTGATCAATGTGCGAGTGTCGAAGTGAAAATGGGTGACTTACTTTCAAAAAATTGAAAACTCCACCTTCATTCAAATGCAGTTTTTGGAAATTAAAATATATGAAAAGGAATTAAATAATATATATTTATTTATTCCTTCATAGAATAGCTTTAATTCTCATGCCTTTTCCAAAATCAAAACGTAAACAACAACTATTTTGCACAGTTTAAAAGTAGGTTAAAGTCACTTAGTATGCCGAAAAATTATGACTGCATATTTAAACACAATGGACTTATTCTCTAACACCACATTTATTCTGTTGTGCTGACTACACAACTGTTAACTGTTGGCCATCTGTACCCAGAAAATTTTGAATGGAATTAAAAAAAAATGCTTCAATGATGAAAAGAAAAGTTTTGTGTAGGGCACAAACGTCCCACATGCATGAAGTTTGATAAAGATACTTTCCAATTACTAATGTTCTTGAAGTAACTGATCATTAGCACATCTTTTCCTGTTAACATTTCCAGACTTGGGAAATTATTAGCTTAGTAGACTTTGATAAGGGCAAACCACAGGTGGAGGTGCTCTGTGGGACAGTGTGGGTGGGTGGTGGTGGGGAGGGTCGGGTGGGGGGTGGGGGAGGATCTGGGGGGGGGGTCAAATCAACAGTTATTTTATGATTTTTTAACATAGCATGAATGCATCAGCATAGTTGACTAGTTCTGGATATAACCTGGTGTTAATAGTGGTCCATGAGCTGAAAATTCACAAGTGTTTTCTTTTATTTTGTCCCCGCGCGAACTTTTCCCTGAAATCCATCCCATTTCCCTGAAAATCACCCTCAGGTTCCCTGAAAAATTTTTCTGGAGGTTAACATGTCTGATATGTACACAATTTGAAAGTTATAGTTTGGGTGATAACTCCACTCCACGGGTGATTTAGTTACAATCCACTCTCCACATACTGTAATAATAACTAGGATTCAATATGTGTGTTGTGGGCTTGGGTTCCGTGCATGGTCTACCAATAGAAAGGCACAGGAGGTATCAGAATATATTGTCCATTTTTCAACTTTTTACCTCCCTTTCCTGTAATGTAGTCATCATTGGGTAACTGGATTGAACAATACTTAGTGTAAATGTGTGTGTGGCAACCATGTGACATACATGTTGCATAACAATCATCTTCCACTGAGAAAAAGATTCTATTTAATTTTTATGTCCCCCGACTTAAATCGGGTGGCATATAGTGATTGAAGTGTGTGTCTGTCCATCCGTCCATGTGTGCGTGTGTGTCCGAGCCAATAACTCGAAAACGGTTAGGGCCACAGTCATCAAACTTCACACAATCATAAAGGACCAGGAGAGGATGTGTCGCACATCATAGCCGGGTTCGTACCTTCAAGGTCAAGGTCACATTTCAAGGTCATACTAAAAATTTGTCAATATTCGTGTCTCAGCCATAACTCTGAAACGAATCATAGTACAATTGTTAAACTGTTTACAAATGTTAAGGACAGTCAGAAGGTGTGTCGCGTATAATAGTTTCTGCCGCAACTGCAAGGTGGAGGTCACAATTGACCTTCATATGTTCAGGGTACAAATCATGTCCAAGCATAACTCCAAAACTATTAGGGCTACAATCATCCAACATCGCTCAATTATAAAGGACAACGGGTGGATGTGTCATGCACCACAGCCAGGCCCGTAAGGTCAAGGTCACATTTCAAGGTCACAGTGCACACGGTTAGGGCCACAGTCATCTAACGTCACACAATTATAAAGGACCATGGGAGGATGTGTCACACCCCATAGCCAGGTTCATACCTTCAAGCTCAAGGTCGCATTTCAAGGTCACACTAAAAATCGGTCAATATTCGTGTCTCAGCCATAACTCTCAGTAGTACAATTGCTAAACTTTTTACAAATGTTAAGGACAGTCAGAAGGTGTGTTGCGTATAATAGTTTCTGCCGCATCTGCAAGGTGAAGGGGGGAGGGCATGTGTTACCTTAGTAACATTTTTCTTGTTTTTTCTGTTCTATTGTCCTATTAGGTTGTGATGTCTGCATCATGAAGTCATACAGTAGTGAATCTAGTGATTAACCGATAAGGATTTGCAACCGTCATCTGCTTGCAGATTAGTTGAGTGCACAATCGGCTGAGTTGTGAGTGCCGATGTCAGAAGTCACAACCAAAAAGAGTAGTATGTTCAAGAACACATACAATAGGGTTAATTTTACAGTACAGTCAGGTTGATATGTTTGTTGACCTCAAGAGCGAGTTGCTGTGTGTATCTAAATAAAAATACAATGTCACTGGAAACATGTTAACAGCAAAGCATAGATCTTTGATCAGTGCAAAAATAGGTGGCTTAGCTCATACTATTTGAAAATTCCACCTCCCTTTAAATTTAGTTTCAAGATGAAATTGAGTAAAATATATCAAAAGAGGCCAATTAAATAACATATATTTATTTACTTGATTTAATTACTGATTTATGTTCTAATTCAAATTTTCGATTCGAAACCCACGTGTATATATACAGGTGAAAACAAAAGTAGGTCCTGTTCTGTACACTGTAATTCAGATTGCTTTTGTTGTGGGACGGAAATCAGTGACTGAAAATACATTCATAACGGCTGTGTTTTCAAATAGCTTCTGACACTGCAATTCACTCAATCTCATAGATTCATGTTCATAAGTCTTGTGCCAGCAAAATCCCGAATGGAAAAATATTTCACAAATGATAACCAATCCTAGAAGTCCATGCACAAAATGGCCATAAACTATTTTTAGATTGTTTACATAAATACGTAACATGTACAACAGATTGAAGTTATACTTTGACTGTGAAAACAATTGGCTGATGAGTGTATTTTATGTTCATTTGTTATTGTCCACTTTGTGATTACAGTGATTTGGGTAACTAAATTGTTTTCAAATGAACAGACAGTGATATCAGATGATTGTGGCAATTTAGTAAACTTGTTACTGCAGCTTGCAGTAGGTCGTGAATAGAAAGTATTTATGAAGAATTTTGATCCTACGGTGTTCCATGTAACCATCGGCACAAACCGATGTACAACCGATCACTTAAAATCAACTGATGTCAAATGCAGTTGCTGAACATGGACTGGTCACTTTCCACGAGTAGTCAATATTTCCACGGATGCTATAATATTAGATTCCTAACACTAATTATTGGAATAATCATCAAATTTAATTAATGAAGCACCGTGTACAACCCGGTGCCTTAATTAAAATTTTGCTGCTGTAATGTACTGTAGGCTACTGACTGAACACCTTGTACAGTATTTATTCTTTACGTTATGTACTCAATGGTATGTCATGGTCAAAGACCAGAGGCCGCTTTACCGGCCCAGGGACATGGTATGTCATACTTTCATTAAGTAGGATGCCTGCTAAGTTAAAGGTAGGGGGTAGACCAATCAGTATTTTCAGTGTGCAGCCTTAGGTCTACCCTACCCTTATTACCCCCAAATAATCAATGTGGACTCTTCTAATTGCTGCATATGAACTGACATGGACGATACCACCAGGGTTCAAACGGTTAAATGTAATTGTTTCGAATTTTGAAAAAAAATCAACAAAACCATATCATGTGACCTCTCATTGGAACTAGTGTGACAAGCTCAGGCTTGTATATCTGAAAAATCCAGGGTGGCAATAAATCGCTCACCTGGAGCGTACTTAGGCGAGCAAATTGCTCACCTGAAATCTTTTTCACTTTTTTGCTTCACACAGAGTTCCCGCAGGGCCTTGAAAACCTGGAAAAGCCTGGAATTCGTCAAAAAGTCATTCAAGGCCTTGAAAGCCAGGAATTTCCGATGGGAGCCTTGAAAATCCTGGAAAATCGGAGAATTTTGTGACACTTAATTTAATTTGAACATATTTTTCAGAATTTACAGCAATTGTAATTGCGTGTTTATTAATCCGGTCATATTTTGGAGTATTTACGGCAGTTCCAATGCGTGCATTATTGATAGAACTTTGCAGTGATGTGACACTGAAATCCTTTGAATCAAGCATTGTGAATGGTTGCTATTGATGTGGGCGAGCACATTGGTGTATATTTAAGCCAATGGGAAGATTTATTGTAAATTCTGCCTGTTCGAATGCTGAGCGCACATGCGTGGATAATTTATTCATATTGAAAATATTACAAATTGATGATTGTTCAGTTGAACTACTTGAGTATTTCTGATGCATGTATGTCTGATGAATTTGCCACAACATCATCTTAAAGTCCTGGCACGGGCAGTCGCCATCACGGTGGATTCCGAGTTTGGATTTCCCAATGAAAGTGTTATTGTTTTATTCACCTCAAATGTTAACATGTGCAATTTTAAGGATGATTCGCCCATGTATGAAACGAAAACTTTTCGACACTTACTGCATTTAGCTGAATACCGTTCAACTGGAATAGACAGTAACCAGTTATAGTATGCAGCTGATTTAATCCAAGCTTGTTGGAAGGTACACTTCCCACAACGGAATTACATTTTGCTTTTTGGATGACATTTCCGGAGACATGGTGGGTATCGAAATGTGTCATTTACATGTAACATGTAGTTTACTCATTGGGAGAAAGGATGACATCAATTCATTTGCATTCAGTAAGTATTCAGTTAGAATAGCGGTACATGTACAAGAGACATACATGTAGCTATTGTGCCACCTGGTAATTACACTGCAGTTGTAGGATAAACACAAGAAAATGTCTTTCTCAGACTCACTAATTCTAATCAGTGATATTGCTTGGATAGCTTTCAGAAAGAGTTTTCCAAGAAATGATGTCAAGTGTTAGAATTACCAACAAAGGGAAATATACATGTAAGAGAAAGTTTCTAGTTGTTATCTGATAAATTAGGGTACTTTGAGAGCCTCGGCCTTGAAAAGCCTTGAATTTCATAAATGGGGCCTTGAAAATCCACGAAAATTGCCGAGAAATGGCCTGGAATGGCCTTGAATTTCAAAGATTTTAACCTGGGGGAACCCTGTTCACAAAGATCTTCTAAAGACTTAGTTAACCCCCTGCACACTGATGTAAAAATATCTAAATTTTAGACAGGAAAAATTTCGCATAATGCAACTAGAAATTTAACCAATTCAATCTTGTTTGACAGAGCTCATTGAGCTCTGTCAAACAAGATTGAATTGGGTAAATTTCTAGATGCATTATGGGAAAAAACAGCTTCCTGAAATTTTGGTATTTTGACATCAGAGTGAAGGGTGTTAAGACTGGGTTGGGTAATTTCTCCTTTGAGTGCATTCAAGCCGATCAATTTTAAATGAATTAATAAAATGTTAATGAATGAACCTGTATTCATTTTTTACCATCCCCTCCACCCTACTAGTAGTGTAGTCAGATCAATCAAGAAGTTCAGGGGGACTGGTACATGTAGTGGTCGACACGCACATGTACCCTGCACATTCTGTACACACGTTCCATGGTCCGTCACCATCAAAAATAGCTGAAAGTAGGGGAGCAAAAAACGCTTATGTCGGATTAAATTGTGTGAGCAGTTAAGGCAAGCTAAAAATCTCTTGCGTCAGAATTCCATGACTGCAAGCTCATTCCATTGATGGGTCACATGATATGGTTTTGTTGAAATTGTTTAAAAAATAATATTTTTTCCACTGCTCAATTTGTATATTATGTGAGCGGTTGCATCCGATTCGTTTAGGAAAGGGTTAACTGTGGTTTTACAAGCATTTATGGAATGGACAGGCACTGCATTCTCGGAGTAGTGTTACGTTTTTGTCAATCCAGGAGGGTGTTACACTGTGCAGTCCTGCTAATTCAGTCTTGTTTCCTCAGCAAAAGAAATGCTGTGGAAAACTGGTGCTTCTATGGCAATTGCCGTGAAGCCTGTTTGAAAATGACGATTATGTAAAAATCATCAGGGGCAGGGCCAAGTTTCATTTACCATGCTTATATGATATAAATGTGGTAAAGTCAGTGAAAACTTCAAGTAACTTTAACATGTGAAAGTAGTTTGAGATACATGTGTATATAATCACAATCAATGTGCTGAATCTTTCACTCAATTTGATCATGCCAATATCATGAACCATGTGAATTCTGAGAAAAAACCTAGGACATAAGTGGCCAACTTGCTCACTGTATAGTATGAGTGAAAATAAGACGCAGCATAACCACAAACGAAGTATCTCACTGCTTTTATGCTGCTAACACCATAATCTGACATCATTTTATGGAAAGCTCCATAGATTCTGCACTTATGTACTCATTTTTATAGATGTGTGTCAGTGCATGGCAGGGTTGGGGTATTCGTATTCAATATTCATTTGTATTCAATACTTTTTTAGCTCAACTTTGACATATGTCAAATGTGAGGTTATGCCATGGCCTGTTGATCATCCGCCTGTCTGCCATCAACAATTCAATACGGCTCGGGCTAGAGGCCGTATTTATGAACTGATCTTTACAAAACTTCTTGGGTACCTTTGTTATCACCGTGGGACGAGAACAAGTATTTTGGGGTGTGGTCAAAAATTCAAGATGGCCGCCAGCAGCCATTTTTTACCGAAATTAGTACAATCAGTTTTTTGTACAGAACTTCTGTATGAAAGTTCTGATTTGAATAAATGTTTGTATGAATGTTTAGTAACATGGAATACATGTAATATAAAGCAGTTTTTTTTCTCGTGCAGAAATTATGCAAATTAGATGAACTTTGATTTATTCAGTGCTACTTGTACACAGTAAGTGCACATGTCAATATGGCTCGGGCTAGAGGCTGTATTTATGAACCGATCTTCACGAAACTTCTTGGGTACCTTTGTTATCACCTTGGGACGAGAACGAGTGTTTTTGGGTGCGGTCCAAAATTTCATTCAAGATGGCTACCGGCAGCCAATTAGACAAACTTTGATTTATCCAGTGCTACTTATACACAGTAAGTGCACATTTCAGTATGGCTCTGGCTAGAGGCATCTTCATGTAACTGTCGCCCACCTTTACAATACTTTACCTGTACATTTGTTACAGACTACGGTCAGTATTTATGTACAGACCTTTACAATACTTTACATGTACCTTTGTTATCAGGTCATTACCTAGATATGTGTCATTGTTGTGTCACATACTATATATTTACATGTCTTACACAAGTTGAGCTACAGTGTCATTGACACTTTCATTTCAAGTATTAGGATATATTCAGTATTCATGCAATTTTAAAGTATTCGTATTTGTTAATTTGTATTCAAATCCAGTCAAATTTGAGGTGTATTCATGAATAGTTTTGAATATTTTTTGAAAACTTTTCTTATTTTTAGCTTAACTTGACATAGTCAAGATAAGCTATTGCCATCACGCGTACGGAAGTCTGTTAGTCTGTGAGTCTGTGACGTCTGTTCACATTTTCCTTTAGCACGGGCTACACCCCGCAGTTCTTGTCTGATCGTCACGAAATTGCATATGCAGGTTTGGGGTCATGTCTGGATGAGAACGTCCCCTTTTGGTCGCGATCGGGCAACCGGTATGGCTGCCCGAGCCCAAAACCTGAAAACCATTAGCACAGTCCACAGGTCGTATTTATGAAGGGATTTCCTTGTAACTTGGTAGGATGCCTCTGTATAATGCCTAGATGAGAACGTCCCCTTTTGGACATGATCTATCAACCGTAATGGCTGCCCAAGCCTGAAACCCAAAAACTTTTAGCACAGTCTGCAGGTTATGTTTAATGTGGAGGGATTTCATTGTAACTTGGTAGGATGACTCCTTATGATGTCTAGATGAGAATATCCCCATTTGGGCATGATCTGCCAACCGTGACGACTACCCGAGCCCAAAACCCGAAAACCTTTTTAGCACAGTCTACAGGTCATATTTATTGAGGAATTTCATTGTAACTTGGTGGGTTGACTTCATACAATGTCTAGATGAGAAAGTCCCCTTTTGGACATGATTGGGCAACTGTGATGGCTACAGGAGCCCGAAGCCCGAAAACCTTTAGCACAGTCTAGAGGTCATATTTATGAAGGGATTTCATTGTAACTTGGTAGGATGACTCCAAATAATGTCTAGATGAGAACGTCCCATTTTGATCATGATCATGCAGCCTTGATGGGTGCCCGAGCCCAAAAACCTTTAGCATAGGCAAAAGGTCATATTTATGGAAGGATTTCATTGTAACCTGTTAGGTCGACTCCATATAATGCCTAGATGGTGACATCCCCTTTCGGTCGTGATTGGTCAGTTGTGATGGCTACAAGTGCCCGAAGCCCGAAAACCTTGAGCACAGTCTACCGGTCATATTTATGAAGGGATTTCATTGTAACTTCTTATGATCACTCCAGATGATGCCCAGATGAGATTGTCCCCTATGGTTGCGATCATTCACCCATGATGGCTGCCCGAGCCCGAAGCCCAAAAACCTTTAGCACAGTCTACAGGTCATATTTATGAAGGGATTTCATTGTAACTTGGTAGGTTAACTTCATATAATGTCTAGATGAGAACGTCCCCTTTTGGACATGATTGGGCAACTGTGACGGCTAAAGGTGCCTGAAGCCCGAAAACCTTTAGCACAGTCTACAGGTCATATTTATGAGGGGATTTCATTGTAACTTGGTAGGATGACTCCAAATAATGTCTAGATAAGAACGTCCCCTTTTGATTGCGATCATTCAGCCTTGATGGGTGCCCGAGCCCAAAAACCTTTAGCATAGGTAAAAGGTCATATTTATGGAAGGATTTCATTGTAACCTATTAGGTTGACTCCATATAATGCCTAGATGATCACATCCCCTTTTGGTCGTGATTGGTCAGCTGTGATGGCTACAAGTGCCCGAAGCCCAAAAACCTTGAGCACAGTCTACAGGTCATATTTATGAAGAGATTTCATTGTAACTTCATAGGATCACTCCAGATGATGCCCAGATGAGATTGTCCCCTTTGGTTGCGATCATTCAACCATGATGGCTGCCCGAGCCCGAAGCTCGAAAACCTTAAGCACAGTCTACAGGTCATATTTATGAAGGGATTTCATTGTAACTTGGTAGGTTGACTTCATATAATGTCTAGATGAGAACGTCCCCTTTTGGACATGATTGGGCAACTTTGATGGCTAAAGGTGCCAGAGGCCCGAAAACCTTTAGCACTGTCTACAGGTCATATTTATGAAGGGATTTCATTGTAACTTGGTAGGTCGACTCCAAATAATGTCTAGATGAGAACGTCCTATTTTGGCCGTGATCATTTAGCCTTGATGGGTGCCCGAGCCCAAAAACCTTTAGCATAGGCAAAAGGTTATATTTTGTTACGGTGTGGAATTATTAATGATATTGGTAACAGAAAGAAATCTGAGAATCAGCAACAAAACTATGAATTTAACTATTCTGAAATTTAATTAAAAAAAATTGATATAAAAAAAAATGATACAAAGATCTTTTACACTAATTGGGTTACAGAAAATAAAAACAATGGTACTTGTCAATTATAGAATTAGTCCAAAGTACAGTTTGACAGAATCCAGTAATCCAGTGGTGAAGAATCTTGTGAAGAAAGTTACCAGCTGGTACATGTAGTATTAAATCCAAGAATGTCTCTCAGAAACAGTATCCCGTAGATTTGTAATAAAATTTTCACTTTAAAATTTCAGTAGTCTCCAATAAAATATAATAAATGCTCCGCAAAATTCAAATGGAGTAAAAATCCAAGAAGTATTGGTGCCACAGGCAATTTCCAAATAATCCAGCAGAATCCTGGCTTTACACAAAAATTATTATTCTGTTTCACAGAAAGTATAAATTCTCTTTTCCAAGACGAATAGATTCTCTTCAAAATTCTCTTTTGGAATCAATCTTCCAAATTCACAAAGAAGCACTGCTTCTATAATAAATGCACTGCTCTGAAACAATAATAATCTGCAGTGGAAACAATTGAAGTTAGTCTTTCTGAAATGGTTTTCTAAAAAATGAGTTTTTGAATTCTGTTGACAAACCTTTATATAGTAACCAGATAGAATGTCCCAGAAGAGGAAGTTTCTGCAATGTTCTATTAGTTTCTGGGGGATTCTGTTAAAGTTCAAGTAAACAAGGTCATTGACCTATTTAAACAATTGAACAATCAACAGCTATATGTACAATATATCAGTGTAACAAAGATGTAAACAAGGTCACTGAGTGCAAAAGAGTTAGACCAGTCAGAAAATGCAGAAATAAAAAAAAAATCTTTCTCACATAATTATCAACTTAAGGATATATCAATCTCAATATAATATGGGGGCTATAACACACCCCGCCTTAAAAGAAAAAGTTTGAAGGTACTGAAAACTTTTTACATAATTTTAGCAGACTCTGACTGGTTTACAATACACACACACCATAATCTTCACAATTTTATTTATTTTTTTTTTTTAATAAACATATATACACTTGAAGTGAATAGAGACCGATCATATCATTTTAAATTAGGATATTCTAGAAAGAGCATCAGCTACAACATTATCTCTTCCCGAAATATGCCTAATCTCTAAATTATATTCTTGAAGGGCTAAACTCCACCGCAATAATCTTTGATTCTTGTTTTTCATTTTATTGATAAATGTTATGGGGTTATGATCGGTGTAAACTGTAATTGGGCATTGGGTGGTTCCTAGATACACATCAAAATGGGTTAATGCCAAAATTAGAGCCAAAGTTTCTTTTTCTACTGTAGAGTAATTCTTTTGATGTTTGAGAAATTTTCTGGAAAAATAACATAGAGGGTGATCAATACCTTGGGAATCTTCCTGGGCAATATACCCACCTGCTCCATTGTCACTTGCATCTATAAATAATTTGAAGGGCTTTTCATAACAGGGACTGGCCAAGACAGGGGAATTATTTAATAAAGTTTTTATTCTGTTAAAAGATTTCTGGCATTCCTCAGTCCAAACAAACTTAACCCTTTTGCTCAATAAAGTGGTCAAAGGGGAAACAACATCTGAAAAATTTAAACAAAATTTTCTATAATATCCAGCCATGCCTTAGAATCTCATGAGCTCTTTTTTAGAGCTTGGTACTGGAAAATTTACAATGGCATCAACTTTCGCCGCAATCGGCCTCACCTGCCCCTGCCCCACAACATGACCTAAATAATTTACAGTTGCTTTGCCAAATTCTGATTTTGCCAAGTTAATAGTTATGTTGGCTTGGGTCACTTTGTCAAAAAATTCTTGAATATGCTTTAGATGATCAGCCCAATTTGTTTCTGTGTGTATAATAACATCATCAGTATAAGCTTCACTGTGATCTAGGTCTGCAATTAAGTGGTTAACCATGCGCTGGAATGTTGCCAGAGAGTTTTTCATGCCAAAAGGGGTAACTTTATATTGATACAATCCAAATGGTGTAACAAAAGCAGATATTTCTTTTGCTTTTTCTGTTAAAGGGACTTGCCAATAACCCTTTAACAAGTCAAATTTTGTCACAAATTTAGCATGGCCAAGTTTGTCAATGCAGTCATCAATTCTAGGAATTGGATAATTGTCTGTTTTGGTGAGGCTGTTCACCTTTCGGTAATCCGTACAAAATCGGTAACTGCCATCAGGTTTTGGGACGAGTATACAGGGCGAACTCCAGTTGCTATGGCTAGGTTCTATGATATCATTGTCCAGCATATACTGTATTTCCTTTCGCATGATCTCAGCTTTGAAAGGGTTCAATCTATATGGCTGCTGTTTGATGGGATTTGCCTCTCCTACATCAACATCATGAAAAATAACAGATGTCCTTCTAGGCACATCGGGAAATAAGTGTTGATATTTGAAAATTAAATCAACTAAATCCTTTCTTTGGTCAGGCAGTAAATAATCAGTTTTATTTTGTAGATCTGTCAGGACATCTGAGTTCTGTAACTTTAGAGGTACATTTTTGCCGCCTTCATGAATATCCTCTACAGGATTTTCCAGCTCATCCATGTGGGTGACTGTTGAGACTGGTAGAGAGTTTGGTTCTCTCTCATAATATGTTTTCAACATATTTATATGGCACAGCTGAGTATTTTTGAGTCTATCGGGAGTCTCAACAACATAATCAGTATCACTGATCTTGTGCTTAACAATATAAGGGCCTGAATATCTTGCTTGTAAAGCATTGCCCTTTAAAGGGAATAATACTAACACCTTGTCCCCAGGTTTAAAGGTGCGAAATTTCGCCTTTTTGTCATACCAGGTCTTCATATGACTCTGGGCTTTCTGTAAATGTTTATTTGCCATTTCTCTGGCCTGGTGCAATTTTTCCTTAAAAGTGGACACATAGTCCAGGAGAGAAATTTCAGGTGGCTCTTCCTCGAGCCATTTCTCCTTCAAAGCAGTGAGTGGACCCCTCACTGAGTGTCCAAACACTAATTCAAAAGGGCTGAACCCCAGAGATTCCTGTACAGTTTCACGGACTGCAAATAAAAGGAGATGTACTCCTTCATCCCAATCCTTCTCATTATTCTCCCCATAGGCCTTTATCATGGTCTTCAGTGTTTGATGAAAGCGTTCTAGAGCTCCTTGACTTTCGGGATGATAGGCACTTGATGTGTACTGCTTAATTTTGAGCTCATACATCACCTGCTGAAAAATGTTTGACATAAAATTTGAGCCTTGGTCCGATTGCACTGACCTGGGTAGACCGAAAGTCGTGAAAAATTTTATCAACTCCCAAATGTCCAGCCATTGGATTTTCATGAGCCAGGCTTATTATTTCATTCCGGTATTTAGTGGGGACAACTATTTGATAAATAACCTCCCAATCACTATTGGAGGGTACTTCTGGTGATCGCCATTTCCTCATAAGTACACCAGATTTTCTGAAATAACCGACAGGGGAGTTTTGGGCTTCAGCCTGTGTTAGAGCCTTTTCACGTGGCTCGGCAAGGTCAGGATCACTTTCCTATTCCTGAATTAAAGATGTCCGGGAAATGACATTCAAGGAGGTCCCCCTATCACTCTCAGGTGTAGTGGCCTCTTTACAATGTCTGGACGAGTCATCACTTTGACTCAAAAAAGTCTGAGACAAATCAGTGTCTTCAGAATCCGTAATTCTGTGACAGTTCTTATCCTCAGCTTTGCTGTTTAAATCAACACAATTGAGGTTGTTATCAACCTCAGTTTTCTTTGCCATGGACCGAGTCACAGCACATGCTGGAAAGGCAAAAGGAAAACATTCCTTCAAATTAATAATACTTTCATCTGTGCTCGGCTTATCCACCACTTGAGGTTCTACAGTGACTTTGTCACCAGCTAAGTCATTTCCCAATAATAAAGAAATACCTTTTACAGGTAGAGTAGGTCTGATTCCTACTGTCACAGTCCCATTTACTAAGCTACTTCTTAAATTTATTTTATGAAGTGGGACTTTTAAAGAGTTTGACTCAATACCTGATATTAGAACTTGTGCCCCTGTAGCACTTTCTTCAGAAAATGGCAAAATGCCTTCTAACATTAATGACTGAGTAGCCCTTGTGTCTCTCAGTATTCTTATTGGTAAGGAACAGTGCTTATCCCCATCAAGGGAAACAAAGCCTTCAGAAATAAATGGCTTATAATTTTCTAAAGCGTCTTGCTTTATAACATAATTTTCAGGGCATGGAGCACATGCTAGTGCATTCTGTGAAGTTGAGGACTCATTTTTCCTTTTTAACAGCCAGCAATCAGATAATAAATGACCTAGTTTCTTACAATAATTACAAGTTTTACTTGAACTGTTGGGTCGTAATGGTGTGGGACTGGCATTAGATGACTTATTCTCATTAGGCTTCCTATTAAATTTGGGTGGTGAAAAGTTTGGAGGATTGGAAGGATGATTAGAAGGATGAGTTTTATCTGAAGTAGGTCTAGGTCCACTTTGGAAAGAATTCTTGTGAAGCCAAAAATTTGTAGAGTTACGACTCATTTTAGTCATCTGCTAGTACTGCTGCTCTATTTAATGTGTCAACTTTTTGTTCATCCAGGTGGGCCTTTATATCTGAATGTATCTTTCCTTTAAACTCCTCAATCAGCATCATTTCCTTTAATTTTGTAAAATCTTTCCCTATTTCTTTTGAGTGGCACCACCTGTCAAATAAATTTTGCTTTTCTCTGGCAAATTCCACATGAGTTTCATTTTCATTTTTATAATAAGTTCTGAAATTCTGCCTATAGGCCTCTGGAACAAGTTCATATGCCTTAAGTATTGCCTCTTTAACAGCGTCATAATTGTTGCTTTGCTCAGAAGATAGAGCGGAATAGATTTCTTGGGCCTTCCCTTTCAAAACACTTTGCAATAGCAAAGTCCAGACATACCTTGGCCATTCTAAACTTGTTGCCACTTTTTCAAAATGCAAAAAATATTTATCAACTTCTTTTTCTTGAAAGGGGGGAACTAGCCTAACATGTTTAGTTGCATCAAATCTACTTGGGGAAATTACATTTGAGCCTTGACGCTGTGATTCTAATTCTTTTATTTTTATTTCCTTTTGAATTTCTAATTCTTTTAAGTGCATTTCTTTTTGAGTTTCTATTTCCCTTAATTTTAATTCCCTATCCTCCTTTTCTTTTTGAGCCTGAATTTGTATTTGTTCCCTTTCTTTTTGAGCTTTTAATTCTTTTAATTTCATTTCATTTTCCTGCCTTTTCATTTCTTGTTGCATTTCTAATCTCTTTAGTTCCAATTCTAACTTTTTAAGTTCAAGAGCATCAGTAGGTTGTGGTTCAGCGACAGGTGACCCAGACTGAGGCAAAAGACCCTCCTCAATATAATGATTAACAATGAGCTGTTTAAGTTTATGCTTGTTCAGACCAGGGGTGGCAGGTAATTTTAGATACTGAGCAAGTTGAAATAAATCCTCCTTCTTAAGAGATTATAAAAGGGCCAAACTAGATCTTTCAAATTCAGAAATAAATTCTGTCACAATAAATACCATGATGAAAAGGTTTGCTGGCTCTCAGATTATATAAATAATAATACTGAAATTTTCTAAGAAAATTTAGATGTTTCGACTATGAGCCAAACTAATAATTGCAATATGCAAATAAAGCTTTCTCATTATCTTATATTCAATCTCGGCAACGAGCCCCCAATTTCTGTTACGGTGTGGAATTATTAATGATATTGGTAACAGAAAGAAATCTGAGAATCAGCAACAAAACTATGAATTTAACTATTCTGAAATTTAATTAAAAAAAATTGATATAAAATAAAATGATACAAAGATCTTTTATACTAATTGGGTTACAGAAAATAAAAAACAATGGTACTTATCAATTATAGAATTAGTCCAAAGTACAGTTTGACAGAATCCAGTAATCCAGTGGTGAAGAATCTTGTGAAGAAAGTTACCAGCTGGTACATGTAGTATTAAATCCAAGAATGTCTCTCAGAAACAGTATCCCGTAGATTTGTAATAAAATTTTCACTTTGAAATTTCAGCAGTCTCCAATAAAATATAATAAATGCTCCGCAAAATTCAAATGGAGTAAAAATCCAAGAAGTATTGGTGCCACAGGCAATTTCCAAATAATCCAGCAGAATCCTGGCTTTTCACAAAAATTATTATTCTGTTTCACAGAAAGTATAAATTCTCTTTTCCAAGACGAATAGATTATCTTCAAAATTCTCTTTTGGAATCAATCTCCAAATTCACAAAGAAGCACTGCTTCTATAATAAATGCACTGTTCTGAAACAATAATATTCTCCAATGGAAATAACTGAAGTGAGTCTTTTTGAAAGGCTTTCTAAGAATGAGTTTTTGAATTCTGTTGACAAACCTTTATAGTAACCAGATAGAATGTCCCAGAAGAGGAAGTTTCTGCAATGTTCTATTAGTTTCTGGGGGGATTCTGTTAAAGTTCAAGTAAACAAGGTCATTGACCTATTTAAACAATTAAACAATCAACAGCTATATGTACAATATATCAGTGTAACAAAGATGTAAACAAGGTCACTGAGTGCAAAAGAGTTAGACCAGTCAGAAAATGCAGCAATAAAAAAAAAATATCTTTCTCATATAATTATCTACTAAGGATATATCAATCTCAATATAATATGGGGGCTATAACACACCCCGCCTTAAAAGAGAAAGTTTGAAGGTACTGAAAACTTTTTACATAATTTTAGCAGACTCTGACTGGTTTACAATACACACACACACCATAATCTTCACAATTTTTGTTAATAAACATATATACACTTGAAGTGAATAGGGACCGATCATATCATTTTAAATTAGGATATTCTGGAAAGAGCATCAGCTACAACATTATCTCTTCCCGAAATATGCCTAATCTCTAAATTATATTCTTGAAGGGCTAAACTCCACCGCAATAATCTTTGATTCTTGTTTTTCATTTTATTGATAAATGTTATGGGGTTATGATCAGTGTAAACTGTAATTGGACATTGGGCGGTTCCTAGATACACATCAAAATGGGTTAATGCCAAAATTAGAGCCAAAGTTTCTTTTTCTACTGTAGAGTAATTCTTTTGATGTTTGAGAAATTTTCTGGAAAAATAACATAGAGGGTGATCAATACCTTGGGAATCTTCCTGGGCAACATACATGTACCCACCTGCTCCATTGTCACTTGCATCTATGAATAATTTGAAGGGCTTTTCATAATTGGGACTGGCCAGGACAGGGGAATTATTTAATAAAGTTTTTATTCTGTTAAAAGATTTCTGACATTCCTCAGTCCAAACAAACCCAACCCTTTTGCTCAATAAACTGGTCAAAGGGGAGACAACATCTGAAAAATTTAAACAAAATTTTCTATAATATCCAGCCATGCCTAAGAATCTCATGAGCTCTTTTTTAGAGTTTGGTACTGGAAAATTTACAATGGCATCAACTTTAGCCGCAATCGGCCTCACCTGCCCCTGCCCCACAACATGACCTAAATAATTTACAGTTGCTTTGCCAAATTCTGATTTTACCAAGTTAATAGTTAGGTTAGCTTGGGTCACTTTGTCAAAAAATTCTTGAATATGCTTTAGATGATCAGCCCAATTTGTATCTGTGTGTATAATAACATCATCAATATAAGCTTCACTGTGATCTAGGTCTGCAATTAAGTGGTTAACCATGCGCTGGAACGTTGCCGGAGAGTTTTTCATGCCAAAAGGGGTAACTTTATATTGATACAATCCAAATGGGGTAACAAAAGCAGATATTTCTTTTGCTCTTTCTGTTAAAGGGACTTGCCAATAACCCTTTAACAATTCAAATTTTGTCACAAATTTAGCATGGCCAAGTTTGTCAATGCAGTCATCAATTCTTGGAATTGGATAATTGGCTGTTTTGGTGAGTTTGTTCACCTTTCGGTAATCTGTACAAAATCGGTAACTCCCATCAGGTTTTGGGACGAGAATACAGGGCGAACTCCAGTTGCTATGGCTAGGTTCTATGATATCATTGTCCAGCATATACTGTATTTCCTTTCGCATGATCTCAGCTTTGAAAGGGTTCAATCTATATGGATGCTGTTTAATGGGATTTGCCTCTCCTACATCAACATCATGAAAAATAACAGATGTCCTACTAGGCACATCGGGAAATAAGTGTTGATATTTGAAAATTAAATCAACTAAATCTTTTCTTCGGTCAGGCAGTAAATAATCAGTTTTATTTTGTAGATCTCTCAGGACATCTGAGTTCTGTAACTTCAGAGGTACATTTTCGCCGCCTTCATGAATATCCTCTACAGGATTTTCCAGCTCATCCATGTGGGTGACTGTTGAGACTGGTAGAGAGTTTGGTTCTCTCTCATAATATGTTTTCAACATATTTATATGGCACAGCTGAGTATTTTTGAGTCTATCAGGAGTCTCAACAACATAATCAGTATCACTGATCTTGTGCTTAACAATATAAGGGCCTGAATATCTTGCTTGTAAAGCATTGCCCTTTAAAGGGAATAATACTAGCACCTTGTCCCCAGGTTTAAAGGTGCGAAATTTTGCCTTTTTATCATACCACGTCTTCATAAGACTCTGGGCTTTCTGTAAATGTTTATTTGCCATTTTCCTGGCCTGGTGCAATTTTTCCTCAAAAGTGGACACATAGTCCAGGAGAGAAATTTCAGGTGGCTCTTCTTCGAGCCATTTCTCCTTCAAAGCAGTGAGTGGACCCCTCACTGAGTGTCCAAACACTAATTCAAAAGGGCTGAACCCCAGAGATTCCTGTACAATCTCACGGACTGCAAATAAGAGGAGATGTACTCCTTCATCCCAATCCTTCTCATTATCCTCCCCATAGGCCTTTATCATGGTCTTCAGTGTTTGATGAAAGCGTTCTAGAGCTCCTTGACTTTCGGGATGATAGGCACTTGATGTGTACTGCTTAATTTTGAGCTCATACATCACCTGCTGAAAAATGTTTGACATAAAATTTGAGCCTTGGTCCGATTGCACTGACCTGGGTAGACCGAAAGTCGTGAAAAATTTTATCAAGGCCTTAACTATAGTCTTAGTTTTAATATTTCTTAGAGGAATGGCCTCAGGAAATCGTGTAGAAGCACACATGATGGTAAGAAGATATTCATTTCCAGATCTTGTTCTAGGCAAAGGGCCAACACAATCAATAATAATTCTACTAAATGGCTCCTCAAAAGCAGGGACTGGTTGAAGGGGAGCAGGAGGAATCTTCTGGTTGGGTTTTCCTACAATTTGACAGGTGTGGCAGGTTTTACAAAATTCAACAACATCCTGTCGAAGCTTGGGCCAGTAAAAACACTGTTGAATATGAGAGTAGGTTTTCCTAACTCCCAAATGTCCAGCCATTGGATTTTCATGAGCCAGGCTTATTATTTCATTCCGGTATTTAGTGGGGACAACTATTTGATAAATAACCTCCCAATCACTATTGGAGGGTACTTCTGGTGGTCGCCATTTCCTCATGAGTACATCAGATTTTTTAAAATAACAGACAGGGGAGTTTTGGGCTTCTGCCTCTGTTAGAGCCCTTTCACGTGGCTCTGCAAGGTCAGGATCACTTTCCTGTTCCTGAACTAAAGAAGTCCGGGAAATGACATTCAAGGAGGTCCCCCTATCACTCTCAGGTGTAGTGGCCTCTTTACAATTTCTGGAGGAGTCATCACTTTGACTCAAAAATGTCAGACAAATCAATGTCTTCAGAATCCGTAATTCTGTGACTGTTCTTATCCTCAACTTTGCTGTTCAAATCATTACAATTGAGGTTGTTATCAACCTCAGCTTTCTTTGCCATGGACCGAGTCACAGCACATGCTGGAAAGGCAAAAGGAAAACATTCGTTCAAATTAATAATACTTTCATCTGTGCTCGGTTTATCCACCACTTGAGGTTCTACAGTGACTCTGTCACCAGCTAAGTCATTTCCCAATAATAAAGAAATACCTTTAACAGGTAGAGTAGGTCTGATTCCTACTGTCACAGTCCCATTTACTAAGCTACTTTTTAAATTTATTTTATGAAGTGGGACATTTAAAGAGTTTGACTCAATACCTGATATTAGAACTTGTGCCCCTGTAGCACTTTCTTCAGAAAATGGCAAAATGCCTTGTAACATTAATGACTGAGTAGCCCCTGTGTCTCTCAGTATTTTTAGCTCAACTTGACAAAGTCAAGCTGAGCTAATGCCATCACTTCTCGTCCGTCGGCGTACGTACGTACGTCCACAATTTCCTTTGGCACACCTCACAGGTCACATTTATGATAAGATTACTTTGAAATTTGGTATGCTTGTTTGAGGTGACCTCTAGATGGGAGCTATCGATTTTCTTCAATTTCCGTCAAAAAATGTTGCCGCGGCCAACGTTCTTAGAACTTAGTTTAGTCAAACCACAATATTTCCCTTTGGCACACCCTACAGGGCACATTTATGATTTGATTGCTTTGAAACCTGGTATGCTTATTTAGGGTGACCTCTAGATGGGAGCTATCGATTTTCTTCAATTTCCGGCAAAAAATGTTACCACGGCCAACGTTCGTAAAACTTAGTTTAGTCAGACCTCAATATTTCCCTTTGGCACACCCTACAGGGCACATTTATGATCAGATTGCTTTGAAACCTGGTATGTTTGTTTGGGAAGACCTCTAAATGGGAGCTATCGATTTTCTTCAATTTCTGTCAAAAAATGTTGCCGCGGCCAACGTTCTTAGAACTTAGTTTAGTCAGAAGAATCAATATTTCCCTTTGGCACACCCTACAGGGTACACTTATGATCGGATTGCTTTGAAACCTGGCATGCTTGTTTGGGGTGACCTCTAGATGGGAGCTATCGATTTTCTTCAATTTCCATCAAAAAATGTTGCCGCAGCCAACATTCTTAGAACTTAGTTTAGTCAGACCACAATATTTCCCTTTGGCTCACCCTACAGGGCTCATTTATGATTAGATTGCTTTGAAACCTGGTATGCTTATTTATGGTGACCTCTAGATGGGAGCTATCGATTTTCTTCCATTTCCGTCAAAAATTGTTGCCACGGCCAACGTTCTTAGAATTTAGTCTAGTCAGACCACAATATTTCCCTTTTGTACACCCAACAGGGCACATTTATGATCGGATTGCTTTGAAACCTGGCATGCTTGTTTGGGGAGGCCTCTAGATGGGAGCTATCGATTTTCTTCGGTTTCTGTCAAAAAATGTTGCCACTGGCAAAAAAAATAACATTGGTACCAATGATCTTCAATTTTGCCATTTCATTTATAACTTACCAAGTTCAAGTTTGTCAAGTTGAGCTACAGTGTCATTGACACTTTCATTATTGGTAAGGAACAGTGCTTATCCCCCTCAAGGGAAACAAAGCCTTCAGAAATGAATGGCTTATAATTTTCTAAAGCATCTTGCTTTATTACATAATTTTCAGGGCATTGAGCACATGCTAGTGCATTCTGTGAAGTAGCGGACTCATTTTTCCTTTTTAACAGCCAGCAATCGGATAATAAATGACCTGGTTTCTTACAATAATTGCAAGTTTTAGTTGAACTGTTGGGTCGTAATGGCGTAGGACTGGCATTAGGTGACTTATTCTCATTAGGCTTCCTATTAAATTTAGGTGGTGAAAAGTTTGGAGGATTGGAAGGATGAGATTTATCTGAAGTTGGTTTAGGTCCACTTTGGAAAGAGTTCTTGTGAAGCCAAAAATTTGTAGAGTTACGACTCATTTTAGTCATCTGCTAGTACTGCTGCTCTATTTAATGTGTCAACTTTTTGTTCATCCAGGTGGGCCTTTATATCTGAATGTATCTTTCCTTTAAACTCTTCAATCAGCATCATTTCTTTTAACTTCGAGAAATCTTTCCCAATTTCTTTGGAATGGCACCACCTATCAAATAAATTTTGCTTTTCTCTGGCAAATTCCACATGAGTTTGATTTTCGTTTTTATAATAATTTCTGAACTTCTGCCTATAGGCCTCTGGAACAAGTTCATATGCCTTGAGTATAGCCTCTTTAACAGTATCATAATTATTGCTTTGCTCAGAAGATAGAGCGGAATAGATTTCTTGGGCCTTTCCTTTTAAAACACTTTGCAATAGCAAAGTCCAGACATCCCTTGGCCATTCTAAACTTGTTGCCACTTTTTCAAAATGTAAAAAATATTTATCAACTTCTTTTTCTTGAAAGGGGGGAACTAGCCTAACATGTTTAGTTGCATCAAATCTACTTGGGGAAATTACATTTGAGCCTTGACGCTGTGATTCTAATTCTTTTATTTTTATTTCCTTTTGAATTTCTAATTCTTTTAAGTGCATTTCTTTTTGAGTTTCTATTTCTCTTAATTTTAATTCCCTATCCTCCTTTTCTTTTTGAGCTTCAATTTCTTTTAATTTAATTTCATTTTCTCTTTCTTCTTTTTCTTTTTGAGCCTGAATTTGTCCCCTTTCTTTTTGAGCCTGAATTTGTTCCCTTTCTTTTTGAGCCTGAATTTGTTCCCTTTCTTTTTGAGCCTGAATTTCTTTTAATTTAATTTCATTTTCCTGTCTTTTCATTTCTTGTTGCATTTCTAACTTTTTTAATTCCAATTCTAACTTTTTGATTTCAAGGGCATCAGTGGGCTGTGGTTCAGAGGGGAGAGTTTCAGACTGAGGCAAAAGGCCTTCCTCCATATAATGATTAATAATGAGCTGTTTAAGTTTATGTTTGTTCAGACCAGGGGTGGCAGGTAATTTTAGATAATGAGCAAGTTGGAATAAATCCTCCTTCTTAAGAGATTCTAAAAGGGCCAAACTAGGAGAGCTTTCAAATTCAGAAATAAATTCTGTCACAATAAATACCATGACGAAAAGGTTTGCTGGTTCTCAGAATATAAATAATAATACTGAAATTTTCTAAGAAAATTTAAATGTTTTGAAAGTGAGCCAAAATAATAATTGCAATTTGCAATTTTCTCGTTATCAAATATTCAATCTCGGCAACGAGCCCCCAATTTCTGTTACGGTGTGGAATTATTAATGATATTGGTAACAGAAAGAAATCTGAGAATCAGCAACAAAACTATGAATTTAACTATTCTGAAATTTAATTAAAAATAATTAATATATAAAAAAAAAATGATTCAAAGATCTTTTACACTAATTGGTTTACAGAAAATAAAAACAGTGGTACTTATCAATTATTGAATTAGTCCAAAGTGCAGTTTGACAGAATCCAGTAATCCAGTGGTGAAGTATCTTCTGAAGAAAGTTAACAGCTGGTAGATGTAGTATTAAATCCAAGAATGTCTCTTCAGAAACAGTATCCCGTAGATTTGTAATAAAATTCTCACTTAGAAATTTCAGCAGTCTCCAATAAAATATAACAAAATGCTCCGTAAAATTCAAATGGAGTAAAAATGCAAGAAGTATTGGCGCCACAGGTAATTTCCAAATAATCCAGTAGAATCCTGGCTTTTCACAAAATAATATTATTCTGTTTCACAGAAAGTATAAATTCTCTTTTCCAAGACGAATAGATTCTCTTCAAAATTCTCTTTTGGAATCAATCTCCAAATTCACAAAGAAGCACTGCTTCTATAATAAATGCACTGTTCTGAAACAATAATATTCTCCAATGGAAATAACTGAAGTGAGTCTTTTTGAAAGGCTTTCTAAGAATGAGTTTTTGAATTCTGTTGACAAACCTTTATAGTAACCAGATAGAATGTCCCAGAAGAGGAAGTTTCTGCAATGTTCTATTAGTTTCTGGGGGATTCTGTTAAAGTTCAAGTAAACAAGGTCATTGACCTATTTAAACAATTAAACAATCAACAGCTATATGTACAATATATCAGTGTAACAAAGATGTAAACAAGGTCACTGAGTGCAAAAGAGTTAGACCAGTCAGAAAATGCAGCAATAAAAAAAAAATATCTTTCTCATATAATTATCTACTAAGGATATATCAATCTCAATATAATATGGGGGCTATAACACTCAGCAATAACAATGAAAGGGGTGATATCGGGTTCACCTACAGGCGTACAGCTATGCCCAAAGCAATGCTTGAATTACCTTTTACTGTGCTATTACTAGCGTATTAGATACAGCGACATGAAACTTCAGACAAAAACTTACTTTCTATTAATTTCTGCCTGCAGCGCTCATCATAAGATACAAAACGGTTAATCACGGTTACAAAATTTATATCCGGTCATAATCAAAACCGAACCGTCAACAGTTAACCGGTTAACTGTATCAGCTCTACTGAATACCCTGGATAACCGCGGACTCTTGGAAAGCACGATTAGAGGAGGATTACAGAGTGTCAGTAACCACTATCTGTGCACTACTCCAGAGAGCTCTCCATCACCAGCAGCTGCAAGGGCTAAACCATACCAGCCTAGTCAGCCCTCCAGCACCCCCTCCTTCAACTCCACCAAAAGAGGTATCACCATCACAGCCTCCTCCTCCCAAAAAGAAAAGGCGGAAACATAGACGGCGCCGAGTACCATTTCCATTTTTAGCTCAACTTTGGCGAAGCCAAATTTGAGCTTTTGTCATGGCCCGTCGTCTGTCTGTCCGTACGTCAACAATTGAATACGGCTCGGGCTAGAGGCCGTATTTATGAACCGATCATTACGGAACATCTTGGGTACCTTTGTTATGACCGTGGGACGAGAACGAGTGTTTTTGGGTGCGGTCCGAAATTCAAGATGGCTGCCAGCCGCCATTTTGTACCGACGATGCAGAAATCTGTTTTTTGTACAGAACTTCCATATGAAAGCTCTGATTTGAATAATTTTTTGTATGAATGTTTAGTACCATGGGATACATCACATATAATACGAGTTTTTTTCTTGCGCGTAAATTGTGCAAATTAGACTAATTTTGATGTTTTTGGGGGTTACTTTCAGCACTGTAAGTGCAAATGCCAATACGGCTCGGGCTAGAGGCTGTATTTATGAACCGATCTTTACGAAACTTCTTGGGTACCTTTGGTATCACCATGGGACGAGAACGAGTGTTTTTGGGTCCGGTCCGAAATTCAGGATGGCCAATGGCAGCCATTTTGTACAAAATTAGGAGCAATCAGATTTTTGCACAGAACTTCCATATGAAAGCTCTGGTTTGAATAATTTTTTGTGTGAATGTTTAGTATCATTGGATACATCACATATAATACGGGTTTTTTTCTCGTGCAGAAATTATGCAAATTAGATGAACTTTGATTTTTTCAGTGCGACTTACACACAGTAAGTACACATGTCAATACGGCTTGGGCTAGAGTCTGTATTTATGAACTGATCTTCACAAAATGTCTTGGGTACCTTTGTTATCACCTTGGGATGAGAACGAGTGTTTCTGGGTGCGGTCTAAAATTCACGATGGCTACCAGTGGCCATTTTGTACCGAAATTTGGTCTAATCAGTTTTTTGTACACAACTTCTATACAGCTCAGACTAGAGGCCATATTTATGAACCAATCTTTACGAAACTTCTTGGGTACCTTTGTTATCACCGTGGGATGAGAGCGAGTGTTTTTGGGTGTGGTCCAAAATTCAAGATGGCCACCAGCAGCCATTTTGTACCAAAATTAGTGCAATCAGTCTTTTGTACAGAACTTCTGTATGAAAGTTCTGATTTGAATAAATTTTTGTATGAATGTTTAGTAACATGGAATACATCACATATTGTAAGGGGTTTTTTTTCGTGCACAAATTATGCAAATTAGATGAACTTTGATTTATTCAGTGCTACTTACACAATGTAAGCACACATGTCAATACGGCTCAGGGTAGAGGCTGTATTTATGAACCAATCTCAGGGATTTTTCTAGGTGTATTGGGAATGGAGCCAGGGGCCTGTGCAATTGGGAAAAAAGCCATCTCATTGGACCAAATTGGGAATCCTGTTGACGCTGTAGAGTGGAAAAAAGTGCAAATTTCTTTTCTACAGAGGCACATTAAAATGAAGAAGCTGGATTTATTATTTGAAATTATGGTTTACAGTTCTTTTATCAGAATAAGGCCTACTTTTGCAGCAAAAAGCATAAATGTTATGAACAAGTTGATACTGGGTACAAATTGGGAATTTTATGTTAGAAATTGGGAAAAATCCTGCCTAAATATCATTGGGAATGGGGCCTATATTCGGCCCCTGTCGTCACCTAGAAAAATCCCTGAATCTTCACAAAACTTCTTGGGTACCTTTGTTATCACCTTGGGATGAGAATGAGTGTTTCTGGGTACGGTCCAAAATTCAAGATGGCTGCCAGTGGCCATTTTGTACCGAAATTAGGTCCAATCAGTTTTTTGTCACAAGTTCTATACAGCTCGTATTTATGAACTGATCTTCACAAAACTTCTTGGGTACTTTTGTTTTCACCTTGGGACAGGAACGAGTGTGTTTTGAGGTGCCTTTGTTATCACTGTGCTATGAGAACAAATATTTTGGGGTTCAGTCAGACCCACTCTGGGACTCAAAGATTTTTTTCTAGTTTAGCATCTGACTGTCACCCACCTTTACAATACTTTACCTATACATTTGTTACAGGCAGCGGTCAGTATTTATGTACAGACCGTTACAATACTTTATATGTACCTTTGTTATCAGGTCATTACCTAGATGTTTGTCATTGCTGTGTCACATACTATACGTTTACATGTCTTTGTCTTGACAAGTTGAGCTGTAGTGTCATTGACACTTTCATTCATCTTTGCCACGCCCAGACAACCCAAATCATCTACAGTTAAAGAGGGTCGAAAGGGGCTTGCTCCCATACCGTCCCTGCCAGGGACCAGCCGTGAGGGCGACTAGAGCGATTATGTCACCCTTCTAAGCCCAAAGTCGCCTAGAAAAATAGTCGGGGCGATTACAAGTCGCCCTCTAAAAATTGGCCAAAATGAGGAAAGGCTGAACTGAGTGATGCGACTCGCGAGGTTTTACATGAAAACGATTATTTTCAAAAATCAAATGTGCTCGAGTGTGATAAATGGGCATTTTAATTCGTCAAATAAACATCACGATAATCAATTGTCCATTGTCGCTTTTGGTGGATTTTTTTATTTCTATTTTGTTGCGTTTCAGTCGGAGCTTCAAGTGTCGAAACGAAAATAGGTGACTTACACGACTCAACAAAATAACCCAGTTTGAAAGTAGGTTACGTCGCTTAGGATGCCGAAATTGTATACACAACGGACGTATTTTATAACGCAGTATTTTCATTTCGTTTTGCTGACGACTGTTAAAGGTTGGGCTGTCTATTCCCAGCAAAACACGAATGGAATTGAAACACATGAAAAAAAAGCTTTAGTGATGACAATAAAAGCTTTGTATACAGGACACAAGTGTGCATGTGGACGATCTTGAAAAAGGGTCCTCCTAAACACCGGAATGACGCGAAATGACGCGGGAATGCCATAAAAATGATGCGGAATGCCATAAAAATGATGCGGAATGACATTTCTTTTACAAAATACTCAACCCCAGAATGTATTTTGTTTATTAACTAACAAAGTACCTCCCAAGCAACCTTCTTACATCGGGTCCTGTTCACACTTTCAGACTTAGGAAATTATTAGCTTAGCAGACTTTGGTGAAAGGCAACCACAGGAGGGTGCTGGGGGATTGGCACGAAGAAGAGGGGAGGGGTCATGAAGGAGAGGGTAGCAGTGGGAGATTTTCAGTCAATAATTACTTTGTGATTTTTTTACCTGGCACAGATGCATCATCAGACAACTGGACCTGGATTGTTTGGATGTTAATGGAGGATCACAAATTGAAAATATGAAGGGGCAGCGGGGGTGTTATATGAATATTCTTAATTTTCCCCACTTGCCTATGAAGTCTCCCTACATGACTCTGCAGTCTCCCTATTTTTTCTGGAGGGAGACTCGAGGTCTCCCTAAAATTCCCCCCTAGGCTGGTCCCTGGTCCCTGCCTGCCTTCGGCGCGTGAAACCATTTCATTCGTAGAGTTGTCAGGACCACTATCAGACCTGATCAGACTCAGGCTTTCCTACCATGGTACGCACACCTTCCTTAGAATTTAGCATTGCCTCAGCTAGTATCTGGTTGGTTTTAACCTTTTTGCTCTTAGCGTCGGTTTTGATTTGGGATCGCATTTTAGCTACTTTAATATCTTCTGTATTAAGTTCTTGACTGTGTTCTTTTGAACCCATATTCATTGTCATTGTTGCTCAGTAGGTAGAGGTGTAGGCTGCAAGCCGTGAGGTCCTCTGTTCGAATCCCACCTGCAGCAACCGCGTTGTGTCCTTGGGCAAGACACTTCACCCTCATTGCCCATGTGGTGGCACGGTGGCATTGTGTACTATGGTATACTGCACGTCGATGGTGCACCTGTCTTCAACCAATGCTGACCCTGCTTGTGTGGAGTTGGTATGTTGGAGAGCTGACAGTTGCTCGCCGTTGCTTGGTGGTTCTCTCCAGGTACTCTGGCTTTCTCCACCCGTAAAACTGTCATGGTCATGATTAGCCATTGTGCAGAAATATGTGACCTTAAACACCAATAAATAAATACATTGTCATTGTTAATAATGCCGGCAGAAGGCAAAGTGAGCAATTCTAATCACAGTTTGAAAGTTGGCTTTAAAGAAAGTGAGAGATACCCGACAATAGAACAGGTTATTAATAAAACACTGCCTACTCCCTTTTTAGAAAGTATAACTAACCAAGCCATTGATGTAAAAAATCTGTTTAAAACAAAGGGATTAATTTCAAAAGAGAAATAAATGAGGATAGCGAAAAAAATGAGAATGGGAAAATGTCCATTTTTCAAATGACATGGATGGGGAAATGTCTGCTTTTTGATTAAGCAGCATGGGGAAATGTCCCACGGGGAAATGTCCGGCCTAAACTGCATGGGGAAATGTCTGCCTACTTTCACTATCAGAGAATAGTTAAGAATTAAAACTAGTACAATTAAAGTGCCTGGTTTTTCAATATATTAAAATAAAATTTGAAAACATTGAATTAAAATATTTAATATAATAGAATATATTTATTGTTTTATATCAATTACAATATTTTTAACGGCAGTAGGCTAATTCACTATAAAAGCTGATTGATAAAAGCTTTTTAGCTCATCTTGACAAAGTCAAGCTGAGCTAATCTAATCGCTTCCCGTCCGTCGTCCGTCGTCCGTCAACACCATGTTTTGGTCTTCTCCTCCAAAGCCACTGGGCCAATTCAAGTGAAAGTTTGTGTGAGTGATGGTCCCAAAGGGGCATTTCATTTTTGTTCAACTCAGTATGCCCCGCCCCATAGGGAGGGAGTGGGGGAAAATGCTCCAAAATATTTTGAAAATCTTCTTCTCAAGAACCAGTGTGTGCAATGACTTGATATTTGCTATGGAGCTTCCGTATGAGATGTAGAATCAAGTTTGTTCAAACGAAGTTCGTAAAGTAATATTTGGCTTTGTAATAGGAGGGGTAAGATTTTTGGCCCCACCCAAAATTTCTATTTTCTGAACCGATGGTCCGGTATGAACCAAATTTGGTTTGTGGTAGTATTGTGTCATAAGTACTTGACCCATGCAAAAAAAAAAATTCCTGCATCCCCATGGGAACCCTGGGAGCTAAAAATAGAAATATTTTCAAACGCCCATATTTCCCAAACCCCACGGAACAGAGAGCTTTTATTTGGTATGAAGTATCCTTATGACCAGTAGAATTGAATGGTAAAAAAAAATTGCCATCGGTTGTGTTAGGGTGTTCTGTAATGGGCATCGAAAAAATGCTGAGTCAGCATATTTGCAAAAATTAAAAAAAATCTTTTCTCCAGAACCAATCATCAGAATCTTTTGATATTTGGTATACAGCATTCATAGGGGGGTCAGATAAAAGTTTGTTCAAATAAAGCTCATTGGTTCATATTTGGGCTCTCTACAGGAGCCCGAAGTTTTAACATAGGGTAATATGGGGGGATATTCTTTAAAAGTCTTCTTCTTCAGAACCACCAGTCAGAATCTTTTAATATTTGGTATACATCGTTGTTATGAGGGTCAGATTCTAGATTGTTCAAACCAAGTCCCTAGGTTAATATTTGGGCTTCCTATGGAAGCCCAAATTTTATCTTTGTTCAATATGGAGGGTAATTTAAAAAAATCTTCTTCTTCAGATCCATCAGTCAGAATGCTTTGATATTTGGTATGCAACATCTCTATGGGGGTCAGATTCAAGTTTGTTCAAATCAGATCCCTAGGTATATATTTGGGCTCACTATGGTAGCCCAAATTTTTACTTAGTGCAATATGAGAAAATTTCTTTAAAAATCTTCTTCTTCAGATCCACCAGTCGGAATGCTTTTATATTTGGTATACAACATCCCTAGGGAGGTCAGATTCCAGGTTGTTCAATTCGAGTGCCTAGGTTAATATTTGGGCTCCATATGGGAACATGAAATTTAACTTAGTACAATATGAGGGAATTTCTTCAAAAATCTTCTTCAGATTCACTTGTCAGAATGCTTTCACATTTGGTATACAACATCTCTAGGGGTGTCAGATTCAAGTTTGTTCAAATCGGATCCATAGGTTAATATTGGGGCTCGCTATGGTAGCCCAAATTTGAACTTAGTGCAATTCGAAGAAATTTCTTTACAATTTCTCTTCTTCAGATCCAACAGTCAGAATGCTTTCATATTCGGTACACAACATCTCTAGGGAAGTCAGATTTAACTGTGTTCAAATCAAGAGCCTGGGTTAATATTTGGGCTCTCTATGCCATTTTGCTGAAGAATTAAAAATTTTGTATTCAGTACCCTCTAGAGGTACTAAGATTAATCCACATAGGTTATATCAAGGGGCTTCATAGGGGAGCTCTGCATTTTACTTATGATCAACTGAAGAAAAGGCATGATGCACAGATTATTTTTGTCACTCCTGAGGGACTCAAGGATTGACAGTGTAGCCTATGGAGATGGCTTGCTTAATGTAGACTCATTCTTGGACTCTGTTTAAATTGTGTTCTGTACAAGATGAGCGCTTCAGGCCCTGTGGGGCCTCTTGTTTGTTTTAACCTTTGAACACTGAATTGTTTCTTACCAGATGATCAGGACAATGCCTTATGGTTAGATAAAAGACTAATTATTAAGATTATTCTTAGGAAAGGATATCTGAGTCTTGCCACTGAAAAGATTCTTAATCCTTATACAACTCCAATATCCAATTAACACTAATTTCATATTTTTTCTACAGTACCAGACCATTAGAAATAAGGCGTAGCCTGAGAGAGCTGAAATATTGTTATTAAATTACAACTGAATTCCAACAATACAGTAATTGCATAATTGGTTAAATGTTAACTCGGTTATCCCTTAATTTACCCAATGCAGTGTTCAGAGCTGAAAAATTATTATTAGCTTGATGAGCTTGTTGCAATGAAGGATCATTTATTTATTTATTTATTTATTTATTGGGATTTAACAACACTTTGTGACAGCCAGGATTACCTTGTGTCGGAGAGTGCTATGGGTGGAGGAAGCCTGAGAACCACCAAGCAGCAGCAAGCAACTGCCAGATTTCCCAACATACTAACTCCACTCAAGCAGGGTTAGCATTGCTTGAAGACAAGTGCACCATGTACATGCAGTACGACTTGGTATATATTGCCACTGTGCCCTCATGCAGGCAACTGGGATCAAGTGCCTTACACAATGCAGTAACCTCTGGCAGGGATCAAACCATAACCACTCTGTCACCAAATATTATTGTGTTTAAATTAAAACTTAATTCCAGCAGTATACATTTAGTAATTGAATAAATTGATTAAATGTAAACTTTGTTAACCCTTTATCTGAGAAAGTGTTCAGAATAACAAAAATTATTTTTTATTTGTTCATATTTTCACGTATGTGGACAGGCCTGAAAATAAGCAGTCTGACATTTGCAGAATGAGGTCCCCAGAGGGTGAATTTGATGATGCTATCCCATACAGTGGGCCAATTTATCCTCTGGGTACCTCTTTCTGCTTAGTTTTGAGACCCTGATTCAGATTGACGTTCACAGAGGGTAAATTTATTGATGCTACCCTGCTGTGCAGGTTGGCATCACTAAATTCACCCTCTGCAGACCTCATTTTGCAGATGGCAGTCTGCTTATTTTCTGGCTTGTATGTGGATGTCATTGGAATGAGCTTAAAGAATGGCAAAGAAAAGCTCTAAGGAGAAAAGCCCTGACTATTTTGACTACCTAGGAGAAAAGCTCTGAGCTATTTTCGCATGATGTGGAGAAAAGCCCTAACTGGTGAATATCTGTTGAAAAGCCCTTGTGGACCGGATGAAAAACGATTTTGGATATTTTAATGTTCTTATTTGAACACTCATGAGATTCTGGTACCAGTACTTAACTGCTGTATATTGTTTTATAACAATTAAAATGATTGAATGCATATAACACCTTGCAAAAATTGGGATACTGTCTTGGTTCATTCTCACAAGGCCAATTCCCTTTAGGCCAAATTCCACAAGGCCAATTCCCAAAAGACCATTTCCCCTTAGACCAACTGATGTGTTCTACTTTTAAAATAATTCTATATCAATAATTTGATATATTTATAAATATTTATAAATGTATTTAATGTTATTGATGTTCAAGCCTGAAAATAATCAGTCTGTCATTTGCAGAATGAGGTCCCCAGAGGGTGAATTTCCTGATGCTATCCCATACAGTCGGCCATTTTATCCTCTGGGTACCTCTTTCTGTTTATGTTTGAGACCTTGATTCAGGGTGAGGTTCACAGAGGGTAAATTTAGTGTTGATACCCTGCTGTGCAGGGTAGCATCACCAAATTCACCCTCTGGGAACCTCATTTTTCAGATGATAATCTGCTTATTTTCTGGCTTGTTGATATTTTATAGATTGTGGGCAGATTTTTCATAACAATTGTTATAGTAATCACACACTTTCAAAGGCTGTGATTCTTTTTATTATCAAATAAAGTGCTTATCAATAAATAAATGTTTTCTTAATTATCCTTAATCAACCCTTAATCAATAACAGTATGTAGTTGGTCGTTTGGGAATTGGCCTAAAGGGAATTGGTCTAAAGGGAATTGGTCTAGTGGGAAAACACCACCTTCTTTTTACCACAGGCATAATCTATAACTAAATTTCTGAGCTTCTCTTGAAGCATTTTGTGCACCTTTTAATTCGTTTAGTTGGGGTTGACCTCAAGCTTCCTATAAGAGTTCTAAATGGACTTGTTCTTCGTCTCCCTTCAGATGGGCCGTTCCAAATCTAAATGCACTTGCAATGGGTCCAATGGGTTTTCCTCCATTAAAAATTCAGAAATTAACTAAAAAAAATTTATTTAGGGCTTTTCTCCTAACACTGCAAAAATGGCTTGGGGTTTTTTTCCTGCAGAAGCAAGTTTAGGGCTTTTCTACACCAGGGCTTTTCTCCACCAGGGCTTTTTTCCATCCACTGAGTTTGAAGAGCAGGAGCTGGTTCCTCAGGCATTGATATTTGTATGATTTTATTGACCGTGTTCCAAGATATTCTAGGTTTTTTCAATTTAATTTACTATCATCCATTTGGAGGAAATAATTTGAAAAATATTCAAGTAATTTTCATATTTGTATTCATGAATACATTATAAAGTATCCATATTTAAATACACTTGGAATTTGTGTATTTGTATTCATAAAATTTCAAAGTGTTTGTATTTGTATTCAATACATTTACAATGTATTTGCCCCAACCCTGATGCAGGGGTTATTTTGGGTGTCTACAGGGGCTGAATATGGGACCCTTTGCTTTCCCAATGGCAATTAGGCATGATTTTTCCTAATTCCTAACCCCAAATATCCTAATCTCAGTCCCCACTCAAACAAAAATTTAATGCACAAATGGAGTCCTGAAGGCCTTATGACTAACCACCCAGTTCAAGATACCAATTGTGCATTAAATTTAAATTGCTCACCAAACAAATAGTGCTCAAACGATTAGTTGACAAGTCGACGTCAACGTTTTTTTTTGCCTATAGTCGACTCTTTTTTTTGTCGTCGACTAGTCAAAACACAGTAGGAGGACTTGCAAGCCAACAAAATCGCAGTAGAAAGATCAATGAATTCACATCTCTGGGGAAATAGGGTTACAAAATGCTTGGAAAAAAACATGCTGCCGATCGCTGGCTTCAGATAGTGGATGCGACAATGTAACAACCGACCGGAAACCCGATAAACTTCCAAGAACTTTATAGACAGTTTGTCTGCAGCACATGTTGTGTCATGCTCCCTGACTTCCACGCAGTGTCTCAGTGTCTTGGTTTGACTCTTCCAGCGCTGATGTGCCAACATCAAAATATAAATCGTTGAATGTTTCTCGTAATACAACTGGCCCTCGACGTTCATTTTTTCCCTCTTTTATTTTTGTGGTAACCCGGGTGTACCGAAACCGGCATTTTCGGTCTTTTCCAAAATTGCTCGGTTCCATAATCTGTACTTTGACGGCGCCGAGTACCGGCTACTTTTTCTGTGGACCGAACAGCTCTACTCTAAAATAGGGAGGTTTATGTGTTTGACATGTTTGTTTTACCATGACGCATAGCTCATGGTTCGCACTTGTAGCGAAGCGGGGGTAGCCTCTAGGAACTAAAAAAAAGAGTCTTTTTCTCGTGTAACGTGGTGTTGTTGCCCAGTTACAAGCATGACTTCCGAAGTTAGTCTGGCTTGCCGATTAGTTGGCGTCATCTCGACTTTGGGGTGTCGACTAGTCGACTTTGAAATTCCATAGTCGTTTGAGCACTACAAACAAAGCTTAGAAAGCATCTGAATTCAAAGGCAAATGACAAGTTCTTCTTTAATGGTACAAGTACAGTTAAATAGAGACTACAGAGAGCGGGTGAGCATGATTCCGTGTGACTGTCATGAAACTTACATGTACAGTACATGCATTCATGAAGAAGCTTAGCCTGCTTAGGTTTTGGTCTAAATGTTCTGTGTTCAATCTGAATGTAAAATTTGTTAGTCTTTGTATGTTTCATGTTTCCCTACAAAACAAATTCCCAATTGGAGCAACCAGGACACAAATATTCCCAATGGCATGAGCCCCAGACCCTTTCCCAAAGTGGGCAGAAGAATCTCTGCTGCATGTTTGTATTGGAAGGATGTTTAATATGATTGGAAATGGACAGTTGTCTGGTTCGTTTATTCCCAATATGACAGATGTCCAAAATGGTCATCGTCATCCCAACAAGATGAATTTAATTAAAATGACTATATTACCCATTTATTTTTAGGTTTGGGGCAAAGATACATGTGTGCATGTATATACATGTATGAGAAGGGTATTTTGAAGTGAAATTTTATTTTCCAAGAAAAAAAACATAACATTGAGACATTTCCTTCATTATAAACCAGCTTGAAACACTCTCACACTCTCGTAACAAAAAATAAATTTTATATATAATTTTTAAACATTTTCTTCCATTTGCACGTGATCTATTCTTTATAAAATTGTTAAGAAAATTTTGAAAAATTCTCATTATCTTCCCCGGAACCACCAGTCAGAATCTTTTGATACAGTTAAAACTAGAATTCCTGTCATGAAATGTGCACAAATAGCACGTCGATTTGCGCGTTAATCTACGCGTTATGACCGTAGTAAGGCTATCAAATTCTGTACATATGGCCTGTGCACAAGCAATGTTTCAGCCAATGGACCTCCGGGTAACCCGGAGGTCCATTGGCAGAAACATTGCCTGTGTTTACTATGAGTACCAGGAGAACCTGCTGTGCTTTGGATGCCATTTGATATGGCAATTGCGCGCAATTCCTACGCGCAATTAAGCCTACATAAGCGCACAGTTCGTGACAGGACTTCTAGTTTTAACTGCATATGGTGTACAACATGGAAGGTGGTGGGGGGCAATTTTAAGTTTGTTCTCATAAAGCCCCTTGGTTAATATTTGGGCTCTCTGTGGGAGCCCCAATTTTAGCATGTTGCAAAAGAGTCATTTTCTTTAAAAATCAAATCTTGAAAAACCACCATTCAGAATGTTTTGATATTTGGTAAACAACACTCTTGTCAGGATTTGATTCAATTTGTTCAAATCAAGTTTCTAGATTCACATCTGGGCTCACTGTGGAGGCCCAAATTTTAACCTAGTGCAAGATGATGAATAATCAAAGAAAATCTCCTTCAGATTCACCTTTCAGAATCTATTGATATTTGATATACCACATCCAGCAGGACTTTTTAGATTACCCCAATTTCACATCATTTACAGGTGTGCCCAACTTAGAGTTAGAGAAGGCATGAAGACATCAAGAAAAATATGTAAATTCTCTTTGCTTCTTCTTTATTTCAGAATGATTTCCAACATAATATGAACACAGATACACAAAGAGGGCATAGCAAAACAGGATAAGACAGTTAATTCTGGTTTTAATGTGCCCAAATTAGGGTCAAATGGTGTGCCCAAAATAAATGAATTGAAAAGCCTCCATCCCGGGGGTGGAGGAGGAGGGATCAGATTCAATTTGCAGGCCTGGAAAGAAGTCGCAAATGGTCGTTTACTAAGCTACAAAAATCAGACCGGCTCCACGTTAACTAAGTGGCAATCAAACAACTGGCCAGTATTTTTTAAAAATTTTATGGCCCTCCCCCATCCAGTGAAAGAGCTTTCTATGGCAAATACAACTGGCAATTTAAGTGTGAAGAAATCTATACATGTTCTTGTATATATTCAATTAATCATTTTAAATGGTAGTTTTCCATGTTGATTTATATGAATGTCGCACATCACATGCTGTTATCTCCCTTGATATGCATGGTCACCTGCTTTTCATTAATAGTAAAAAAGGTATAACAAGGCCACCATGAAAAATTGCCAAAAGCTGGCTATTTGGAATTAGCTCTCTTCCAGAACTATTTAACTTCATGCTGTAAAAATGACAAACACTGACAGCTTTTTCAAGTTCATAATTTGCAAATTGACGAACAACAGTACAAAACCTGGAGAATGATCTATCAAACTTTCTTGGGTTTACAGTATGTGGAGGGTGGATTGTCACCAAAGTGAAGGTATCACCCAAGGTACTAGTCTCAAATTTTGTACAGAAACTCAAGAAGGACAAGCAAAGTTTCAACCAATGGGCCTCCAGGTTTAACCCGGAGGTCCATTGGCTGAAACTTTGCTTATGCTAATTACGCTTTGCAACAGATTAGCATTTATTGCTGGAGAGATCATCATTCCATGGGTGATTTATTGATAAATATGAATGTCGAAGAGAACATTGGTAGTCTGCAAGTTGACAGTTTGATGGTATGGAGATTGGGCACTGCAAACCCTTTCAGAGATAATTCAAACCCAGACAATTTGGACCTGGAATGATACGAACATCCACATTTATCATCCGAATCATTCAGGGTCGCTTCATCCAAAGTCTGAACTGTCCTACAAACAACTTCATCCCAGAAACATCCCACAGCTCAATAATAATGCTAGAGTTGTCATTCAACATCGTGATGGTTAAAAAATCACATAAAAACTGTTTTCCAAGTAAAATCAACTGTATTTCAATAACCGTGATAAAATATAAATGGGATAACTTAAGAAAACAGGTTAAGACAGGTGTACATCCAATAAAATAGGCGTAACCTGTAAATAGGTTACACACCCGATTACTTATTTCCAGGCCTGAAGTTTGTTCAAGTTAAGTCTGGAGGTTGATATTGGGCTCCCTACTTTTGCATTACTGGAAATCTGGGCATTATTTCAGGAGTGGCATCCCAGTACTAGAAAAAATCATCAGACATGGACAACAGAGTTTTAATATTAAAATGACTTCAGTCCTCTGGAGTGTTACATGAAACTAGCCATAGATGCTTATTAACCCTTTACCTATCGAATCGACGCATCCGTCCGCGTAAAATGCAAATTCAGCAGCTGAAAAAATATTATTTTTCAAAAAATTTCAACAAAACCATATCATGTGACCCCTCGTTGGAACGAGCTCGTCGAGCTTGTTCCAGCGAGGGGTCACATGATATGGTTTTGTTGAAATTTTTTGAAAAATTAAAAAAAATGATATTTAAAATAATAAATTTTGATATCGTCTGCGTTGGGTAAAGGGTTAAATCCTTTTAACTTTGTCAGGTTGAGCACATCAAGCCCCCTGGGCCCTGGTGCTTCTTATTAGTTTTGGAGAAGAAATCGCAACAATTTCTGTTACTGTTATATCCTCATTTTTTTTCTCAAAAAGTGGGGTATACTGGATTGCGCCTGTCCGTCCATCCGAACTCAGATGTCTGTTCGCATTATAACTTCAATATTACTGCTCAGATTTCCATGAAATTTCATACAGATGATCCCTATCATGAGACCTTGAAGCATCATTAGCCGTTTTGCTGTTGAAATATTTTTTCTGTGAGTTATGGCCCTTTGAATATACAAAAATAGGCTATTTTTGGTCGGTTTGTGTCGTATCTCAGGTTTGGGTCATTGGATCTCAATGAAATCTGGAATGAAAATTGTTTATGGGAAAGGCTTTCAAATGAGTCTCTAATAATATTTTTTTAAGCAGGTAAGAGTACACCGCACCCATACCTTAAGCGAGCGTGGTTGTGGTGCACAAGGGAACATGGTGGTTACAGCATTGGACTTTCAACTTAAAAGGTCAATGACTTAAAATGTCTACGATTTGTTCCCCACCTCGGGTAATGGCATCAAGCTCCTGTGTCTGGATCTTTATTCTGATTGTATACACGGTGGGAACATGGTGAGACTATGTACTAAAGTGTACTGAACATTGATGGTGCCCTTGTCTTCAACTAATGCTAACGTTCCTTGTGCAGAGTTAGATCATTGGGGAGTCTGGAAGTTGCTTGCCACTGGTTGGTGGTTCTCTCTGGATACTCTGGTTTCCTCCACCTAAAAAAATGTGTGACCCATGGTGGTGACCCTGGCTGTCAAATGTGTCGTTAAACCCAATAAATAAATACTTTAACAGTGTTTCTACTGCTGACATTGCTGCCTGCCTGTAATTTAAAAATATTGCCGAGATAAACGCGTCCTATCAGTTAAGGTCTCAACTACTCTCGAGGAAGCATACACTTTGGGGAAACTTCTGTAGCGTTAATGTACCATATTGCCAGAAACTCACACTTGGCTGGTATTTTATGGTATTTTTCTCTCTGTAGACTCTATGACGAACAAGCTGTTAATTGAAAATAGAATATGTTTTCATTTTTGGAATTCACTTTAAAAAAATTTCTGCAATCCTGTATAAGTATTTCCAATTAGTTCCTTGAATCCTGCACCCTATGTAACAACATGCAACCAACTAACTCTGTGTATTTTACAGCTTTAGTCAGTATAAATTTTCATGTAGTGTGTGATATGGCAGTTACCAGTTTTTTTATAACCAGAAAGTGTGACTAACCCTGATTTACCAGTTTTTTTTATAACCAGAAAGTGTGTCTAACCCTGTGCAATGCACAGGGTTAGTCACACTTTCTGGTTAAAAAAAAATTAATTATAAACCAAGTAAAGAACCCTGTGTACTGTACATGTGTACATTCTTAGTGTAAATCTGATCTATATCACCTCTTTACCCACATAATGGCCAAAACCAACCAGTACTGTTCTCAAACTTAGTTTGTGACCCCCTCATTAGAACGGATTGTGGAAAGTTTGATTTTTTTGTGAACTCCAAAAATTAAAACACTTACTGTTTACAATTTATTAGTTGTTGACAGTACATGCATGTGCATATACTATTCAGCAGAGAAAGGTTAATATATGTGTAACTACTGCTATTGTGATGGTTTTTCTGTCTTAAAAATTATGACTCACTTCTCTGTTTCATATATTCAATCAATACTTTTATTAACATTATACCATGTGAATTGTCTTTTCTGCTGTATTAACTTGTAACTGTCAACCCTTTAACTGGCACAAGGCGACTAGCGCTACATTTATTGTCTAATGATTACAGAGACCAGAATTCCAGATAAGACATGCATTCATATGTATGTACAGATGTTAAAATGTATTGAAGTTTAGAAAAATTCAGCCCTGTGGTTTTGAACTGAATGACCTCCCTTTGTAATCCACCTGATTTTAAAATTAGGAGTGTGATAAATGTCCATCCAGAAAATCTTGATAAACTTAGGAATTCTAAACCTTCATTTAAGTATTAAATCTAACAGAAACATACCAAGTCCCTTTTAACCCCTTGTTATTCTCCATCTGTATCATTTTGTATTATAATTCTGGCATCGGTTGACAGATTTTGATGTCCTTTGATATGATGATAGACCAGCCATGTCCAGCATGGGATGTGGGGAGGGGGGAATAGTATCCACAAATCGTGATTTTGCCCACATATTCATACCAGAGTTAGACGGCTTACAAAAGCAAAAATGCTTGCTGCCGAATCCTACCTTGTATCAGGTCTGTATGAATTATTGTTCATGTTACTCATTGAACCATTGTTTTTGTATTAATACTTCTTTTCACAAATAAATATTGTTTAAACTAAAATACCAGAGTTATGTCCCTTGTCATTGGTTGTCAAATTATGATTTTCTTTTGGTATGCTGATAGACCAGCATGGGGAACATGATATCCACATATCGTGGGTTTTGTTCACACTTTCATACCAGAGTTATGCCCCTTCTACGATTTAGAAAAATAGTCAAATGAAAATTTTGCATTATAACTCAGGCATCGGTTGTCGGATTTTGATGTCCTTTTGTGTGATGATAGACCACCACGGGAGACCTGATATCCACATATCACATGTTTCGTCCTTCGAAACGAATGTATGAATACAACGAACACGGATGGAATTTTGATGGTGAAAATATATATAACTCATTAAAATTAATTCTGGATTTTAAATGGCAGATTATTAAAATCGTGGAAAATGGATTCATAAATTCCAAATAGGGCACATTAATTTGTGTCACTGGTGAATTGGAGCGACAGGCGTCATGAGTATAAATGAAAATAAGGAACGGGTCCACATTCCGCATGTCTCATAAAAAAAAAAATATGGAAGTGTTAAAACGTTTCTCAAATCTCAGAATGACCACCATTCCAATGAGTAGCATAAGCTATTCATGGTATTGCAGGAGGGGGCATATGCCATGCTTCAAATTGCCCCTTTTTCTTGTTTAATTATTTCATTTATTGAGGTATAATGACACTTTCAATAGCCAGGGCCACCTCATGTCAGATAGTTTTACAGGTCTGGTGTAGGAACCTGGACAGAACCACCAAGCAACTGACAGACTCTCCAACCTAATACATGCTGATGCAATTCCACACAAGCAGGGTTAGCATTGGCTGAAGACATGTGTACCAGCCACATGAAGTATGCCTTAGTACATGTAAACATGGCCTCCAAGCCCCCAGGGAATTGAGAGAGTTAGCAGTAAAGCTGGATTTTGGTTTCCAGTTCATTTTCAGTTTTTGAGGCAAACTGAAATGCAGGTCTGCATTACAGTGTGCAAAATTTAAAAAATGACTCAACCGACTGGCCGTTCACGTGGTTTGCAGGCCTGGCAATCTAGAAAACCAAGGGGTGCAAAACAGTTGCCCTCCTCAGATTGCTTGGGAGTGCAATTGCACCTGAATTTCTCAATGCAAAAACTTACTTGTATGCTATTTTGGTTATATTCACTTTAAGGTATTAATATTGTGACTGAAAAATTGTACTACATTCACCTACATCTAAAATTGGCACACACATCTTCTCATTATTCAGAATGTTGCATTCAATTCTTATATGACTGTCTTCTACACTCAAAATCTATCGAAATGCGACACAAAACGGGTCATGAATTATTGCGAAACAATGCAACATTGACAAATCATATGCCTGAGTTCCAATATGTTCTCTGTTCCAGTAGGCACAGAGAACACATTGGAACTCAGGGGAAGAAATGATAATAGATTTTAAAGGCAGTCCCAAACAGGTCTGGCATCCAGAAATTCAAGGGGTGCAAAAAAATAAAAATTGCCCTCCTCAATTTTTTCTAGGCGTGCAGTAGGCATGCAGCACTCCTGCACTCCTAAAAAAATGCCAGGCCTGGGGTTGGATATGGCTAACTGAACGCTGGGCTAAAAATTCTTGGGAAACTGTTTTTTTTTTTTATCATTAACAAGTATTCATATATTGCATGGAATTGAAATATGTATAGCCTCTCACCAGACATGTTAACCTCCAGAATAATTTTTCAGGGAACCCGAGGGTGATTTTCAGGGAAATGGGATAGATTTCAGGGAAAAGTTCGCGCAGGGACAAAATAAAAGAAAAAACTTGTGAATTTTCAGCTCATGGACCACTATTAACACCAGGTTATATCCAGAACTAGTTATCAACTATGCTGATGCATTTAAGCTATGTTAAAAAATCATAAAATAACTGTTGACTTGACCCTCTTCTTCATGAGCCTCCCCCCCCCTCCCCACCACCACCCACCCACACTGTCCCACAGAGCACCTCCACCTGTGGTTTGCTCTTATCGAAGTCTACTTAGCTAATAATTTCCCAAGTCTGGAAATGTTAACAGGAAAAGATGTCCTAATGTTCAGTAAAAAGCATCTTTATCAAACTTCATGCCTGTGGGACGTTTGTGCCCTACACAAAACTTTTCTTTTCATCATTGAAGCATTTTTTTTTAATTCCATTCAAAATTTTCTGAGTACAGATGGCCAACTGTTACGGTGTGGAATTATTAATGATATTGGTAACAGAAAGAAATCTGAGAATCAGCAACAAAACTTTGAATTTAACTATTCTGAAATTTAATTAAAAATAATTAATATATAAAAAAAAATGATACAAAGATCTTTTACACTCATTGGTTTACAGAAAATAAAAACAGTGGTACTTATCAATTATTGAATTAGTCCAAAGTGCAGTTTGACAGAATCCAGTAATCCAGTGGTGAAGTATCTTCTGAAGAAAGTTACCAGCTGGTAGATATAGTATTAAATCCAAGAATGTCTCTTCAGAAACAGTATCCCGTAGATTTGTAATAAAATTCTCATTTAGAAATTTCAGCAGTCTCCAATAAAATATAACAAAATGCTCCGTAAAATTCAAATGGAGTAAAAATGCAAGAAGTATTGGTGCCACAGGTAATTTCCAAATAATCCAGTAGAATCCTGGCTTTTCACAAAATAATATTATTCTGTTTCACAGAAAGTATAAATTCTCTTTTCCAAGACGAATAGATTCTCTTCAAAATTCTCTTTTGGAATCAATCTCCAAATTCACAAAGAAGCACTGCTTCTATAATAAATGCGCTGTTCTGAAACAATAATATTCTCCAATGGAAATAACTGAAGTGAGTCTTTTTGAAAGGCTTTCTAAGAATGAGTTTTTGAATTCTGTTGACAAACCTTTATATAGTAACCAGATAGAATGTCCCAGCAGAGGAAGTTTCTGCAATGTTCTATTAGTTTCTGGGGGATTCTGTTAAAGTTCAAGTAAACAAGGTCATTGACCTATTTAAACAATTAAACAATCAACAGCTATGTGTACAGTATATCAGTGTAACAAAGATGTAAACAAGGTCACTGAGTGCAAAAGAGTTAGAGCAGTCAGAAAATGCAGCAATAAAAAAAAAATATCTTTCTCATATAATTATCTACTAAGGATATATCAATCTCAATATAATATGGGGGCTATAACACCAACAGTTAACAGTTCTGTAGTCAGCACAACAGAATAAATGTAGTGTTAGAAAATAAGTCTGTTGTGTTTAAATGTGCAGTCATAATTTTTCGGCATCCTAAGCAACTTTAACCTACTTTTAACCTGTGCTAAACAGTTGTTGTTTACGTTTTGATTTTGGAAAAGGGATGAGAATTGAAGCTATTCTATGAAGGAATAAATAAATATATATTATTTAATTCCTTTTCATATATTTTAATTTCCAAAAACTGCATTTAAATGAAGGTGGAGTTTTCAATTTTTTGAAAGTAAGTCACCTATTTTCACTTCGACACTCGCACATTGATCATGAATCTCCGAAGAAAAAACCCAGAAATAAACATGAACACAGTTGACATATATATCATAAAATCCCCTTTTCTTAAATAAATTTTACTTAAATCCATATTCTCCAGCTTTGTGAGTTTTTACCAGAGTTTGAAATGCATGTGATTTCACTCTGAACGTTTTTCAAAAGTTACAACGGAAACGAAATATTTGACTGTTGTTTTCCGGGATTTTTGGTCCCAAACTGATTCCCGTCCGGGAGGCCGGGAACTACACTGAAATTCCGGGATTTTCCCGGGCATTCCGGGAGAGTTAACATGTCTGCCTCTCACGACAAAAGTCAAATCTATCAAAACATAAGAAGGCTGTTTAGTGCAAGAAGCCCACATTTGGGCTTTATTCTGAACTGCAGGTGCCTAAAGTTAAAGGCTTCATATTCTGTGGATGTCCTTCATATTATCTTGTAAGTAAAATTACTTCATCTCCATTGATTTGCCTTGTTGCAATTTATGGAGGAGTGTGTATAGGCACTCTCCCATGAATTGTATCAAGACAAAATGTGTGAACAAATCTTGAGGCTGAGAACAAATTTAGCACTCTACCAGTTAAGTGACTCAGACTTTACCATTAAAGATGCAACTTTTGGGTAACCGGTTATCCGTTCGCGTAGATTTAAATTTGCGTAACCACCACGCAAACGGAACGAGTGTTCTTGTCAATTTTGCACACTGCATTGAGACTCTGAGCAAAAACTGGCCAATCTGTTTTACTGTGCATGAACAGCTCAAGCTGTCTTACTGGGAGGGGACTGGGCAAGTGGTTCCTATGAACTCTCATCATTTGGTCTGAAGGGACGAATATATGTACATTGTGTTCTCATTGTCACATTTTCTCCTTTATTGACTCGTCCACTGGATGAGTCAGTATGGCAGAAAATGTGGTGATGAGAACACAGCATAATGTAGATTAGTGTTCAACCGATGATCGGAACCGCAACACTGGTAATTCACCCTCAGCAACCAGCAGTGCCAAGGAAAATGCCGAGGAAACTAAAAATATCCACAGCAAAAATACTGCTGAGGAAGGCTTCTTCAGAAAGCCTTGTGGTGGCTGAAATTGCACAACTTCCATGTTACACAAGGAATCAAACCATGCGGTTTGCACTACACTGTTTTGCTAATCTTACAATTTACAGTACAAGATGCAGCATAACCACTAGAAACTATTTTCTGCTTCTATGCTGTCCGATTCTGGTGTTATCAACATTGCAGTGAGATACATGTACTTAGTTTGTGGTTATGCTGCATCTTATTATACCCCCACTTTTGAAGAAAATGGGAGTATACTGGATTACATGCATTCACGCTTCCATCTGTCCGTGCGTCCGTCCATCTATGCATCCGTGTGTGAGTCCGTCCGAGAATATTCATAACTTAAGTAAATTATTATTTTTTATAATATTTGTTGGTCATAGGTATGCCTACACTAGTTATATTTTTTTTAGCTCATCTTGACAAAGTCAAGCTGAGCTAATCTCATCGCTCTCCGTCCGTCGTCTGTCGTCCGTCAACACCATGATTTGGTCTTCTCCTCCAAAGCCACTGGGCCAATTCAAGTGAAAGTTTGTGTGAGTGATGGTCACAAAGGGGCGTTTCATTTTTGTTCAACTCAACAAGCCCAGCCCCATAGGGAGGGAGTGGGGGAAAATGCTCCAAAATATTTTTAACTTCTTCTCAAGAACCAGTGTGTACAATGACTTGATATTTGCTATGGAGCTTCCATATGAGGTGTAGAATCAAGTTTGTTGAAACGAAGTTCGTGAAGTAATATTTGGCTTTGTAATAGGAGGGATAAGATTTTTGGCCCCACCCAAAATTTCTATTTTCTGAACCGATGGTCTGGTATGAACCAAATTTGGTTTGTGGTAGTATTGGGTCATAAGTACTTGACTCATGCAAAAAAAAAAATTCCCGCATCCCCATGGGAACCCTGGGAGCTAAAAATAGAAATATTTTCAAACGCCCATATTTCCCAAACCCCACGGAACAGAGAGCTTTTATTTGGTATAAAGTAGTGATGAACCTATTATCGGCATCGGCCGATAATGGGGTAATCGGTGAGTCATCGGCATCGGCAAAAAGGGCATCATTTGCCGATAGGGGTGCGCCGATTGTTACAAGGTAAAATAAATGGTCGTTTTTTTTTTTACTCGCGGCCATATCGTCGAAAAGAGTCTTTACACCTGAAACGTCCGGGGAACGTGTCAACACTACTGATTCTAAAATTTTGTGCATTTTAATATTCTATGAATAATTTAAAGCTAGACCGCAATTTCAGTTTGTCACACGGTTATGTATGATTCTTATTACCTGGAAATCTCGGCCCAGTTTCTTATGTTGTGACATCAGTCATCATTGTTTAAAATTTAGCCTTCCTATATTACTCCATTTTGGAAATCGCACAATTCTTATTAAAACAAATCGTGTCAGACTGTCGGTGCCGGTTTCATTTTTCATTTATTCATAAGTACTGTATTACGAAAAAAAATCTGGTGGGAGACAAGTGAAGTAAACTGTACAAGGCAGCTTCTTTGAAAACAATACACCGTGCGCATTCCATGGAGGATTAGTGTTGTTTCGTTCACAGGCATTTCGTAGGGAACGGCACAACCCACCCGAAAGGGATCGGGACGTTTCGGCCTTGTGACGTTTCGGCCATGGGACGTTACGTTTTGGCCTGGGACGTTTCGGCCTCGAAGAAAGAGGGTAGAGGGACAACGTAAATAAAATAGATTCAGCCGAAGAATGCTCTGACAATGTGTGTATACTGATTTTCTGCCTGAATTTTATTTCACTAATTCGAAAGAAGATGGGTTTATACGACATAAATAATATTAAATCTGAAAAAGTGTAATAATATGCGTGGATTCGTTGAAAACGCTGCAGTGGAGCTTTTTCAATGAATAAACACAAAATTATTTGTGACAGATATATATAAAAATTAGGGTTAGTCTTATCTAGCAATGCATTAAATTATATTAAATCTTATAGAATTGAAATAATTTTGCGTTGATTCATTGAAGCCTTTCAATGAATATTTACGCGACAAATTTAGACTTATCTAGCAATATATTAAATTAAACAAAATCTCATAAAAAATGAAATAAATCTTCGTTTATTCGTGGAAAAAAGCTGAATGGAGCCACTTCAATGAATAATTACGCAAAATTACTTGAGACAAATATGAATAACAATGGTACAGACTTATCTGGGCATAATCTGGCAATTTATTAAATTAAATGAAATCAGTAGAGAATCGAATAATTGTAGCTTATTTTAGTCACTGCCAAACAACGAGGTTACGAGAAATTCTTTTAAGAGAGTGTCGGGGGGGTGGGGGGGGGGGGGGGGGTATGCTCCCATTTACCCCAAGCTTCCTTCAGTCGTTTTTCAAGTTTGACATATGATGGTAAACTGAGTTGTGAAAACCAAACTCAAGAATCATCTATATGGGTGACAGCTGACAGCTTGTCATTGTGTTTAATTATGTACTGAGCTGTGAAAAAAAAACTCCAGAGGTGTAAATGTTGAATTATATTTGAAAATATTGATTGCGTCTTACGCAAATATTTATTTATTGGGGCCGAAATGACTTGGCAAAAGCTTAAAAAGTAAGAAGTTTCGGCTTCCCAATGTGGGACGTTTCGGCCTTTTATATAATTATGGGGCCGAAATGTCCCGGCTGAAACATCCCAGGCCGAAACGTCTCAACTCTCGAGGCCGAAACGTCACGAACCCCCCGAAGGCCGAAACCAGCTGGGACAACTCGCCCCAAGTTTTTCATGCGCCACAGTTATGAGCTATTTGACTATGGTATTGGACTATGATTGGATTTTTAGTAATAACAAATGAACTATTCAGCTGTTATTACTTATAATATGATCATTATTAATTAGCGGACAATAGATTTGTTTATTGGACTTAATTATGATGGTATTAAAAGTAATATCAGGAATAATTCCGAATGAATTATTATTATCAGAAGTATCTGTGGTAATGGTATCTGTGGGAGTCTCATTAATGGATGTTTCAGTGGCTTGACTGTTTGTTGTCTCGGACGTGTCCATGGCTTCATCTAAGTCAATGATTGTTGACAGCTTAAAAGGCACATTTATTGTCTTATTAGTTTTAGATAAAGGAAAAGTGATCAACGCTGTGATGAATCCATATCATGCTGAAACGACATGTCTGTTCATTTGATTTTTTCTCATCAAACAAATATCATTCCCCTTAGAGGGTACCCGACTGAAACAACATGACTAAAACAACACTCCACTTCTGACTTGTCTCTACATGCAACAAATTCAGTATACAACTATTATTAGTTTAATTCAGTCATTCTGGGATGTTTTAATAGGATCACTGTGGATAATTTTCGATAAAATTGGATAATTTTTCGTTAAAAAAGTGAGTAAAAATTTGTTTTATATATTACTACATGTATCCCCAAAAACTTTTTCTTCAAAAATCAGAGAAAAATCGGGACAACCCGCCCCAAAAAGTGGAACAACCCGCCCCAAAAATAGGCGTCAGGCAGTTTGTCCCTGGGGCGGGTTGTCCCTGATCCCATTTCGTATACTGACTTTCGTATACAAAAGAAGACATTTCGTACATATATCATCACTAGTACACAGGCAAATTTTTGGGGTTTTTAAGTATTTTTTTATATGAAATAATAGACTGTAAGGTATTATAATCCAATATAATTTATTTTTACATATGGGGTTGTTATCTTTACTTGGCTCAAGGAAGTCAGAACCCCGTGTACGAAACGTCGTAGCTTGTGCACGAAACGTCCTACAAGTGTACGAAAAGTCCAGCCCCATTCCATGGTGGGGCAGAATCACGTGATTTTCAAAATGGTCAAATGGAGAGATCTATTCTGAACGTACATATTGAATATTGGGCTTATGACTGGCATGAGAAGAAAGGAATAAGTCGGATTTATCCAGGATCAGGACAGTGTCTGTCGATCTGTGTACGAGTTCCCACAGGATTGCTATGAGTTTTAAATACATGTATATAGGATTTAATCTTATTGAGAGAATATGTAGTATTCCATGCAGGGAGAGTCAATCTGACACGGGTGATTCCATTCTTCCCACTGAGGAATGGACTGCACAAAACGATCGGATAAATTGTCTGGGGATTTGATTTGGTGGCGAGTTGACCAAGAACCAAGAAACACAACCCCGCATTGACATTCTAATTGCAACTTTGCAGGGTTCGATCACACATTTTCATGGAATTTAAAACATCGGAATCGGCATCGGTATCGGCCGATTATCAATTTTTTAACATCGGTATCGGCCGATGGTTTGTTTACCATATCGGTTCATCACTAGTATAAAGTATCCTTATTACCAGTAGAATTGAATGGTGAAAAAAAATTGCCATTCGTTATGTTAGCGTGTTCTGTAATGGGGGCATCGAAAAAATGCTGAGTCAGCATATTTGCAAAAATTAAAAAAAATCTTTTCTCCAGAACCAATCATCAGAATCTTTTGATATTTGGTATACAGCATTCATAGGGGGGTCAGATAAAAGGTTGTTGAAATAAAGCTAATTGGTTCATATTTGGGCTCTCAACAGGATCCCGAAGTTTTAACATAGGGTAATATGGGGAATATTCTTTAAAAATCTTCTTCAGAACCACCAGTCAGAATCTTTTAATATTTGGTATACATCATTGTTATGAGTGTCAAATTCTAGATTGTTCAAACCAAGTCCCTAGGTTAATATTTGGGCTTCCTTCGGAAGCCCAAATTTTATCTTTGTTCAATATGGAGGGTAATTTAAAAAAAACTTCTTCTTCAGATCCACCAGTCAGAATGCTTTGATATTTGGTATGCAGCATCTCTATGAGGCTCAGATTCAAGTTTGTTCAAATCAGATCCCTAGGTATATATTTGGGCTCTCTATGGTAGCCCAAATTTTTACTTAGTGCAATATGAGGAAATTTCTTTAAAAATCATCTTCTTCAGATCCACCAGTCGGAATGTTTTTATATTTGGTGTACAACATCTCTAGGTGGGGTGGGGGGGTCAGATTCCAGGTTGTTCAATTTGAGTGCCTAGATTAATATTTGGGCTCCATATGGGAACATGAAATTTAATTTAGTACAATATGAGGGAATTTCTTCAAAAATCTTCTTCTTCAGATTCACTTGTCAGAATGCTTTCACATTTGGTATACAACATCTCTAGGGGGTGCAGATTCTAGTTTGACCAAATCGGATCCATAGGTTAATATTTGGGCTCACTATGGTAGCCCAAATTAGAACTTAGTGCAATTCGAAGAAATTTCTTTACAATTTCTCTTCTTCAGATCCAACAGTCAGAATGTTTTCATATTCAGTACACAACATCTCTAAGGAAGTCAGATTTAACTGTGTTCAAATCAAGAGCCTGGGTTAATATTTGGGCTCTCTATTGGAGCCGGAATTGACCATTTTGCTGAAGAATTAAAAATTTTGTATTCAGTACCCTCTAGAGGTACTAAGATTAATCCACATAGGTTGTATCAAGGGGCTTCATAGGGGAGCTCTACATTTTACTCTATGATCAACTGAAGAAAAGTCATGATGCCCAGATTATTTTTGTCACTCCTAAGGGACTCAAGGATTGACAGTGTAGCCGATGGAGATGGCTTGCTTAATGTAGACTCATTCTTGGACTCTGTTTAAATTGTGTTCTGTACAAGATGAGTGCTTCAGGCCCCGTGGGGCCTCTTGTTTATTACTTGTTCACTTAGAAATTGTGTCCATCCAAGCCAAATTTTTTCTGTTCAGGCTGTATCTCCGGTATTGAATGTTTTGTTGCAATGAAATTTGCCATGAACACTGCTGACGGTATAGGCTTTAAAAAAAGGATTCAACGATATTTCTCACGTTCTCCTGTTTAGAGTTATCCCCCTTTTTTGACTTAGAAATTGTAGGAAATAGACATTATTTGTCTGTTCAGCCTGTATCTCAGGTATGGGTTATAATTTCAGTGAAATATGGCATGCATTTTGCCTATGACCAAGGCTTCTGCCTGATTGTACAAAACTTCCAAACACCAAACAATTTACCATACCTTTTCACTTGGAAATTGTTGAAAACTTTCGAAGAAAATGGGGGGGGGGGGGGGGTGTATACTGGATTGCATCCGTCCATCTGTGCATCCGTCCATCAGTCAATACGAGAATTTTCATAAATAATATTTGTTGGTCATAGGTTTGCCCACACTAGGCGGTACACCACGTGGGGGTATGCACCGGACGAAAGTCCAGCTCTTGTTTTCACTCATACTAGACATATTCTGTATGTCGCCTGCTTACTTCCAAGGTTTTTTCTCAGCATTCACATGGTTCATGATATTGGCATGATCTAATTGAGTGAAAGATTCTGCACGTTGATTGTGGTTATATACATATGTATCTCAAACTACTTTCACATCTTAAAGTTACTTGAAAGTTTTCACTTCACCGCATACTATACATACATGGCAATTGAGACTATGCCCTGCCCCTGATGATTTTTACACACTCGAACAGGCTTCACAGCAATTGCCATAGATGCACCAGTTTTCCACAGCAATTCTTTTGCCAAGGAAACAAGAATGAATTGCCAGGACTGGAACCGGTCACCACAATCGGCTGATTGTGGGCAATTGGATGACAACGCCATGGCTTTTGGAACATCAGTTCAACCGATTGTTGCGAAGCATTTTATGATGATTCATAAACCCATTTTATTATCTTCTCCAATTGTTCAGTTGTTAAATTTAAAATGATGTCACTGATACCATTCAATAAAGTTGAGTAACAACCACAATGTGTATTTTTAATCTCTCTAAAAGCCCCTTTATGGGATATACAAGTTAAATGACCTGTAATGCTTTTACACTTGAGCGTATTTGCGACAATCGCCAATTCATACCGGAAATGTGAAGGTTGCACCACATTGACTCAAATTACAGTAAAACTACCAGTCGCTCACACTTGGGCGGTACATGTGGCTTTAGTGAGAGCCACGAGTGTTGCCCAAGTGCGTGCGCCTGGCAATCGCTTCTGGTAGGCGTTTGCCCCAGGTACATGTACACTCAATTGTAAGCAGTAGTCTGTTAACACTAAAATATGTTCAGTTTAATGTAGTTCTTTCAAGTCTTGACTTGTCTAGCAGTGCACGGAATAACAATCGGAATCGGCTGATTGTGAGCTCAAATAACTGGTAATTGGTCAGCAGCCATTTTTGGTAATCGGTTGAACACTAACATAGATTAGATGAATAACCTTTATTCATTGGTTAGGCCTAAAAAAATTAAAAATCTGTTTCTCAGGCTAGGGCTGGGCGGTTTATCAGTTTTTCGGTTCGGTTCGGTTTTTTTTTTTAAACCGAAACCGAACCGCCGCCTTAACAAAAAACCGAGACTTTCGGTTTCAACAAATTTCCCAGAATTGGTTAAGTTTATGACCACTCAATCACTTGCTTTCCGCACGCCAAAGGCTTAAATGTCAGGCAAAGGTAAATGCTGTGCCATTTATGCTTACTTCGAGAGGACTGACAACAAATCCCCCCCCACCCTCCCCCCACAAATAGTGGTAGCAAATTTCTTGTATCTTAAACAATATCTACAGAACCACAAGCAGATGGAATATGAAAAATTAAAAAGTCGTACGTAAAAATCCACACATGCAATTCAAGAATTGTTAAGAAAATTTACTGAACCGGGCATATTCGTCCAAAGAGGTATTGCAAGTTACCAGACAATATGTGGTGTAAAAGTATTATAAATTACCTTTGACCTAAAATCATCTGCGTACAGCACGTTGTAAATTAGATTGGTGGTAAACATCAAATTTATTGAGTTTTAAAACCTCAAAGTTCACATGGGAAAAATGACGAGTAAATTATGTTAATTAACCGACCACTGGCACGTTCTCTGAAGTCACATGCTCAGAGATAACGCTGCGCATTGGCAGTTATGTTTTTTGTCAACAATAAAATGGTTAAATTAAAATAGAACACATCCAATTAAATGGATGGCAGGTAACTATTGAAAGTTTTTTTAAAACTTATTGGGAATTGTTTGTATACTATTTGAACTTACTTTAAGGAATCGCGCAATACTGCAGGTCTGTCAGGTACACACGCTGCATTCCCAATACGATGTTATAATCAGCACGTGTCATGACCATGTGTATTTTGTAAACACAACAAATCCCAAGATGCAATATTGCAAACTTTCTTTCAACCCCCATTATGCAGCAGTCTCCCCTCCCTTCAAAATCATCAATCGCCTGTCTTGAATAAGATGAAATCAACGCAGGGATAAGCCAAGAGGGCAAAGTAAAGTTGGTAATATCTTTGCCTTGGCACCGCCCATTTCGCCCAATTTCTATGTTTGGGCAGAATCAAAGTAAAAAACGAACATCTACAGTCGAAATTAAGAGAGATATTGTGAAAGCATTGGAGTGAGTTACCAATAAAAGTGATTCGTATATCACGACTTACTTCAACGATAGTTATCAAAATCAGAAAAAATATGATTTGTGTTCCTCTTATTCCACTGTCATTTGAAGCAGGAACCATCAAGAAACACGGGGCACGTCTATTTTCAAGCGATGTGATAATTACGGAAATAAGCACAACAATTGCACATTATCCACCAAAACCAGGATGAGAGCATTGCGACTCCATAAAAACATAAGGAAATGTTGATTTTTGCTAAAATGTAGCTTTTCTTGTGAATTTCTGCATCTTGTCTTGACAAGGTCCCAAATCTCACTGACAGAACAAGGCAGCTCCCACCAGTGGTGGAGCCATGGTTTGAAATCCTGTGGACCATGCTAGTGGAGATTTTTTTTGGGGGGGGGGGGGGGGGGGGGGGAATCTCAGGACTGAGGGTACTGTACTTGTACTGAGGGCAGGAAATCAAAAATAATTTTTTCAAATTTGGGGATGGGAGAAGCAAGTGGGATTTTCAGTGGAGGGTGGGGGGGGGGGGGGGGGGGCTGGTCTCCCTAGATACCTCATGGCTCCACCGCTCCACCACTGTTGCCCACTACAGCAGCCCAACACATTATGTCCATTTGCTGAGAAGAGTGATGAACACTGATTAACCCGAATGACTCAACTCGCTATATGAGCCTCATGACTTGGATGACAAATACAGACAGATTTTATGTGTACATTACCCTCTAAAATGTGGATTTCTACAATATATTATGAAAAACCGAAAACCGAACCGAAATGCAAATTTCAAAACCGCCCAGCCCTATCTCAGGCCCTCCTGACTGGTCCTTTAGGCTGCCGCATGCTCTCTTTTTATAACCAATGCAAATTTGAAAAAAAGAAAAATTAAATGGTTTATGTCTGATATTTTATCAAAGTTGAAAAAAAATGATAAATTTGTCCCTTGAGTGCAAGGAGGCTTTGCAATGCTTTAGCATTGCAAAGCCTTCTTGCTCTTAAGGGACGAAATACACCACCACCCATGCTTCTCCGTAGATTATAAGGCCCAAAACATACCAAGGACATGAACTTTTGGTGGCAAAGAAATAATTACAGAAATAAAAAATAAAATAAAAACCTGTTGTCTGCATGAAATTTTATAAATAATGGCCCGAGAAACAGAAGATCTACTTTGTGTGGCCCTACCCTATTTTATGTTTTTTTTCTGACTCAGTAGGCTTAGAACCCCTAAGAATTGTCGAAGGGAAGTTAGGCTGACCCCAATGGGAGATACTTACTAGTACAGATAGGGCTTTTTGTGGCGAGTGGTTTCGTACAAACTATTGCAGCTTTTTTTTTTTTCCAAGTTAAGGAGTCTGAAGTGAATTGTTATTTACCATACAGGGCTCGATTTAACTGGATTAGCATAGCACCTTGCTCTCCAATTTCTGAATTTTGCTATTCAAGATTTATTAGTTTCAAGTGCTTTTGGATCAACTGCTAATCAATTTTCCAGGTTGAATAGTAAATTGCTATTCAAAATTTTCAGATTAAATCAAGCCCTGTTACCATAATGTTCTTAACACATATAAAAACTGAACTAAAACCGAGGTTTTATCCTGAAACCGGCCCAAATCTGAAAAATCAAATCCACCCAGCTCTTTTTAGCAATGGTTTTTTATCAAGTCTTGGCTGCCGATAGAGGTAGGCCAAGACTTGACTAGAAACCACTGCCTGGGCAATGTACCAGTAATTTGACTATGATACTGTTTCGACACACATATACACCAGTGGGCCTAGGTTTCATAGAGAACATACATGTATGTAATCAAGACCAAAGCAAGAAAATAATGGCAGAGATTGAATTTCATCGCATTTCTTTTCAAGCAAGTGAGAGTCTACAGTGCTGTCGGGAGGAAAACACAGTCTAGCAGACCCAAGAATTTCAACCAGATCATGACTGGGTAACAAACCGGTTGATGTTCTCTGTCCACTAAAATTGTAATCACACTATATTAATCACAGTACTCAACATGCATACAGAATGGCCTCCATGAACTGGTCACTTTCCATGGGTGGGCAATATTTCCACGGACGCAATAATATTTGATTCCAAACACTAATTATAGGAATTATCAGAAAAAAATTCATTAATGAAGCACCAGGTACAACCTGGTTCTTCATTAATTAAAATTTTGCTAATGATGATTTTTATTACCTGGTAAACAGATGTGTAGATGTCACTGCCCATGTGTAGATTACGACCAATCCACGGCGACTGTACTGTACTATAGATTAATCAGTTCAGTCTTCGTTTTGCTCAAAATGTACTGGAGTTACCCCTGTATCAGGGTCATATTGTTGAAACTAGAAGTCCTGTCAAAATTGGCGCTGAAAATGCTCGTTAGTTAATGCGCTCCTTACTGCAGAATAATGAAATGGTCTGAAATACACAAGAGTGTCTGAGCTGTGCAATGCAAAATATAATGCACTATTGGTGAGGTCGGTAGTGAAATAACGAACTGAACCGATCAAACGGAAAGAAAATATGTGAAGGGTGGATTACTTTTAACTAAATCTCTGTGAGATAGATTTTCACTTAGTAATTGTTTACAATTTGTGAGGACAAACACACAAGAAGCACTTGAAAACACCCGGTGGTCCATGGATGAAACCTTGCAAGTGTTGCTGTTATAAACAATTATAAATACTTTTGGAGTGAGGAATATATGGCGCTACAATTAAGTTGTAATCCACTCTTCATTCTGCATATCATATTTTAATATCTATTTACGTCATCACACATACAGGTATCCTAGTAGAGGTTAGGAATGATGTTAATGATTTCTGTTTGCTAATTCAAACTTCGATAGATCTTTAATTCAAAGAAACAGGTGTCCCAGCATGCATTGTTTGGGTAAATTCAAAGCTTGTTTTCTAAGTATTTAGTCAGTTGTTTCTAGGCAAGTCTTGGCTTCCTCCGCAGGCAGCCAAGACTTGACTAGAAACAACTGCAAAGCCACAGGAGGTAGACTTTCAACTTAAAGCAAAAATGTATAAAATCTCCAGTCCCTCATGGGTTAACACCCTGATGTCGAAATATCTAAGGTTCAGGGGGCAAATATTGTTTGACAGAGCTCAATGAGCTCTGTCAAACAAGATTGAATTGGTTAAATTCCCAGTTGCATTATGGGAAAAATGGTTACTTCAAATCTGGATATTTTGACATCACTGTGCAGGGGGTTAACATGCCTTCTGTACTGTACTGTAGTTTGGAGTGTTGCAAGACCAGGGTACTAAGCTGCTAGAGTACTGGAACTTCTGGAAGCCCATGTTTGGGCTTTATTCTGAAGTGCAGGTGACACAACTTAAGGGTTGATACATTTTGTTTTTGATGTAACAGCTTCATACTCTCCAGCCAGTCAATTTAACCAAGCAGAGACATACATGTGAACAAATTTAACACTTCCAGCTTTATATGTCTTATAGGTTGTACTGTAAGTCAGCTCACCTGTGCAATGTAGAGCCATGCACAAAATTCGTTTTCTGCATTTTTTGCTTCCAAATTGTAGATGAAGACCCCAAAGAGTTTGCCATTAATTGGAGAGGTTACAAGCTTTTGTTTGTTAGCAAAACTTTGGAAGTTTTGTTAGTAAAAAATAAAAAAAATATTGTTTCTGTCATCTGCAAGCTATTTAAGTAATGGATTAAAACTGCTGAATTTTTTTACATAAATTGGTTCTCATCCAAAATAATGGAATTTTACAGATTTCTGTTGCATCCAGAAAGTCATGGAATCTTACATATGCATATACAAAAAAAAATTCTTGAAAAAACATTAAATTTGGTGTTGAGAAATAAGTTGGAAACCTGAATATTGCTTCCAGAACCTTTCAACAGAATCCAGAAGATACCCTTGGTAAAGAACAAGTTAATTAACATTTTATCAATAGCAGTCTGAACATATAAGTAGCTTCAAGTAGAAAGCTTACTCTCGATGTTTTGTCGGCCTTTCTTTTCCTTGTTCAATTGATTTGCACTTGATGAATTGGACATTGATAATGGGTCTATTAATTGATTGGCTCCCAGTAGGTATTAATAGTAGGTGAGCATTGATTTTCAAAGGTGCTTGATTATAGAAATATGCTGGTAGGGTGTGATTACTTAACATGTTGTAATCTCTTATGTACTCTTGGATGTGTGAAGGATGTACATTCAGCATACACATTGTCTTTGGCTGTCTCGGCCTCTTCTTCCTGTCACAAAATTTATTTGCATATTTTCTAATTAACTCATTGCTTACTGAAGTTACTGGGGGTGGATATCCCTCCCAAAACGAAAATGCTCGGTTACCCATGCTTTGTTTAGTCGTTTATTGGGGTTTAACAACACTTTCAATAGCCAGGGTCATGTCATGTCGTTCAGTTTTTCGGGTGGACGAAGTTGGAATACCCAGAGAGAAGCACCGAGCAGCATCGAGTAACAGTCTCTCCAACTTACCAACTCTGCACAAGCTGTCAGTGGTTGAAGGCAATTGCACCATCTATGTGCAGTATGCCAAAGTACACAACACCAATGGGCCCTACGTGGGCAGCTGTCATTAAGTGTCTGGTCCAAGCCAAGGACACAATGCAGTTACAGTTGGTTTTGATCAAACTGTTAAAGCTAAATGCTCTTACCACTAAGCAACTGCACTCCCTTGTTACCTAGTTAATGGGCATTGTTGTCAGCAAAATATACCCCGATGAACTGGGTAGCTCTCTTTTGCATTAACTTCTTGGATGTCAGATGCTATTGAACTTATCAAATCAAGTCATGGCTGCTTGATAGCAGCCATGTCTTGATTTTATGAAAAGTTGAAGATTATACTCAGTTTGTGAAGAGTTCATTCTGTCCTTGTTTATTATAATGTTTAACCATTTCCCCCCCCCCCCCCCACCCCCCCTCCCTTTTATAATAATGTCAACACCATTATGTTGGAGAAAAAAATCCCAGCAATCACTATTACTTAGCAGTGAGAAATAAAGGAAAAATGCCGTCACTATTTTTATTTCCATGCAAATACCCTCACTCTTATTCAGCCATCACCATTATATTAGGCAGGTAAAAGTACCAACCTTCAAGACTAGATACGGTGCAGAAAATTAATTGGATGGCAAAAATTCATTATGGATTTTTGTACATTTCAGTCATGGAAATTGGCCATGTCATAGGCGGGGGGATATACAGTAAAAACTAGAAGTCCTTTCACGAACTGTGCGCGTATCTAGGCTTAATTGCGCATAGGAATTGCGCGCAATTGCCATATCGAATGGCATCCATTTGAAGCATGGCAGGTTCTCCTGGTTACTCATAGCAAACACAGACAATGTTTCTGCCAATGGGCCTCCGGGTTACCCGGATGTCCATTGGCTGAAACATTGCTTGTGCACAGGCCATATGTACAGAATTTGATAGCCTTACTATGGTCATAACGCGTAGATTAACACGCAAATCGACATGCTATTTGTGCACATTTCATGACAGGACTTCTAGTTTTAACTGCAAGAATGTATTCCATCCATCCTTCTGTCCAACCTTCTCCATTTCTTGTCCTCACATTTTAAAAGGAAGCTGTTCAAATATTTTTCCCAAATTTAATGTATAGCTTTTTAGTGATGATATCCTGAGTGGGGGTTGTGAACAAGTATATGAATTTCTTCAAGAGTTATAGCCCTTGTTGGACTTTGACTTTCTTGTCATCACATTTCAAAGAAAACTGCTTTTAGATTTTTTTTTCCTTGTTTAATATTTTGCTCTCAATTCATATCATGAAGAGGATTGCAAACCAGCTGTGTTCTAGTATTTCTTTTAGAGCTATAGTCCCTGTCTGTGAAGTATTGGCCATGCCATGGCATTTCCACTGTCTGTAACGTGATACGGAGCAGACAAATCAAAATGGCGGAAGACCAACAGGAAAATAGGTAGGTTTGTTTACCCTAATCAAATGCCTGTCATAGATATGTTTCAAGAGTGCATTTTGATCCCTCAGTAGGTAAATGGATAAGCAACATATTTGAATTGTAAACTTGTCCCATAGTTTGCTATGATTGGCGTGTTTAATTTGCAAAGTAGTCGTTGAAAATGAAAACTTTTGTGAGGTGCCAAACTGTTCGTATTATTGTCAGTTTCTCTCACTAAAGCAAGGATTTGAGAATTTTATGCATTGATTTGGGTAGGAAATATTACCGGACATATTTGGGAAACAAAAATGGTTTATGTGCAATATCTCAAGAAATCGATGTTTAAAAAAGTTTCCAGTGTTACGGAGCGAAAATGCTTTTTCCGCTTTGATTTTTCTACTATTTGTTTAAGATCAGAGTCCAAGAATTGTTTAGGATAGGACATTTTCTTTTAGGATCGGAAGCAACACAAAGTCCTATTCCTTTTATGGAATCAACGTCAGTTACGGCATAATTTATGGCCTATTGTTTGTTCAGAAGTGGAAATACATAAGTGAGGAGTTATCTGGTTTTGAGACAACAAGAATGTCTCTGCTCAAGCCAGAGCTATAGTTTAGACAAAATTACACGTCTTTCCATTCAACATCTGAATCTTTTTTTTTTACCACGAGAGATTGGGAACACGTTATAAGAGTAGTGTTGAACCAAAACCAGAACACAGCATACTAAAGAGAGGAAGAAAACCAAAGACGAATGGAGTCACAGAGAAAAAATGATTGAGTGAGTGTTCACGACTTCCATGTTCAGGCTGGCGTTGAATGATTATCACAGAAACTGACGAAACCAAGAATCTAGAAATCCATTCCATTTTCAAGAGACTTTGTAGAGAGGATGCACATTTCATTTGCCCATTCCCTGTAATGGATATTCCTTATTAGCTCGCCTGACTGAAAGTCAGGGTGAGCTATTCTGATCACTTTTCGTCCGTCGTCTGTCGTCCGGCATCCGTCGTGAAGGTGGTATTTGGGCTTTTTCTCCCTAACCACTGGCCGCATATTAATGAAATTTCATGTGAGAAGGGGTTGCGTCTGCGGACTTTGATTTTTTGTCAAATTAGGTTTCAGCTCACATTGAGCAGAGGGATGGGGCAAAAATGCTCCAATTCTTAAAAAAATCTTCTTCTCAAGAACCAGCAATAGCAGAGACTTGATATTTGGTATGCAGCTTCCTTTTGAGGTGTAGACTCAAGTTTGTTCAAGAGAAGTTGGAGGGGCTATATTTGCCTTCATTATGGGAGGGGCAAAAATTTTGGCCCCGCCCCAAATTCCTATTTTCCAAACCGCGAGGCCGATTTGAACCAAATTTTACATGAGTGCTTATTGGGTCATAAGTACCTAATTTATGCCGAAATTTTTTTTCCCATAGCCCAGTGGGAACCACAGGAGCTAAAAATAGAAAAAAATGAAAACGCCCATATCTCCAAAACTACACGGCACTGAGAATTCTTATTTGTTGTGAAGCTTCCTTAGGACCAACAGAATGGATTGATAAAAAAAAATTGCCATCGGTTTTATGATGGGGTAGTTTTTGGGGACTTTGAAAAAGTGCTGAGTCAGCATTTTTTAACACTGTGGGTAATGGGAAAAACATAAGACTACTTTTCTCCGAAAGCACTGCTCCAAAAGCTTTAAAATTTCACATACAACATCTTTGGAAGATTGTTTCACATGTTTATTGAAATGAATTGCCTGCGTGGATATTTGGGCTCTCTATGGGAGCCCAAATGTTTAAATTAGTGCAGTATGAGGAGTATTTTTGAAAAATCTTCTTCTTGAGATCTAGCAATAAGAATGTTTTGATATTTGGTATGCAGCATCCTTAGGGGGGTGAAATTCAAGTTTGTTGAAGCCAAATCCCTGGGTTCATATTTAGGCTGAAAATTTGGGGTCCCGTTGCGGACTTCGAAATTTTGGACCAAAATCGGAAAAAATTTTTTTTTGTTTTTTCTGCATTTCGGTCAATTATAAGGCAAAAAAAAAAATTTTTTTTTCCCCTGAAAATTTGGGGTGCGGGTGGGACTTAGAAAATTTTGGACGAAAATCCAAAAATTTTTTTTTTTGTTTTTTATGCATTTCTGTCAATTTTAAGACAAAAAAAAAAAAAAAAATTTTTCCCCTGAAAATTTTGGGTGCGGGTGGGACTTAGAAAATTTTGGACCAAAATCCGAAAAGAATTTTTTTTGTTTTTTTCTGCGTTTTGGTCAATTTTAAGACAAAAAAAAAAAAAAATTTTTTTTTTTCCCTGAAAATTTGGGGTGCGGGTGGGCCAAAATCCGAAAAAAAATTTTTTTTGTTTTTTATGCATTTCTGTCAATTTGAAGACAAAAATTTTTTTTTTTTTTTCCCCTGAAAATTTGGGGTGCGGGTGGGACTTAGAAAATTTTGGACGAAAATCCGAAAAAATTTTTTTTTTGTTTTTTATGCATTTCTGTCAATTTTAAGACCAAAAAAAAAAAAAAAATTTTTTCCCCTGAAAATTTTGGGTGCGGGTGGGACTTAGAAAATTTTGGACCAAAATCCGAAAAAAATTTTTTTTTGTTCTTTATGCATTTCTGTCAATTTTAAGACAAAAAATTTTTTTTTTTTTCCCCCTGAAAATTTTGGGTCCGGGTGGGACTTAAAAAATTTTGCACCAAAATCTGAAAATTTTTTTTTTTGTTTTTTATGCATTTCTGTCAATTTTAAGACAAAAAAGACATTTTTTTTTTTACACCAAAAATTTGGAGTCCGGGTGGGACTTAGAAAATTTTGGACCAAAATCCGGAAATTAGTTTTAGCGTTTTTTATGCGTTTTAAGAAGAAGTAAAAAATTTAGGCTGAAAGTATTTTGTTTGGGAAAAAAATCTGTTTTTTATGTGTTTATCTCAATTTTGGGACGTTAAAGTACAGGAACTGAAAATAGAAGGAAAATCCTGTGTATTGTGTGGGCACAATCGCTTCATCGAGTTGGTATATGCTTTTCTTAGGAGGGGCGTATGCAGCTTATACAAGTCAAGTCCCTGGTTTGATATTTAGACTACCATGTCAGGTGAGCACCCTCAGGCCCCCTGGGGCCTCTTGTTTAACTCTTTACCTAACAAATCAGCTGCATCCACCCACACAATTTACAAATTAAGCAGTTGAAAAAAATATTTTTTTCAAAATTTTTAACAAAACCATATGTGACCATATCAGCAAGCTCTTTCCAATGAGCGGGGTCACATGTTATGGTTTGATTGAAATGCTTTGAAAATTTATAAAAACAATATATAACCCTTTACCTAACATGAAAAGCTGACAACACTTGCAAACAGATTTCTTGAATAACTTAACTTTTTTAATTTTTTGTCTCAAAAACACAGGTTATGACTCCTCTTTGGAATGAGCTTGACGAGCTCATTCCAAAGAGGGGCCGTAACCTATGTTTTTGAGACAAAAAATGAAATAAATAATAAAAATTGACGATTTTTGTGAAGAGCGCTGGCCAGTTTTGGCCGTTATGTCGGGTAAAGGGTTAAAGTAATAAATTTTGATATTGTCTGCATTGGGTAAAGGGTTCAAAGGTGCTACCACATACAGGGTACCGACGGTTGTTGAGTAGGTACCTCAATTATCTCACGAGTAACTGTAAGAAAATAAACTGTGAGTGAAGACTTTTTAGCTCACCTGAGCGAAGCTCAAGGGGAGCTTTACTGATTACTTTCCGTCTGGTGTCTGTCGTCTGGTGTCCGTCATCCGGTGTTAACTTTACATTATCGACTTCTCAAAAACTACTGGCCTTAATTGAACCAAATTTGGTGTGCATGTTCCCTATCACACATCAATTCAAGTTTGTTCAAATAAAGTTGCCATGCCCACAATGGGCATAACTCTGATAGCACCCGTAAAATACAAAAAAATTCTTCTTTTTCAGATCCAGTGGCCAGAATCTTTTCACATTTGATATACAACATCTCCAGATGGGTCAGATTCAAGTTTGTTCAAATCGAGTCCCTGGGTTAATATTTGGGCTCCCTATTGGAGCCCAACTTTTAACTTAGCTCAACACATGGAATATTCTTTAAAAATCTTCTTCAGATCCACCAGTCAGAATCTTTTTATATTTGGTACACAACATCTCTAGTGGGGAGGGGGGGGGGGGGGGGCAGATTCAAGTTTGTTGAAATCAAGTTGCTGGACTAATATTTGGGTTCCGTATGATAGAACCCCAAATTTTAACTTTGTGCAATATGTGGAATATTCTTTAAAAATCTTCTTCAGATTCACCAGTCAGAATCCTCTCATATTTGGTATTCATCATCTCTGGGGGGGTGTCAAATTCAAGTTTGTTCAAATTGAGTCCCTGTGTTGAAAATTTTGAGTCTCGTTCAGACTCAGAAATTTTGGACCAAAATTGCCAAAAAAATTTTTTTTTGATTTTTGATGTTTTCTTGAAATTGGAGATTAAAAAAAAAAAATTTTTTAGCCAGAAAATTTTGGGTCCAGTTCAGGCTCAGAAATTTTGTATCCAGTTCAGGCTCAGAAATTTTGGATCAAAATTTCTGAAATTTTTGGGGGTATTTTTTATGCGTTTTGTTCAATTTTGAGATGAAAAAAAAAATTTAATCTGAAAATTTTGGGTCCAGTTCCAGAAATTTTGGACCAAAATTTGGAAAAAAAATGTTTCGTTTTTTATGCATTTTGTTCAATTTTGAGACAAGATTTTTTTTTTTTTATAACCTGAATATTTTGGGTCTGGTTCCCAATCAGAAATTTTGGACCAAACTTTGGAAATTAAATTTTTTCGTTTCTGTTCAAAATTGAGTTCCTAGATCAATTAGAGTGGTTTTGTGCGAAAATGTTTTTACCCTATGTCCTTCCCTCCCTTCCTTGTTGTGGGGGAGGGAGGAGTTAGATGTAACAAAATGTTTGGCTGCAAAATATATTTTGAAAGATTTAGAGTGATTTTATGCACCCCCCCCACCCCTCCCCCCAAAATACCCCTATGACCACTAACCCCACTCCCCACCCCCAGGGGTCAGTTAAGCGGAGGAAAAAAATTGCTGCAAAATGCATTTTGAAGGAATTAGAGTTAATTTATGTAAAAAAAAAGGACCCCTATAATAATTTCATGACTTCATTTCTGAAGTGTTGATGAACCATGATTAGCTGAATGTGATCCAAAATACTTTGAACAACTTGTCAGGTGAGCAGTTAAGGCCCCTTGGGGTCTCTTGTTTGATTTGCTGGCAGACTCGAATGACATTCTTCTTTACCTACTCAGAAACAATTGGTATAGCCTAAAAAAAGTACATTTCTCATGCCCCACGCATGGTCCTTTTGGCTGCCGTATACTCTCTTTTTATAACCAATGCAAACTCTTCTTTTTATTATATACATTGTGAAATTTAAATTGACATTAAACCATGTTTTAATTGCAATTAACCCTTTACCCAACGAATCGCCCACATCCGCCCGCGTAATATGCAAATTCAGCAGCTGAAAAAAATATTATTTTTAGAAAAATTTCAACAAAATCATATCATGTGACCCCTCTTTGGAACGAGCTTGTCTAGCTCGTTCCAAAGAGGGGACACATGATATGGTTTTGTTGACATTTTTTGAAAGAATTTAAAAATTATATTTAAAATAATAAATTTTTGAAATTGTCTGTGTTGGGTAAAGGGTTAAAACAACCAAATGCCCTTAAAATGCTCAGTGCTGTCAACCTGAGCTTATTGGAGAATGTGCGTCACTTCTGGGGAGTTATTCTCTTATATCTATCATGACAACAGATATCGATATTTGTTAGATATTGCTCGCCATCTTTTATGTTAAACCTGATAAAAATGGACATACTTGTTAAGGTGGGGATTCTTTTAATCCACACTTCTAAACACGTAAGAAGGTATTTATGTGCCCTGAACTTGAAATCGAAGCAGGCCAGGATTTCTTTGCTTGCCTACAGTACTACTCGCCTTAAAAAAATTAAGGGGGGCGAAAGCTAGCCTTCCTGGCCTTAGAAAATAATGAATGAATAAATGAATCTTTATTTAGCAGTATACAGCAAAAAAACAAAATATTATACATGCATCATTATAGAACAAAAATATACATACATAATTATAGAACAAAAATAATCCAATAAACCTGTATACCGCAGGAAGACGGCACAGCCAGATTGGCTGTCTGCCTGTCGTTTCCCGGGGATTATATCGTGGAACATTGGAATCAGACTGTCCAACAACCGTTCATCTATACTTGTCACTGGTGGCTAGTGTAACTAACACAATTGAGTTAAGAGACGAGACTTCAGTTAAGAGACGAGAATAATGAATACCACAACAGTCTGTTCCTAAACCCACATCTTTTCAGATCTCTGCTATGTTAGTGGGATCACGAATACGGCCATAATGCCCCTCCCACACCTCTGGCTCTGTGAACTACCTTGTTAGCAGTACCAAATCAAATGTACAAAGCCCAGTACGCAGAATTCATGAATAGTAAAACTTCATTTTTCCACTTTTAGCTTTTGCAAGTTTGAGGAGAGCTAATTGCTGCACTGGGCCATATGAGGGGAGCGTTTTTTAGTCATCCTGCATTTTTAGTCGAGTTGTGACGAAGTGAAACGTGGCTTATAGTTTGGTGAGTGATGGGCGGGTGGGCGGGCATAAACAATTGTTTCTGGACGATAACTTGATAAGAGTGGGACCCACTTTCATGAAACTTCATAGGTAGGTTGGCTTCGGTGAGAGGAAGAACCCTATTTATTTTGAACTTACTAGGTCAATGGTGAAGGTCACAGTGACCTTGAACATACTAAATCATAAACAATTGGTTTCCGGATGATAACTTGACTGTGGTTGAACATATATGGGTTGGCCTTTGTGATATGAAGTACCCTATTATTTTGGATTTTCTCTGTCAAAGATCAAGGTCACAGTGACCCTGAACATAATAAATCAAAACAGTTGGTTTCCATATGATAACTTGATAATGGTTCGACCCACATTCATGAAACTTCACAGGTAGGTTGGCATCATTGAGAGGAAGAACCCTATGTATTTTGGACTCGCTAAATGAAAGGTCAAGGTCACAATGGCCGTCAACATAGTAAATCCGTAAACAATTGGTTTTTGGACGTTAACTTGATAATGATTCGACCCACGTTCATGAAACTTCATAGGTAGTTTGGCATCGATGAGAGGAAGAACCCTATTTATTTTAGACTCGCTAGGTCAAAGGTCAAGATCACAGTGACCTTGAACACAGTAAATCGTTAAGAATTGTTTCCGAAAGATAACTTGACTATGGTTCAACCCACATTCATGAAACTTCATTTGTAGGTTGGCCTAGGTGAGTGGAAGACCCCTATTTATTTTGGACTCTCTAGGTCAAGGTCACAGTGACCTTGAACATAATAAATTGTAAACAATTGATTTCAGATGATAATTTGACAGTGGTTCCACCCACGTTCATGAAACTTCAAAGGTTGGCATTGGTGCTAGAAAGAGCCCTATTTTTGGGGAATTACTAGGTCAAAGGTCAAGGTCAGTGACCCTTCACATAGTAAATTGTAAACAACTGGTTTTCGGACGATAAGTTGATAATGATTAAACCCACTTTTGTGCTGTCACAACTCGACATTGGATCGTTGATCCTGTCAACATTTTTAAGAATACTGGGCCTGTCGAAGCATCAAGACTTGCTAACTCTTGAAGCTGACACGGAGCATGGCTTGATGTTCTCAACTGCTAATCCAATTAAACTCTTTGAATGTTTCTATGATGTGACCATAGCTTTTTAAAGTTTCTGTTGTTGGCTGTACATGGGCCAAGAACATGTAAATGCCAGCTGACACTTCTATGGAGTGGAAAACATTTTACCATCCCCAGAGATTTGCTTATGAACTCAGCCTGCGGGCCGACGATGATTCCATAAAAAGAACAGGACTTTGTGTCGCTTCCGATCCAAAACGAAAATGTTCTATCCTAAATCATTCTTGGAATCCGATCCTAAACAAATAATTGAAAAATCAACGGGATAAAAACATTTTCGCTCCTAAACATCTTACATTTTTTCAAACATCGATTTCTTGAGATAATAAAAATAAACGTAAACCATTTTTGTTTCCCAAATATGTATGGTAATATTCCCTACCCATACAGTATGTTGAGAGTGTATTTTCATTAAATCACCCGCAGAGTGGCGAATCCACCCGAGCAATAATTGCAAATTTGTTGCAAAGCATAACCATCACAAGCAAAGTTCCAGCCAATGGACCACCGGGTTAAACCCGGAAGTCCATTGGCTGAAACATTGCTTGCGTTTTTTGTCCATATGTACAGAATTTGAAAGTGATACTCAGGGTGATAACTCCACTCTGCAGGTGATTTAGTTACAATCCACTCTCCACGTACTGTATAATGACATAAAATTCTCAAATCCTTGCTTGCTGTTTTGGGAGAGTGGTGGCTCAGTGGTAGACTGTTCGACTTCCATGTTAGAGGTCCTGAGCTCGTCCGGGACGACACACATTGTGTCCTTGGGCAAGGCACTTTATCCCGGTTGCCTACATGGAGGCACGATGATGCTGTGTACTAAGGCGTACTGCACATCTATGGTGCACATGACTTCAACCACTGTAACCCTGCTTGAGCAAAGCTTGAACAGAGTTACAATGTTGAGAAGCTGACAGTTGCTTGTTGTTGCTCGGTGGTTCTCCCAGGGTACTCCTGCTTCCTCCACCCTGTAAAACTGTCACGGTCATGATTAGCCATTGAGCATAAGTATGTGACCTTAAATCCTTATAAATAAAGAAATAATCCATGCTTTAGTCACAGAAACTGACAAAAATACAAACAGTTTTCAACCTCGCGAAAGTTTTCGTTTTTGGCGACCACTTCGCACACTAAACATGCAAATCAACACAATTTCCGTGGCAAGTTTACTATTTGAATTTGTTGCTTATTCATTTATCTATCAAGGGACCAAAATGTACTCTTGAAACATATCTATGATGGGTAGGATTAAGAATTAAACCGACTCAGAAGACTCATACCTGTAGAATAAATTTTTTACTTGAAAACACTATATGTTTATTCTATATGCAACTTGGAAGGATGACACGGTATGATGTCAAGGTGAGACTGTCCTATTTTTGTCACGACCTGTCAGCTGTTACCACCGCCTGGTCACGTGACCTAGATTCCTTTACAAGTTGTTTCTATGAAAGGATTCATTGTAACTTGGTAGGATAACTTGGTATGATATCTAGATGAGACTCTCTTATTATGGTCATGATCGGTCAGCCGTGACCACCGAACCATCACGTGACCTACATTCCTTTAGCAAAGTCTACAAGTTATATTTATGAAGGGGCTTCATTGTAACTTTGTAGAATGACTCATTTTGGAATGATTTTACTGTTAACTTGCTAAGTTTGGTTGACATACATTAACTGTGAGGACCACATTAACCCAGGCCTCAATTCTTTAGTACAGTCTACACCTCAAATTATTCTTATTGAAAACATAGCATTTTGGGAACAGAAATTAACATATTCTCAATTATCACAATTCTTGTCTTATTTCATAATCCTTTCATAAACATTGAACATTATCCTTTTCGTCAAACACTACGCACAGTCAAGTTAAGGTACAGTGTCATTGACACTTTCATTTTAACCCTTTACCTAACATGAAAAGCAGACGACACTTGCAATAAAAATTCTTGAATAACTATTTTTTTTCATTTTTTGTCTCAAAAACATAGGTTATGACCCCTCGTTGGAACGAGCTCAAAGAGCTCGTTCCAACGAGGGGTCATAACCTATGTTTTTGAGACAAAAAATGAAAAAAATAATGAAAATTAATTGGCAATTTTCGTGAATAGCGCTGGCCGGTTTTGGCCGTTACGTTGGGTAAAGGGTTAATATCAAGGGTTGCAATAAATCACTCCTGAGAGCTACTTAAGTGGTGCAAATTGCTCTCCTGAACTATTTTTCATTGTTTTGCTTGATAAACATCCTCTAAATGCCCAGAAATTGTTATGTGTTTGCCATGGACTCCATTCAAGCCAATCAATGCCGATAAACTGCTGTTGAACCTGTGTTCATTTTTAGCTCAACTTTGGCAAAGCCAAATTTGAGCTTTTGTCATGGCCCATCGTCCGTCTGTCCGTACGCCAACAATTGGATACGGCTTGGGCTAGAGGCCGTATTTATGAACCGATCTTTACGAAACTTCTTGGGTATCTTTGTTATGACCGTGGGACGAGAACGAGTGTTTTTGGGTGCAGTCCAACATTCAAGATGGCTGCCAGCCGCCATTTTGTACCGACGATGCAGAAATCTGTTTTATGTACAGAGCTTCCATATGAAAGCTCTGATTTGAATAATTTTTTGTATGAATGTTTAGTACCATGGGATACATCACATATAATACAGGATTTTTTCTCGTGCCTAAATTGTGCAAATTAGACTAATTTTGATGTTTTTTGGTGTTGCTTTCAGCACTGTAAGTGCAAATGCCAAAACAGCTCGGGCTAGAGCCCGTATTTATGAACCGATCTTTGCGAAACTTCTTGGGTACCTTAGGTATCACCGTGGGATGAAAACAAGTGTTTTTGGGTCCGGTCCGAAATTCAAGATGGCCGATGGCAGCCATTTTGAACAAAATTAGGTGCAATCAGATTTTTGCACAGAACTTCCATATGAAAGCGCTGATTTGAATAATTTTTGGTGTGAATGTTTAGTACCATGGGATACATCACATATAATACAGGTTTTTTTCTTGTGCAGAAATTATGCAAATTAGATGAACTTTGATTTTTTTCAGTGTGACTTACACACAGTAAGTACACATGTCAATTCGGCTCGGGCTAGATGTTACGGTATGGAAATATTATTGATATTGGTAACAGAAAGAAATCTGAGAATCAGCAACAATAACTATGAATTTAACTATTCTGAAATTTAATTTAAAAAAATTGATATAAAAAAAAATGATACAAAGATCTTTTACACTAATTGGGTTACAGAAAATAAAAAAAAAACAATGGTACTTATCAATTATAGAATTAGTCCAAAGTACAGTCTGACAGAATCCAGTAATCCAGTGGTGAAGTATCTTCTGAAGAAAGTTACCAGCTGGTAGATATAGTATTAAATCCAAGAATGTCTCTTCAGAAACAGTATCCCGTAGATTTATAATAAAATTTTCACTTAGAAATTTCAGCAGTCTCCAATAAAATATAATAAAATTCTCCACAAAATTCGAATGGAGTAAAAATCCAAGAAGTATTGGCGCCACAGGTAATTTCCAAACAATCCAGTAGAATCCTGGCTTTTCACAAAGTATTATTCTTTTTCACAGAAAGTGTAAATTCTCTTTTCCAAGACGAACAAGTTCTCTTCAAAATTCTCTTTTGGAATCAATCTTCCAAATTCACAAAGAAGCACTGCTTCTATAATAAATGCACTGTTCTGAAACAATAATAATCTCCAATGGAAACAACTGCTGTGAAAAGAAGTTCTTCTGAAATGGCTTTCTAAAAAATGAGTTTTTGAATTCTGTTGACAAACCTTTATATAGTAACCAGATAGAATGTCCCAGAAGAGGAAGTTTCTACAATGTTCTATTAGTTTCTGGGGAATTCTGTTAAAGTTCAAGTAAACAAGGTCATTGACCTATTTAAACAATTAAACAATCAACAGCTATATGTACAATATATCAGTGTAACAAAGATGTAAACAAGGTCACTGAGTGCAAAAAGAGTTAGACCAGTCAGAAAATGCAGAAATAAAAAAAAATCTTTCTCACATAATTATCAACTTAAGGATATATCAATCTCAATATAATATGGGGGCTATAACACACCCCGCCTTAAAAGAAAAAGTTTGAAGGCACTGAAAACTTTTTACATAATTTTAGCAGACTCTGACTGGTTTACAATACACACACACCATAATCTTCACAATTTTTTTTTTTTTTTTTTTTTAATAAACATATACATGTATGCACTTGAAGTGAATAGGGACCGATCATATTTTAAATTAGGATATTCCGGAAAGAGCATCAGCTACAACATTATCTCTTCCCGAAATATGCCTGATCTCTAAATTATATTCTTCAAGGGCTAAACTCCACCGCAATAATCTTTGATTCTTGTTTTTCATTTTATTGATAAATGTTAAAGGGTTATGATCGGTGTAAACTGTAATTGGACATTGGGCGGTTCCTAGATACACATCAAAATGGGTTAATGCCAAAATTAGAGCCAAAGTTTCTTTTTCTACTGTAGAGTAATTCTTTTGATGCTTGAGAAATTTTCTGGAAAAATAACATACAGGGTGATCAATACCTTGGGAATCTTCCTGGGCAATATACCCACCTGCTCCATTGCCACTTGCATCTATGAATAATTTGAAGGGCTTTTCATAATTGGGACTGGCCAGGACAGGGGAATTATTTAATAAAGTTTTTATTCTGTTAAAGGATTTCTGACATTCCTCAGTCCAAACAAACCTAACCCTTTTGGTCAATAAATTGGTCAAAGGGGAGACAACATCTGAAAAATTTAAACAAAATTTTCTATAATATCCAGCCATGCCTAAGAATCTCATGAGCTCTTTTTTAGAGTTTGGTACTGGAAAATTTACAATGGCATCAACTTTAGCCGCAATCGGCCTCACCTGCCCCTGCCCCACAACATGACCTAAATAATTTACAGTTGCTTTGCCAAATTCTGATTTTACCAAGTTAATAGTTAGGTTGGCTTGGGTCACTTTGTCAAAAAATTCTTGAATATGCTTTAGATGATCAGCCCAATTTGTATCTGTGTGTATAATAACATCATCAATATAAGCTTCACTGTGATCTAGGTCTGCAATTAAGTGGTTAACCATGCGCTGGAACGTTGCCGGAGAGTTTTTCATGCCAAAAGGGGTTACTTTATATTGATACAACCCAAATGGGGTAACAAAAGCAGATATTTCTTTTGCTTTTTCTGTTAAAGGGACTTGCTAATAACCCTTTAACAAGTCAAATTTTGTCACAAATTTAGCATGGCCAAGTTTGTCAATGCAGTCATCAATTCTTGGAATTGGATAATTGTCTGTTTTGGTGAGGCTGTTCACCTTTCGGTAATCCGTACAAAATCGGTAACTGCCATCAGGTTTTGGGACGAGTATACAGGGCGAACTCCAGTTGCTATGGCTAGGTTCTATGATATCATTGTCCAGCATATACTGTATTTCCTTTCGCATGATCTCAGCTTTGAAAGGGTTCAATCTATATGGATACTGTTTGATGGGATTTGCCTCTCCAACATCAACATCATGAAAAATAACAGATGTCCTACTAGGCACATCGGGAAATAAGTGTTGATATTTGAAAATTAAATCAACTAAATCTTTTCTTTGGTCAGGCAGTAAATAATCTGTTTTATTTCGTAGATCTCTCAGGACATCTGAGTTCTGTAACTTCAGAGGTACATTTTCGCCGCCTTCATGAATATCCTCTACAGGATTTTCCAGCTCATCCATGTGGGTGACTGTTGAGACTGGTAGAGAGTTTGGTTCTCTCTCATAATAAGTTTTCAACATATTTATATGGCACAGCTGAGTATTTTTGAGTCTATCGGGAGTCTCAACAACATAATCAATATCACTGATCTTGTGCTTAACAATATAAGGGCCTGAATATCTTGCTTGTAAAGCATTGCCCTTTACAGGGAATAATACTAGCACCTTGTCCCCAGGTTTAAAGGAGCGAAATTTCGCCTTTTTATCATACCAGGTCTTCATATGACTCTGGGCTTTCTGTAAATGTTTATTTGCCATTTCTCTGGCCTGGTGCAATTTTTCCTTAAAAGTGGACACATAGTCCAGAAGAGAAATTTCAGGTGGCTCTTCTTCGAGCCATTTCTCCTTCAAAGCAGTGAGTGGACCCCTCACTATGTGTCCAAACACTAATTCAAAAGGGCTGAACCCCAGAGATTCCTGTACAGTCTCACGGACTGCAAATAAGAGGAGATGTACTCCTTCATCCCAATCCTTCTCATTATCCTCCCCATTATCCTCCCCATAGGCCTTTATCATGGTCTTCAGTGTTTGATGAAAGCGTTCTAGAGCTCCTTGACTTTCGGGATGGTAGGCACTTGATGTGTACTGCTTAATTTTGAGCTCATACATCACCTGCTGAAAAAGGTTTGACATAAAATTTGAGCCTTGGTCCGATTGCACTGACCTGGGTAGACCGAAAGTTGTACAAAATTTTATCAAGGCCTTAACTATTGTCTTGGTTTTAATATTTCTTAGAGGTATAGCTTCAGGAAATCGTGTAGAAGCACACATGATGGTAAGAAGATATTCATTTCCAGATCTTGTTCTAGGCAATGGGCCAACACAATCAATAATAATTCTACTGAATGGCTCCTCAAAAGCAGGGATTGGTTGAAGGGGAGCAGGAGGAATCTTCTGGTTGGGTTTTCCTACAATTTGACAGATGTGGCAGGTTTTACAAAATTCGACAACATCCCGTCGAAGCTTGGGCCAGTAAAAACATTGCTGAATACGAGAGGAGGTCTTCCTAATTCCCAAATGTCCAGCCATTGGATTTTCATGAGCCAGGCTTATTATTTCATTCCGGTATTTAGTGGGGACAACTATTTGATAAATAACCTCCCAATCACTATTGGAGGGTACTTCTGGTGGTCGCCATTTCCTCATAAGTACACCAGATTTTCTGAAATAACAGACAGAGGAGTTTTGGGCTTCAGTCTGTGTTAGAGCCTTTTCACGTGGCTCTGCAAGGTCAGGATCACTTTCCTGTTCCTGAATTAAAGATGTCCGGGAAATGACATTCAAGGAGGTCCCCCTATCACTCTCAGGTGTAGTGGCGTCTTTACAATGTCTGGACGAGTCATCACACTGACTCAAAAATGTCTGAGACAAATCAATGTCTTCAGAATCCGTAATTCTGTGACAGTTCTTATCCTCAGCTTTGCTGTTTAAATCAACACAATTGAGGTTGTTATCAACCTCAGTTTTCTTTGCCATGGACCGAGTCACAGCACATGCTGGAAAGGCAAAAGGAAAACATTCCTTCAAATTAATAATACTTTCATCTGTGCTCGGCTTATCCACCACTTGAGGTTCTACAGTGACTTTGTCACCAGCTAAGTCATTTCCCAATAATAAAGAAATACCTTTTACAGGTAGAGTAGGTCTGATTCCTACTGTCGCAGTCCCATTTACTAAGCTACTTCTTAAATTTATTTTATGAAGTGGGACCTTTAAAGAGTTTGACTCGATACCTGATATTAGAACTTGTGCCCCTGTAGCACTTTCTTCAGAAAATGGCAAAATGCCTTCTAACATTAAAGACTGAGTAGCCCCTGTGTCTCTCAGTATTTTTATTGGTAAGGAACAGTGCTTATCCCCATCAAGGGAAACAAAGCCTTCAGAAATAAATGGCTTATAATTTTCTAAAGCGTCTTGCTTTATAACATAATTTTCAGGGCATGGAGCACATGCTAGTGCATTCTGTGAAGTAGAGGACTCATTTTTCCTTTTTAACAGCCAGCAATCAGATAATAAATGACCTGCTTTCTTACAATAATTACAAGTTTTAGTTGAACTGTTGGGCCGTAATGGTGTAGGGCTGGCATTGGATGACTTATTCTCATTAGGCTTCCGATTAAATTTAGGTGGTGAGAAGTTTGTAGGATGGGAAGGATGATTGGAAGGATGAGTTTTATCTGAAGCTGGTCTAGGTCCACTTTGGAAAGAATTCTTGTGGGGCCAAAAATTTGTGGCGTTACGACTCATTTTATGAGTTAAGGCATAGTCATCTGCCAGTACTGCTGCTCTATTTAATGTGTCAACTTTTTGTTCGTCCAGGTGGGCCTTTATATCTGAATGTATCTTTCCTTTAAACTCCTCAATCAGCATCATTTCCTTTAATTTTGTAAAATCTTTCCCTATTTGTTTTGAGTGGCGCCACCTGTCAAATAAATTTTGCTTTTCTCTAGCAAATTCCACATGAGTTTGATTTTCATTTTTATAATAATTTCTGAATTTCTGCCTATAGGCCTCTGGAACAAGTTCATATGCCTTAAGTATTGCCTCTTTAACAGCGTCATAATTGTTGCTTTGCTCAGAAGATAGAGCGGAATAGATTTCTTGGGCCTTCCCTTTCAAAACACTTTGCAGTAGCAAAGTCCAGACATCCCTTGGCCATTCTAAACTTGTTGCCACTTTTTCAAAATGTGAAAAATATTTATCAACTTCTTTTTCTTGAAAGGGGGGAACTAGCCTAACATGTTTAGTTGCATCAAATCTACTTGGAGAAATTACATTTGAGCCTTGATGTTGAGATTCTAATTCTTTTATTTTTATTTCCTTTTGGGCCTGAATTTCTAATTCTTTTAAGTGCATTTCTTTTTGAGTTTCTATTTCCCTTAATTTTAATTCCCTATCCTCCTTTTCTTTTTGAGCCTGAATTTGTTCCATTTCTTTTTGAGCTTCTAATTCTTTTAATTTAATTTCATTTTCTCTTTCTTCTTTTTCTTTTTGAGCCTGAATTTCAATTTCCCTCATTTTTTGTTGCATTTCTAACTTTTTTAATTCCAATTCTAACTTTTTGAGTTCAAGGGCATCAGTGGGTTGTGGATCAGAGGGGAGAGTTTCAGATTGAGGCAAAAGGCCTTCCTCCATATAATGATTAACAATGAGCTGTTTAAGTTTATGCTTGTTCAGACCAGGGGTGGCAGGTAATTTTAGATACTGAGCAAGTTGAAATAAATCCTCCTTCTAAAGAGATTCTAAAAGAGCCAAACTAGGAGAGCTTTCAAATTCAGAAATAAATTCTGTCACAATAAATACCATGATGAAAAGGTTTGCTGGTTCTCAGAATATAAATAATAATACTGAAATTTTCTAAGAAAATTTAAATGTTTTGAACGTGAGCCAAAATAATAACTGCAATTTGCAATTTTCTCGTTATCTAATATTCAATCTCGGCAACGAGCCCCCAATTTCTGTTACGGTATGGAAATATTATTGATATTGGTAACAGAAAGAAATCTGAGAATCAGCAACAATAACTATGAATTTAACTATTCTGAAATTTAATTAAAAAAAATTGATATAAAAAAAAATGATACAAAGATCTTTTACACTAATTGGGTTACAGAAAATAAAAAAAAAACACAATGGTACTTATCAATTATAGAATTAGTCCAAAGTACAGTCTGACAGAATCCAGTAATCCAGTGGTGAAGTATCTTCTGAAGAAAGTTACCAGCTGGTAGATATAGTATTAAATCCAAGAATGTCTCTTCAGAAACAGTATCCCGTAGATTTATAATAAAATTTTCACTTAGAAATTTCAGCAGTCTCCAATAAAATATAATAAAATTCTCCACAAAATTCGAATGGAGTAAAAATCCAAGAAGTATTGGCGCCACAGGTAATTTCCAAACAATCCAGTAGAATCCTGGCTTTTCACAAAGTATTATTCTTTTTCACAGAAAGTGTAAATTCTCTTTTCCAAGACGAACAAGTTCTCTTCAAAATTCTCTTTTGGAATCAATCTTCCAAATTCACAAAGAAGCACTGCTTCTATAATAAATGCACTGTTCTGAAACAATAATAATCTCCAATGGAAACAACTGCTGTGAAAATAAGTTCTTCTGAAATGGCTTTCTAAAAAATGAGTTTTTGAATTCTGTTGACAAACCTTTATATAGTAACCAGATAGAATGTCCCAGAAGAGGAAGTTTCTGCAATGTTCTATTAGTTTCTGGGGAATTCTGTTAAAGTTCAAGTAAACAAGGTCATTGACCTATTTAAACAATTAAACAATCAACAGCTATATGTACAATATATCAGTGTAACAAAGATGTAAACAAGGTCACTGAGTGCAAAGAGAGTTAGACCAGTCAGAAAATGCAGAAATAAAAAAAAATCTTTCTCACATAATTATCAACTTAAGGATATATCAATCTCAATATAATATGGGGGCTATAACACTAGAGTCTGTATTTATGAACTGATCTTCACGAAATGTCTTGGGTACATTTGTTATCACCTTGGAATGAGAACGAGTGTTTCTGAGTGCGGTCTAAAATTCAAGATGGCTGCCGGTGGCCATTTTGTACCGAAATTAGGCCTAATCAGTTTTTGTACACAACTTCTATACGGATCAGACTAGAAGCCATATTTATGAACCAATCTTTACAAAACTTCTTGGGTACCTTTGTTATCACCGTGGGAAGATGGCCACCAGCAGCCATTTTGTACCAAAATTATTGCAATCAGTCTTTTGTACAGAACTTCTGTATGAAAGTTCTGATTTGAATAAAGTTTTGTATAAATGTTTAGTAACATGGAATACATCACATATTGTAAGAGTTTTTTTTTCGTGCAGAAATTATGCAAATTAGATGGATTTTGATTTATTCAGTGCTACTTACACAATGTAAGCACACATGTCAATATGGCTCAGGGTAGAGGCCGTATTTATGAACCGATCTTCACAAAACTTCTTGGGCACCTTTGTTATCACCTTGGGTCGTGAATGAGTGTTTCTGGGTGCGGTCCAAAATTCAAGATGGCTGCCAGTGGCCATTTTGTACCGAAATTAGGTCCAATCAGTTTTTTGTCACAAGTTCTGTACAGCTCGTATTTATGAACTGATCTTCACAAAACTTCTTGGGTACCTTTGTTTTCACCTTGGGACAGGAACGATTTGTTTTCACCTTGGGACAGGAACGGGTGTGTTTTGTGGTGCCTTTGTTATCACTGTGCTATGAGAACAAATATTTTGGGGTTCAGTCAGACCCACTCTGGGACTCAAAGATTTCTTTTCTAGTTTAACATCTGACTGTCACCCACCTTTACAATACTTAACCTATACATTTGTTACAGGCAACGGTCAGTATTTATGTACAGACCGTTACAATACTTTATATGTACCTTTGTTATCAGGTCATTACCTAGATGTTTGTCATTGCTGTGTCACATACTATACATGTACATGTCTTTGTCTTGACAAGTTGAGCTACAGTGTCATTGACACTTTCATTTTAGCTCAACTTGACAAAGTCAGGCAGAGCTATTGCTATCACTTCTCGTCCATCGGAGTACATACGTACAGGCATACGTACATCCACAATTTTCTTTGGCACACTGCACAGTCACATTTATGATCAGATCACTTTGAAACTTGGTATGCTTGTTTGGGATGACCTCTAGATGAGAACTATCGATTTTCTTCAATTTCCATCAAAAAATTTTGCCGCTGGCAACGTTCTTAGAACTTAGTTGTACCCCCGCTTCGAAGAAGTGGGGGCTATATAGGAATCGCCCTGTACGTCCGTTCGTACGTCTTTCCGGACATGAAATTCTTGTGTGCGCAACTCCTCCTACATTTATCAATCAATTTGGACAAAACTTTTCAGACATCATCACTACTAAGTGAACATGCGCATATTCCAAGATTTTTGATCTGCGACAATTTTAACCAGGTTTTCTCCCTTTGACTTAGATTTATTGTGTCTTTCCATCCGAACAAATTCTTGTGTGCACAACTCCTCCTACATTAATGAACCGATTTTGATGAAACCTTTCAAACATCATCTCTACAAAGTGAACATGTGCATATTCAAAACTTTTTAATCTGCGACAATTTTAACCAGGTTATCTCTCTTGAACTTTGATTTAATATGGGTTTCTACATGAAATTCTTGTGTGCGCAACTCCTCCTACATTTATCAATCAATTTGGACAAAACTTTTCAGACATCATCACTACTAAGTGAACATGCGCATATTCCAAGATTTTTGATCTGTGACAATTTTAACCAGGTTATCTCCCTTTGACTTAGATTTATTATGTCTTTCCGTTCGAACAAATTCTTGTGTGCGCAACTCCTCCTACATTAATGAACCGATTTTGATGAAACCTTTCAAACATCATCTCTACTAAGTGAACATGTGCATATTCCAAACTTTTTGATCTGCGACAATTTTAACCAGGTTATCTCTCTTGAACTTTGATTTAATATGGGTTTCGGCAGGAAATTCTTGTGTGGGCAACTCCTCCTACATTTATCAATCAATTTGGACGAAAGTTTACAGACATCATCACTACTAAGTGAACATGTGCATATTCCAAACTTTTTAATCTGCGACAATTTTAACCAGGTTATCTCTCTTGAACTTTGATTTAATATGGGTTTCTACATGAAATTCTTGTGTGCGCAACTCCTCCTACATTTATCAATCAATTTGGACAAAACTTTTCAGACATCATCACTACTAAGTGAACATGCGCATATTCCAAGATTTTTGATCTGCGACAATTTTAACCAGGTTATCTCCCTTTGACTTAGATTTATTATGTCTTTCTGTTCGAACAAATTCTTGTGTGCACAACTCCTCCTACATTAATGAACCGATTTTGATGAAACCTTTCAAACATCATCTCTGCTAAGTGAACATGTGCATATTCCAAACTTTTTGATCTGCGACAATTTTAACCAGGTTATCTCTCTTGAACTTTGATTTAATATGGGTTTCTGCATAAAATTCTTGTGTGCGCAACTCCTCCTACATTTATCAATCAATTTGGACAAAAGTTTACAGACATCATCACTACTAAGTAAACATGCGCATATTCCAAAATTTTTGAGCTGTCGCAATTTTAACTAGGTTATCTCCCTTTAACTTAGATTTATTATGGGTTTCTACATGAAATTCTTGTGCGTGCAACTCCTCCTACATTTATCAATCAATTTTGACGAAACCTTTCAAACATTATCACAACTAAGTGAACATACGCATATTCCCAAATTTTTGATCTGCGACAATTTTAACCAGGTTATCTCCCTTTAACTTGGATTTATTATGGGTTTTCAAATGGGATTCTTGTGTGTGCAACTCCTCCTACATTAATGAACCGATTTTGAATACATGTTGCACATTGTAAATGTGTTTTTCCAAATGTAAACCATATATGTGTGGGCTCTTTAAGTATTCAGTGCTGTTCTATGGAAGGCCACATGCAAATACAAATTTCAACAACAAAAAATGATCTTTATGTATACATTTCCTTATGGCCTTCGCCTACATGATCTGAAGTGCATTCCTCTAAAAACCCAAAGCAGGGGTATTAATCACCTTCAGTGATAGTTCTAGTTTAATTAGACTTCAATATTTCCCTTTGGCACACCCCACAGGGCACATTTATGATCGGATTGCTTTGAAACCTGGCAAGTTTGTTTGGGGTGACCTCTAGATGAGAGCTATCGATTTTCTTCCATTTCTGTCAAAAAGTGTTGCCGCTGGCAACGACCTTTGAACTTAGTTTAGTCAGGCATCAATATATTCCTTTGACACGCCATACAGGGCACATTTTTTATCAGATCGGTTTGAAAGTTGGTGTGCTTGTTTGGGGTTACATCTAGATGGGAGCTGTCCATTTTCTTCAATTTCCGTCATAAAATGTTGCCGTTGGCAATGACCTTCGATGAACTTAGTGCAGTTATGCATCAATATTTCCCTTTGGCACACCCTGCAGTGCACATTTTTCTCCAGATCACTTTGTTTGGGGTGAGCTCTAGATGGGAGCTATCGATTTTCTTCCATTTCTATCAAAAAATTGTTGCCGCTGGCAACGTTCTTAGAACTTAGTTAAGTCAGACCTCAATATTTCCCTTTGGCACACCCTACAGGGCACATTTATGATCGAATTGTTTTGAAACCTGGCTTGCTTGTTTGGGGTGCCTTCTAGATGGGAGCTATCGATTTTCTTCCATTTCTGTCAAGAAATGTTGCCACTGGCAATGACCTTTGAGCTCAGTTTAGTCAGGCATCAATATATTCCTTTGGCACACCCTACATGGCACCTTTAAGATCAGAATGGTTTGAAACTTGGTATGCTTGTTTGTGGTAACCTCTAAATGGGAGCTATCGATTTTCTTCAATCTCTGTCAAAAATTGTTGCCGCTTTCAATGACCTCGATGAACTTAGTGTAGTTATGCATCAATATTTCCCTTTGGCACACCCTGCAATGCACATTTTTGACCGGATCACTTTGAAGCTTGGTGTGCTTGTTTGGAGTGACCTCTATATTGGAGCTTTCGATTTTCTTCTATTCCCTTAAAAAATTTTGCAGCTGGCATTGACCTTTGAACTTAGTTCAGACCTCACTTAGTTTAGATCTCAATATTTCCCTTTGGCACACCCTACAGGGAGCATTTATGATCGGATTGCATTGAAACCTGGTATGCTTGTTTGGGGTGACCTCCAGAGGGGAGCTGTTGATTTTCTTCAATGACCTTTGAACTTAGTTAAGTCGGGTATCAATACATTCTTTGGCATGCTCAACGGGGCACCTTTATGATCAGATAGGTTTGAAACTTGCTATGCTTGTTTGGGGTTACCTCTAGATGGGAGCTATTCATTTTCTTCGATTTCAATCAAAAAATGTTGCCGCTGATAATAGCCTTCGAAGAACCTAGTGCAGTTATGCATCAGTATTTTCCTTTGGCACTCCCTGCAGTGCACATTTATGGTCTGTTTGGGTTGACCTATAGATGGGAGCTATTCTCTTTCTTCTATTTTCGTCAAAATATGTTGCAGCTGTCAACGACCTTTGAACTTTGTTTAGTTAGACCTTAATATTTCCCTTTGGCACACCCTGCAGGGGACGTTTTTTATCGGATTACATTGAAACCTTGTATGCTTGTTTGGAGTGACCTCTAGATAGGAGCTATTTATTTTCTTCCTTGTGCTTCAAAAAATGTTGCCATTGGCAACGACCTTTGATGAACTTAGTGCAGTTATGCATCAATATTTTCCTTTGGCACACCCTGCAGGGCACATTTATGACCAGATCACTTTGAAACTTGGTATGCTTGTTTGGGGTGACCTCTAGATAGGATCTTTGAATTTATTGCTTTTGTGCATCAACATTCTTCTTTGACATGGCCTACAGGGCACATTTATCTCAGGATTGTTTTGGGATTTTTGGATTCCAGGCAGAACTTCTTGTTACATTGGCCCATTCATGTACGCTGGTAGAGGGGTCGGTAGAATTCGAACTATTCTTTCTGTGAGAACAGATACTGCTGCATGTAAATCTGAAATAATATTAGTATAGATTATATAACAATTAATAACATGATTTTGGAGGGCAGTGCAGTTTATTGTTCCCCGACAGGAATGATTAACAGCCTGAGTTACCTTGGACTGATCAGACAGTGAAAATTTACTTTCTTAAGGGTTCAAGATCAGAGGTGGGCTCAATATCACTTCTGTTTACCTTTTTTTGAAGGGCGATGTCAGTGTGTCTTGAGATACTGGCGATGTTGAAAATAACAAACAGGGGATGCAAAAAAAAGCTCACATGGGATTGAAATTGAGCAGAAAGCACGCAAAAAAATTTCCAACATCAGATTTCCATTTCTGATTATGCAAAAGGTTATCTTAAACACCAATAAATAAATAAGTAAATTGTGATCAATGTACACTCGGCATTGACAAATAAGAATTTTGCAAGACTATTCATTCGTTCCCTTATTGTGAACTTCACAGTCTCAGTTTCTTTCATGTGATTTATCCAACAGATTTGCATTAGGTGAGAAATGCAATTTTTTCTGTCATTGATCAAAGCACTTTATTGATCATACATGTAGCATTCTTAAGTAAAATTGGTGATTTGAGAGGCGAGAGATTTGGCATTGGACATCCAGAAAAACCACTTCCTTAACTTCTGCCTTGTAAGAATTCTTTGTGTGAAAACATGACCTATTTCGAGTCCAATTTATTCCACCAGTTGGTCTCTAGCCTATTGATTTCATTTGTCACTACAGAATTGCTCTAATTTTATGTTGTATGATCATATAACCACTAAGTCAGAGATTGATCAGCTCCCATTAAGCTCTTCATTTAACCTTTGCATATCTGGATAAGTTTGATTTTATGTGGGAAATGTGATGAACACATACATGTAGGTCCTCAAAGGATGGACCCATTTCAGCATCATTGTCAGGCGACGGTCCCAAAAATAAACAAGTCTAGCGCTGTTTTTTTTTTTTCTGTTTTCTTTTTCAGTTCTGGTATTTGGGCATTTAACCTGAAAACCAAACTGCAAGACCCGCAGAAATAGGTTGTACGGTTTTACTGTGTTTCTTCATATACTGATCAAACTATCTTAGTGGGAGGGAACTGGGGTAGTGACCACTATGGATTCTTGTCACTTGGTCTGTCTGGCAAAGTTGCAAATTCATCATGTTCTAATGGTCACATTTTCTCTGTTATGACTGGTTGACGAGTCACTCATGGAGAAAATGTGACAATGAGAACTCAACAAAGACCAGATGAACTTCATTCATCTGTTACCTTAATTTGGGTTTTTGTTTCTGACAGCATACAGTTAAAACTAGAAGTCCTGCCATGAAATCCGCACAAATAGCACGCTGATCTATGCGTTAATCTGCACGTTATGACCATAGTAAGGCTATCAAATTCTGTACATATGGCCTTTGCACAAGTAATGTTTCAGCCAATGGACCTTCAGGTAACCCGGAGGTCTATTGGCAGAAACATTGCCTGTGTTTGCTCATAGCAACTAGGAGAACCTTTGGATGTCATTTGAAATGGCAATTGCGCGTAATTCCTACGCGCAATGAAGCCTAGATAAACGCACAGTTCGTGTCAGGACTTCTAGTTTTAACTGTAGGCTTAGCAACTGGTCCCCTAGAACCTCTAACAACGATCAAAGGGGAGTTAGGCTGAAAGCAATACAAAAACTAAAAGACAAGGCTTTTGTGTGAGTAGTGTCATACACACTATTGTGGATTTTTATGCCCCTGCCAATCTGGTGGGGGTCATTAAGTTTTACCCTTGTCCGTCCATACGTATGTACTCTTGAGTGCCTATAATAATCATACATGTATGATTATTCTTTTTCGAATAAAATTCCCGCCCGTATGATCTTTATTTGACTCTGTATGATTATTAATTTTCAGCAATCGAATGTGCAGAGCAGCCGCTTATCTCAAGAAGTTCACCAAAACAAACTAGTAAGGTACATGTTACGTACAAGCAAACACGGGATGCAATGGAAATGTTAATTGGTAGAGAGCTGGAAGCATATACTTGGGCTTTATTCTGAAGTACTGCTAACATAACTTTAAGACCTAGTACTCAGTGGATGTGCTTCATACCATCTCTGTTTTGCCTTGGTGCAATTTATGGGAGAGTGCCTGTAGGCACTCTCCCATAAATTGCAACAAGTCAAATCCATGTGAAAATCATGATAACCGAAAGTAATTTAGCCCTTCACCACTTCAAGAGCATCAGACTTCTGTGTTATAAAAATGGCTTTGAGCATACTAGTAGAGGCTGACTCACATCTTGGAATTTTCCACCCTATACTATTATTCGACCCGATACTATTATTAATTTTCAGGAAATTTTCCACCCTGTACTATTATTTTGCCCTGTACTATTATTAGGCACTCAAGAGTACGTGCTGACACAGTTGTCCTGTATGTCTGTCCCGTATATGGTTTCTGGACGATAACTTTAGTTTAACTGAACGAAATGAAACAAATACACAGGTTTATAACCACATAATACAGATTGAGACTAATAGTGGGCTTGGTCCGATATTTTTAGCTCACCTGACTGAAAGTCAGGGTGATCTTTTCTGATCACTTTTTGCCTGTCGTACGTCGTGGTGTTTGGGTCATTTTCTCCCAAGCCACTGGCTGCAGTTCAATGAAAATTCACATGAGTAGCGGTTATATAGGGGCATTTGACTTTTTCTTCAAATTGGGTTTCTGCTGATATTGAGGAGGGGGTTGGGGCCAAAATGCACAAAATTTTTAAAAATCTTCTCATGAACCACCTGTAGCAGAGACTTGATATTTGGTATGCAGCTTCCATTTGAGGTGTAGAAGTTTGTTCAAGAGAAGTTTGACGGGCAATATTTGCCTTTGTTCTGGGAGGGGAAAGAATTTTTGCCCCTCCCAAAATTTCTATTTTCCAAACCGAGAGGCAGATTTGAACCAAATTTGATATGAGGGCTTATTGAGCCATAAGTACTTAATTTATGCCCAATTTTTTTTCCCGTCGCCCCATGGGAACCGCAGGAGATAAAAATAGAAAATATTAAAATGCCCATATCTCCAAAACTACATGGCACTGAGAATTCTTATTAGATGTGAATCTTCCTTAGGACCAACAGAATGGAATGGTAAAAAAAATTGCTATCGGTTTTATCATGGGGTACTTTTCTGGGACTTTTGAAAAAGTGCGGAGTCAGCATTTTTTAACACTGTGGGTAATGGGAAAAACATTTAAGACTACTTTTCTCCCAGATCACTGCTCCAAAAGCTTTCAAATTTCACGTATAACATCTCTGGAAGATTGTTTCACAAGTTTATTGAAATCAATTCCCTTTGTCCATATTTGGGCTCTCTATGGGAGCCTAAATGTTTAAATTAGTGCAGTATGAGGATCCCCGTGGGAACCCCGGGAAGTTAGCAGCACTTGTTTACTGTGGTAAACCAGTTCCGCTTTACTAGTAAAATAGGACCCAGTCACCAATGCTTAGGGTGAAAGTCCTCTAAAATGGGCAACATGTTGATCATCGATTGACTAAACTTGACTTCATCTCCATGTTGTGTCACGATTAGCCATGGTGCATAAATATGTGACGTTAACCACCAACAAACAAACAAACAAGCAGTATGAGGAATATTCTTTAAAAATCTTCTTCAGATCCACCAATAAGAATCTTTTGATATTTGGTATGCAGCATTCTTAGGGGGTGAGATTCAAGTTTGTTCAAGCCAAGTCCCTGGGTGCATATTTGGGCTCACTGTGGGAGCCCGAATTATAACTTAGTTCAATATGAGGAATTTTCTTTAAAAATCTTCTTCTTCGGATTCAGCAGTCAGAATTTTTTTCTATTTGGTATGCAGCATCCTTAGGGCGGTGAGATTCAAGATTGTTCAATCCAAGTCCCTGGGTTCATATTTAGGCTCCCTGTGGGAGCCCGAATTATAACATAGTTCAATATGAGGAATATTCTTCAAAAATCTTCTTCTTCACAACCACCAGTCAGAATCTTTTGATATTTGGTATACAGTATCCTTAAGTTAGGGAGGTGAGATATAAGTTTGTTAAAGTCAAGTCCCGGAGTTCATATTTGGGCTTCTTGTGGGAGCCCAAATTGTACCAAAATTTCTTATTTTCCAAACTGAGAGGACAATTTGAACGAAATTTGATATGAGGTCTTATTGGGTCATAAGTACCTAATTTATGCCAAAAACATTTTTCCCGTCACCCCATTGGATCTGCAGGAGCTAAAAATAGAAAAAATTGAAAACACCCATATCTCCAAAATTACACGGCACTGAGAATTTTTATTTTGTATGAAGCTTCCTTAGAAACAGCAGAAAGGAATGGTCAAAAAACCAATTGTCATTGTTTTTTATGCCCCTGAAAAATTTTCAAGGGGGTATACATGAATAGTCGAGGTCTCCATCCGTACGTCTGTACGTCTGTCCATCCGACGGACCGTCTGTGCGAACATTTTGCATTATAACTCGAGCATCAGTTGTCGGATTTTAATGTTCTTTGGTATGGTGATGGGACAGCTTGGGGGAATGGATGCCCTTGTACCTAGCATTTCGTCCATTCATGTTTGGTAGAGTTATGGCCTCTGTTTGTTTTTGGCCTCTGTTTCTGACTAAGGTAAATTGTACCTTAGCCTATAGGGCAAAGTGCTGCCCAATTTTTTTTTTAGTTCAATATTTATCTGCGGCCCAGTGCTTGCAGGGGAGGTTGCATGACATTTTGACCTCTGCATATCAATATATCCAAATATGGATGACACAAGCAGGGACCAGCCTAGAGGGTAATTTGAGGGAGAAGTCACTTCTCCCTCCACTTACTTCAGGGAGAAGTCAGGTGAAACAGGGAGAAGTGAGAAGAAAATTTAGAGCGATGATTCTGCATTCGCATGGTCTACCGGTATATTATATTTTCATCTCTCACAAAAATAAATCACTACAATTGGGCAACAACACATCTCTATGTGTAAATTTATTTGTACAAAGAATTGTTTACGAGAAAAAAACATGCCTCTCTATATTAATTTATTTATAAAAAGAAAAGTTTACAATTCAAATTCAAATGGGCATTTACGTTTTAGAAGAGACAGATCAGCCTTGAATTAAACAATTCAAGTGTGTCCATTTCTTGGTCCAGAGTGAGCAAAAAGTAGGTCAATTTTCTGTTTTGGTTTTCAAAACGTCTTGCACAAAAATAAAATCCAGATTGGAATTAAATCTTCAGCTTTTACAAAAATGGGTTTTATGAAAAACTGCTCCCCAGAAAAAAAATTCTGAGTGTGAAAAATACTTATTACTTGAATAGAAAATCTTGTCTTAACTTGACGACTTGTCACCTAATTTCAATGCAGCCAAGATGGTTCACGATTACATTATTAATCGGGCATTGTTTTTAGATGCTGATTTTATTTTTAGTTACTATGAAAATTAATCACAATAACAATTAACCCTAGCAATAATACTCTTTTCAGATGGAAATTACTTTGTAAACTCTACGTGAATTCACCTAATTTCAAGGCAGGTCAGTTGGGAATTTACAAATTACAGGGCGACACAATTTCGCTTTTTAGTGAAGTCAGAGCAAAGTTATGCAATCCAAGGTGACTTTTTTGCCCCAGTCGCCTGGTTGGCTGGTCTCTGGACACAAGAATTATAGTCATTTTGGTTCCAGACCATTTAAAATTGTATTATCGCACCAATCGATTTCAAATTGTATTTGCTTATTACTAATGTCAAAATACAGGTCAAGTTCAATTTGGAGATTCACTGCAACCATTCTTGCAAGAGTTATGAGTCTTTTTGAATTAAAAAATCACAAATTTCCCAATTTCATCTTTATTCTTACTGTCCAGTGCGTATAGGGGAAGTGCTGCCCGATTTTTTTTCAGTCCACTATTTCTGTACTGTCCAGTGCTTGCAGGGGAGGTTGCATGTCATTTTATACTACATATCAATATAACCATATAAATATGGATGCCAGTTTCAGCTTGATTCTTACTGGCCAGTGCCTATGGGGGAAGTGCTGCCCAATTTTTTGTAGTCCACTATTTCTGTGCTGCCCAGTGCTTTGTGGGGAGGTTGCATGTCATTTTAACCTACTACATATCGATATAACCACATAAATATGGATGCCGATTTCAGCTTTATTCTTACTGGCCAGTGTCTTATAGGGGAAGTGCTGCCCAATTTTCTTTTAGTCCACTATCCCAGTTTTTTCTAGTCCACTTTTTCTGTACTGCCCAGTGTTTGCAGAGCAGGTTTTCATGTCATTTTAACCTACTACATATCGATATATTCATATAAATATGGATGACACAAGAATCATAGTGTTTTTTAATTCCGTTCATTCAAAGTTGTTTGGATGAACCAATTCTCTTCAAACATTCAGAGGTTATTTATTTAACTGCATGTACGACTGTGCTACCTTCGGGGGCATCAGCACACGAGTTAGCATATCTCTTGTTTTCATAGGGTACTTTTCCAGGACTTTGAAAAAATGCTGAGTCATCATATTTTAACACTGATTAATGGGAAAAATATTAAAGAATCTTCTTCTCCCATACCACTGCTCCAAAGGTTTTTATATTTCACATATAACATCTTTGGAAGATTCATTCACATGTCTGTTGAAATCAAATCCCTGGGTCCATATTTGGGCTGTCTATGGGAACCCAGATGTTCAGATTAGTGCAATATGAGGAATATTCTTTAAAAATCTTCTTCCAATCCACCAATCAGAAGCTTTTGATATTTGGTATGCAGCATCCATAAGAGGGTGAAATTCAAGTTTGTTCAATTTGAGACCCTGGCTTAATATTGGGGCTTTCTATGGGTGGGGTGAGGGGGTAGCAGGGGGCTGCATGTTAGGTTCAGGTTTGTTCAAATCCATTCCCTAGTGTTTTTCCATAAAATTTGCCTTTCATGACTTCATTCCTTTGTAGTGTTGATGAACCATGTCTAACTGAATGTGACCCCAAATACTTCTTTGAATCACTTTGGCAGGTGAGCGATTAAGGTCACTTGGGGCCTCTTGTTTACTTGAGTGGATACTTGAGGACTTGGAGGCAAATCGGCAGTTCATGGACCACCAGGTACAAGCAGTTTCAAGTTAGGACTAATGCCCATTGTCCACCATGATATAGAACTCGCTGATTGAGGGGCCTGGATCTTGGTCTTGGGAAAATGATTGAATTGGTCATCTGAACATAAATCCATCTTGAAGTTCTTTTCCATTAGAGATGGGCATTTAACTGAAAATTCGGTTCGGTTTCGGTTTGGTTATGAAAACCGAAACAATTACAGAAAACCTGTCGTTGCGGTTTTCATCTTCAATGTTGAAAAACTCTAATCAGGTCTTCACTTCTCAGAATAAAGAGAGAAACAACCTAAAAAGTTAACCTTGCGTTCAAACTTCAGAGTAGTGATACCCCTTTTTCAGAACAGCCTCACTAATTGGTATTGCATTCGAGCATGGCATTTACTGTGAAAATAGGTGACAAAATTACTTCTTACACATCATGTTTTAAACGTTCATCTGTTTATCAAATGCGATTTCCTTTGCAGAACTGGAACTTGTCACTTGTTCCACATTTATAATGACAAATATATTTATTTCTACTTGTAATTTTGAAAGCTTGAACTCCAAAGCCAGCATCAAAATCAGAGTTGAAGTTGGATGGAAGATTAGGGTTACAACAACCTGTATGAGTGCCTTTTACTCATTAAATTTTTTTATTGTCGACATAATTTTTTGGGGTGTGTCGGGTTACCCTAAACACAATTATTGGGGGGGGGGGGGGGGGGGATTTTGCAACAGCCTCAAGGCAAAAATCACTTTTCTCAAACTTGAAACTCTTGAGATAATTTATGCAAATACTTTGTGGCCAGGAAATCAGAGTACCGGTATAGGCCATTACACAGGTGTGTTGTACTGGAAAGGAAGTCCCTCTCACACTGACTGGGGTCAAATACATCTTCTTATATACAAATGCAATGTTTTGTTATGTTTGTACAATGAAAACTGAAACCGAAAACCCGACTCTTAGAATGAAACTGAAACCGGAACCTTAATTAAATTTGAAAACCACCCTTCTCTATTTTCCATAGAGAATACATGTCAAACTGGGTATCAGTTTGATAGCATGTACTCTACTGAAAAAGAGATCTTATTGTGGCCTAAAAAATGGTCTAGATTAAACCCGGGTATTCGTGTGGGTATACCAGTACTCTTGAATCCTAAATTACTTAGAACGAAAATAGATTCTCACAACAGGAGTTTGCAAGAATCAAAACCGATTCTTATGAATCGGCACAAATTTCAAGGTCTGGAATACAATACCATGCATAAAAATTGAGAAATTGGTGAGATGCCATCTGAGTTGCCAGGAAACTATTTCAGGAGGGTGAAAATCAAAATTTTCTCTCTGTTCCTCACTGCCAAACAATAGTGATTGCTTGGATTTTTTCTCCAAAATTAATAATGGTGTTGACACTATTTTTTGGCAGGTTAGAGTACAAGGCTAAACAAGTTCTGCTTTACTGGTAAAATTCGACCCAGACCCAACTCCTTGGGTGAAAGTCCCCTACAGTAGGCAGCATGGGTACAAACAGTTGGCTGAGCTTTACTTCATGTATGTTGCAGTCATAATACATTTTTAGCTTAACTTGACAAAGTCAAGATAAGCTATCGCCATCACGTGTGTGGAAGTCTGTTAGTCTGTTAATCTGTGAATTTGTTCACATTTTCCTTTAGCACTTGCTACACCTCGTAGTTCTTGTCCGATTGTCACGAAATTTCATGTGCAGGATTGAGGTAATGTCTAGATGAGAATGTCCCCTTTTGCTTGTGATCGTTCAACCGTGATGACTGTCCAAGCCCAAAACCCGAAAACCATTAGCACAGTCTACAGGTCATATTTATGAAGGGATTTCATTGTAACTTGGTAGGATGACTCCAGATGATGCATAGATGAGATCGTCCCCTTCTGGTCTCGATCATTCAACCATGACAGCTACCCGAGCCCAACTCCAAATGTCAACTAAACAGCAAAAGAAAAAAAAACAAAAAAAAAAAAACACTTGAACCTTCAGTAAAAAACTTTAACCAAAACTCTAAAAGTTAACAGATGGCCAGACGGATGGACGGACGGACAAAAGTCATTACTATAGCCCTCACTGTAAACAGTCGGGCTAAAAATTTATGGAAAATTCAGGCTTTCATGTTTGAGACCATTTATTTAATCAATCTTAGATGGATGGTAATGCATTAACACAGGGGATTTCTTCACAATTTGTTGACTCTGTGTTACTAGGGAGGTGGGTTTTAAAATATGGTCGGAAAAAATTACTAAAAACAAGCTATTAATCGAAAATAGAATGTTTGCATTTTTGGAATTCACTGAAAAGTACCTTTCCATAATTTATTTCAATGGGGTGTCATAAGTTGAGTTTAAATGATTTTTGGGAATATTACTGACTGGTTTTGACCATTACGTTGGTTTTTTTTTCTTTTGCTGTTTAGTTGACATTTGGAGTTTTGGTTAAAGTTTGTGGTTAAAGTTTTTTATTCAACCTTCAAGTACAGGCTATACCTGGTAGTTCTTGTCTGATCGTTACAAAATTTCATATGCAGGTTTTAGGTCATGTGTACTTGAGAACGTCCCCTTTTGGTCGTGATCGGTCAACCGGTATGGCTGCCCGAGCCCAAAATCCGAAAACCATTAGCACAGTCTACAGGTCGTATTTATGAAGGGATTTCATTGCAACTTCATAGAATGCCTCTGTATAATGCCTATAATGCCTAGATGAGAACGTTCCCCATTTGGGCATGATCTGTCAACCGTGATGGCTGCCCAAGCCCGAAACCCCAAAAATTTTAGGGCAGTCTGCAGGTCATGTTTAATACAGACGGATTTCATTGTAACTTGATACGACGACTCTGTATGATGTCTACATGAGAATTTCCCCATTTGGGCGTGATCCATCAACCGTCACGACTGCCCGAGCCCAAAACCCAAAAACCTTTAGCACAGTCTACAGGTCATATTTATGGAGGGATTTCATTGTAACGTGATAGGTTGACTTCATGTAATGTCTACATGGGGAAAGTCCCCTTTTGGACGTGATTGGGCAACTGTGACGGCTACAGGTGCCCGAAGCCCAAAAACCTTCGGCACAGTCTACAGGTCATATTTATGAAAGGATTTCCTTGTAACTTTGTAAGATCAATCCACATGATGCCCAGATGAGAATGTCCCCTATTGGTTGCGATCATTCAACCATGATGGCTGCCCGAGCCCAAAGCCCAAAAACCTTTAACATAGTCTACATGTCATATTTATGGAGGGATTTCATTGTAACTTGATAGGTTGACTTCATATAATGTCTAGATGAGAACATCCCCTTTTGGGCAACTGTGACGGCAACAGGGGCCCGAAGCCTGAAAACAATTAGGCACTTTTTTTTTCTTTCGTCAAAAAAATGCTGGTTTACAATTTTGGTAAAAAACCCAGACAAACACCACCCCCCCCCTCCCCCCACCCACCCACCCCTCACAATTCTTTTCTTATTTCATAATCCTTTCATAAACATTGAACATTATCCTTTTCCTCAAACACAACACACAAACAAGTTAAGCTACAGTGTCATTGACACTTTCATTTGTCTCAAAAACATTGGTTGAGCTCGTTCCAAAGAGGGGTCACAATCTTTGTTTTTTGAGACTACAAATGAAAAAAATAATGAAAATTAATTGGCGATTTTTGTGAATAGCGCTGGCCGGTTTTGGCCATTACATTGGGTAAATGGTTAACTGTGTAACTGACCCTGTACAATGTCCAGCCTTTGTGTAAATCTCCTCTACATGTGTGTAGCTTGCTTTTAGTAATTTTTTCCGACCATATTTTTACTCCCCCCTCCCAAGTAACACAGAGTCAATAAATTGTGAAGAAAACCCCTGTGTCAGTGCATTACCATCCATCTAAGATTGATTAAATAAAACACATGAAAGCCTGAATTTTTCATAAATTTATTATAAAATCTTTAGAATAATTTAATTAAAAAGTAAGTTTTTATATTCCTCACTCGTGGTTTCTCGGTGTACTAAGGCATACTGCACGTCGATGGACCGATGGTGCACTTGTCTTCAACCAAAGCAGAGAAAGTTGTGGCTGCAGATTGATGAAACATGCTGGAAAGGATGATAAAAGTCCTGTGCAGATACACGATACAGAGTTAAAAAGACATACACCACATGCAAGCCAGAAAATAAGCAGACTGTCATCTGCAAAATGAGGTCCCCAGAGGGTGAATTTAGTGATGCTACCCTGCATAGCAGGGTAGCATTGTGCAGGGTAGCATCACTAAATTTACCCTCTGTGAACCTCAATCTGAATCAGGGTCTCAAAAATAAACAGAAAGAGGTACCCAGAGGATAAATAGACCCACTGTATGTGATAGCACCATCAAATTCCCCTCTGGGGACCTCATTTTGTAAATGTCAGACTGCTTATTTTCAGGCCTGACCACATATAAACTCTGTAACTTGTAAATAGAAAATTACGGCAGAATTCGGTAACAAGAGGTAGAATCGAGGCACCAAGCTGATTATACAGACCTGATTCACTGAAGTGTTTGGAAACGAAGATGGCTTCAAAAGGTATACTGAATGTGAATGTGGGATTTCCCCAATTCCTGCCTGCCTGAGGCAGCAGTTTCCGTGTATGCTGGGTTGTAGCCATTGTTTGATTCCTTTCGACATATAATTTGTAGTACTGAAATGGTTAACCGGATAACCGGTTTGAAACCGGTTACCTACCTAACCGATTAAAAAAAAACATCAACTGCTTATCCAAAATATCGATAGTGATCGTCAATCCATGGTTAAAACGTAGTAAATCTACCACTTCTTCCTTGAGATGGATTAAACCTCGAAGCAGCTCTGTATATATAGAGAAATAATCGACTTAGTCGTTCAAAACTTCGTTACTGATTGGCAATTTCCCTGAGTTCTGAGTAACCGCAGAAACTATTCCGTAGTATGTATACAAACGAACGTTGTCGAGTACTCGACAATGTTCGTGTGTGTATACACTACGGAATAGTTTCTGAGAATACTGCTTTCCAATTCCTATAGTTTTGATCCCAGACTCGGTGAAATAATGGCTATGGTTAACTGGATATTATCCGGTTATAGCTCTTGGTTAGTCTGTTGTGTAAATGAGCCAACCGTTTCAGCCCAAATAATTTGGGCTAAACTGCTCAATGTTTAAATTGTTGACACTTGAGTCTGTCGAATTGCCTTGTTAAAAGTCCACGAGATGATGACGTTTTCTGTTGAATCTAACTCGAATGTAATTCCGGTTCAGATGTTCAGAACACATGTGATCATCATCAGTATTTGACTGAAAATTACGATCGAGGATTTTTGGAATCCAGTACGAGTATGACAATTGCATGGGGCAGAAATACTGCGAAATTGGCAGTTACCATTGCCATTTGTAGTGCATGCAATATATCAGATGCAGTCGAACATAAAAAGAAGCAGAGTGGTGAGGGGAGATCAAGGGAGGGAATCCCCACTTAGAGAATGTTGCTGCTTGTACTCAATACTGCCATGAACATATAAAATCACACCATAGCTTCATATCATGGGACTCCTCAGAAAGCCTTTTAGTTTCAAACAGTGGCTTTTGTTACAGTTTTAGGATTTCGTTGAGTAGGCTTGAGTCTTTTATCACAACCGAAACCAAAACCACGGCAAAATGTCACAACCGAACAGCTCTAATCTCACATGAATAAATATTTTCAATTACTTATTTTTCAGGAATCAAGTGTCCTGTATGTTCTAAGTATATACCTCCAGATGAAATAGAATGCCATTTAGTTATTTGTCTCACAAAACCCAGGATCACTTACAATGGTGAGTCATATTACTCTTCTTGCCCAAACATTCCCACATCTGCCCTCTCCTCCTTTCACACCACCGCTTACTACTACATTGTATGACGTCTTTTGTATTTATCCTCAAATAAATGTCAAAGAGGTCTTGAGTTTTTGAAGTACAACTCCCCCCCCCCCCCCCCCCCTCCCCGGCAAATATTTCAACTACATCACCAAGGCAAGCCTTGCTGATGTAGTTAGAAAATTTAATGTTGCTTATCACTGTTAGAACAAATCAGGTTTACAGCCCCCTTAACTGGTAGAGTACTAAATTATTTTTCAATGGTCATTTGTAACGCAAGTATTTTTTATACCCCAGCGGGGTATATAAGAATCACCATGTCCATCCGTCTGTCCATCCATCGTCCATCCATTGTACCATCTGTCCGTCCCGAAATTCAATCATGAATAACTTGTAATGTCATTGGTTGAGTGACTTGATATTTGGTATGCAAGTGTATCCCATTGCTGCATACTCATAGTGAAATGCAGGTGGTATGTAAGATTTTATTGCCAAAGTCATTGCTCTTTATGGAATTTGTCCGCCTTGAAATTAATTAATGCATAATTATAACTTGTACAGTACTCAGTGGAATGACTTCATATTTGGTGTGCAAGTCTATCACACAGTCTACCCACAGTACAAGGCAGATGTTATGCAGTCTGTTATTGTAGGAGTTATTGCATTTTATGGACTTTGATTCAATCATGAATAACTTGTTTAATTAAGGGTACCTTTATGGTGTAATCAACTCCTCCAACAATTTCTAATGTAGAGAGTTGAAATTTTATGGTAAGGTTACACGTCTTGCAGATGCGCAACATATATAAAGTTTGCAGAAAAAAAAAAATTTCACAGAATTATCAAATCAGGTCAGTCACTCTCACATTTGGTAAAGAGGTGAGGGTACCTTTTTGTGTCAACCAATGGTGACACTTAATAGTTCTTATGTGCCCCAATGGTTTGTAATCTGTCACAGGTATGTCATCTGTCATCCATCAGCGTCACCCAGCAATAAATGTTTCATTTCTGTAATGCTATCCATGGTATTGCAGGCAGGGGTATATGCCACCCTCGACTTCGCTCTAGCTTTCAAAGATAGCAAAAGGAGCCTAAATTTAGCAAGATACTGCTAATAAATAATTGTTTTGTTGCAATTTATTGAAGAGTGCCAGTTGGCACTCTCCAAAAAATTGTAACAAAATAATTTTATGTTAATATATTTCTTCTATTGCTGAGCCAACAACAGATTAGCTCAAACAGTGTAAAGCCTCTATAGTGGATTTCAGCACTTTCAGTGGAGCCCTGATAGTGGCTTCTAGCACTCGACCAGTTAATCAGTCACATTCTTGATATCCCTGATCTCATACCAGTACTGATTCCCATATCAAGGGAATGTCAATATACCAAAATTTCAGGACTGAAAAAATACTCTGCCATTACATACAGTTAAAACTAGAAGTCCTGTCATGAACTGTGCGCTTATCTAGACTTAATTGTGTATAGGAACTGCGCGCAATTGCCATATCGAATGGCATCCAAAGCACAGCAGGTTCTCCTGGTTACTCATAGCAAACACAGGCAATGTTTCTGCCACTGGACCTCCGGGTTTCCCGGGGGTCCATTGGCTGAAACATTGCTTGTGCACAGGCCATACATACAGAATTTGATGGCCTTACTGTGGTCATAACGCGTAGATTAACGTGCAGATCGACATATTATTTGTGTGCATTTCATGACAGGACTTCTAGTTTTAACTGTATAGCTAAAAATAATCCAGACAACAACTATTAACTTTTAACTAGTAGCTGGTAAGCTTGAAGCCCCTATTTGGGTTTTGCGCTTTAGTTCAGGTACCACTGCATAAAGGCTTTATATTCTGTAGATGTGCTTCATGTTATCTTCCAAGTGATATTATTTACTTTGTGTGAATTTGCTTTGTTACAATGTATGTGGGCAAGCACTCTCCCATAATTTGGGATAATGCAGAGACACGTGAAGAAATTTTTATGGGTAAGAAGAATCTATCACAATGGAAATTGCCCTTTAATATGGGTTGGATATGTCCTTGACAACTCTTATCAGGTAGTGATGCAGACCGATTGGACCAGTCCAGTTCACGGTTCGGCACTGATTGACCCATGAACTGGACTGCTGATACTGGACCTTCTCAGACCGGTCTACCCACCTGGTCCGGTATTTTCTTGTCCTGTCTGCTTTGCCATATACACAAATGTACCAATCTGACAATGTTGCAAGAACGATGGTAGAACTATGATTTTATATGCTTGTCATCATCACACTTGTGACCAGGTGTATTCTAAAGTCGGCAAAATCAAAGCAACTGTCTTGGTGTTTGTTTTTTTCACATAGATGTCTAATTCATTTTGAACACAAAATGAAAAGCAGAATTTGTACTAAATATGAACATCTTTTTCATTCCCTTTCATTCAATTAAAATACTCGAGTTTCACGTTCGTTTTTAAGAATATATAACAGATATATACATAAAAAGCAGGATCCAGCCCAGAGGACGAAGTGGGCGATATGTTTGCCTTGGCACCACTCACTTCACCTAATTTCTATGTTTGGGCAAAATCAAAGTCACCTTGTGAGTTTGAGAAGCTGCCATAAGATAAGTGGTTCATCTTGAGTCATTTCAATACAACCCTTATATTAACTGTTAGGTGACAAAGCAAAGGACATAAAAACTATTTGATACTCTAACTTATGTTTGTTTTCAAAAGAACAGATGATACACTACGCTGCAAGCGCCGATTACATGAATCTCCCAGGTCCAAGGAACTGTGTCTCAAGATCACTCACAAATTGCCGACGATTGTCGGAGAGTATGTCTGTGATCTGTGGCCGACATTTGATTAAAAACTCGGACAGTACGAGACAAATAGATTATCAACTTGATTGGTTTCTCAGACCCTACTGTGAAAAAGATTAAGCTTCACAATTATTGACAGCAGATTTGAACAACTTTTCCCTCGAGTTGCAAAAAGAAATTATGAAAATATTAAAACTAAATCAAGTTACGCCGACTATTTTTAACTCGTTGGGAAACGCTTCACAATTTATTATTACCCATTTAAACAACAATTTCAAAATAAACACTCGATTTCCCCATAATTGTGAAAACAAGATTACATGTATACATATAAATTAATATTAAATAAGCACAACCTTATATTTCTATAGGCGTTTTTTGCAGAGAGCGTAATCTATTCTGTTCGGAGATTGCATTTTTAAAAAAAAAATGAATTGGATAGGCTGAGAAACAATAACCGAGAAAATAAAATCAACGTTAGTGGCTCAGAGCCTTCGAAATATGACATGATACTGTTCCACCCTTACCTCCGCCAACCTATAAATATGCCTATTTATGTTGAATGACTGCCAATCCAGCACCCCCACCCCCGCATTACTCCAGGCCCAAGTGCATAAATTTCCCACATAACGTGTTTTGCAGTGCCATCACCATTTCGTGCCAATTATGCCACTGAATGCGAGTTTCCAAACAATAGTCGCCATTCTTTCTCAGTCTCAATCGACCAACTGCAACATGCTGTTTGGGGTAAATTGATAATTTTCATTCTTGGGAAAAGCTTTCAATCAAGGAGTACTGCCGGTATTATTAAAAAGAGCAGAACGAAGATTCAAATACTCTTTTATTTAGACTTATTCAACACAACAAAATAAAAGAAATAAACGTTTGGAATTTATATTCGCTCACATACAGTGATAATATACACGTGGTATTTCGAAATAAAAAAAAAAAAACGTTCTCACTCATCCGGACCTTTACATTTCGCCCCATGCAACAGTCCATGTTTCTTATCATATACAGTACGTGCCAAGTGTATCCTGTCTCAAGCACCCGACACGGTGGACGATTTTCTGAAAATCACCGGCCAACACCATGTCACACGGTGTAATTTGACCAAATTAAACACCGTGTGCAAAAGGTGTTTAGATGTGGAAAAGATTATGTCCTTCTTGGTAAATCACTGTTGCAACGGTGATTCAGTGTGAAAAGGATTGTTTCCTTCTTGGTAATATAATTAACTGGCTACCAATTGCGCTACTGCAAAAACGTGATGAGTTGAAATGGGGTTTGGCGAACAGGCCAAGTCTATTTAAACATGTGTTGATTCAAACTGGTGATGTCTCATTGTGACGAAGAGATGTGCATTCAATTTTAGAAAAAATAAAAATTACCGCTCACGTTATCTGCATGAAAACGATCGTACCAACAAGTCCATTTCATTTTCGTTCAATACACTGGCTATAAAGGGATAATGGTTTCAAACGCAACTGAATTCTGACCACAGAGGTTTTCAGGAAATCTGCCAATGTCACGGCCGATTTCGATCACACAGTGATTCACTGATTTTTCCATTGCAGCCTGCGGCGGGATGAGTAAAAAATCCACCTTAAAATCTGTTTGACTTTCACACAAGTCTACAAAGAATGTTTGGCAGTAATAATAATTAATAATATATATGGCAAAATCCACTTTTCAATTGGATGTCTATTTAAACAGAAAACCCATTGCACGCCACATCTGAGAAATTTGTTCCTAGCAGAACTCGGACCAGAAGAAGACCCACTGCTATCTTCATCCAAAGAACTCGGCTTGTGTTGAAGAAATTTGAAGCAGGTTGGTCTTATCAAAGGAATAGATGGAGGGGGGGGGGGGGGGGGGGGTCTGCCCATTGGAGTCCGAGACGTTTCAATTTACCCTGGGACATTGTGTTCCCGATATTTTTGAAAACTCAACACGAAAACGTGCCGGGTGAAACACATAGGTCGAAACTACCTCTGGAAGCCATTTCAGCCACCGATCATATTCTGAGAAACTAAAACTAAAGGCATTATATAAGCTCCTAACATACTGCCAATTGACACCGTGCTTGAAATTTAATTCCCTCTTTTGAACTGTACAGGACAAGTTACAGACAGAGGAAGGTCTGTAAATTGTAAATCGGTACTGGTTAGTTTTACATAATGTTTTCTACTTCGCAGCCGTTGTTTCCTACCCCCTCCCCCACCCCCCCACCCCCGAAAATGCTGGCATAGAAGTTATGGACAGAAAAACGACATGAACATAGTCATGCATCAATTGTACCTCCCACCAACTCTCAATACCCCATTTCACTTCTCCGCCCTCTACTGCGCCATTCCCCAAAAACTCTGGAGATTGAATGCCCTGAAGTTTCCAATTTGATAGAAAAAATACTTTCTATTCATCGCCTCAGTGATTTCTTGAATGACTTGATGCCGTAATACGCTTAGCTACGTCGGATATCATTTACCATTTAATAAAGGCTTCGGTACCCCGGTATATTGTGCTTTACAAAATATTTCAATGTCTGTGGGTGCAACATTTTAAAAAATCTCAGTCATTTAAATGCAGCAAATCACCTTTTGCCATTCAAATAGTGGGTAGTTCTGCCATTCAAATAGTGGGTAGTTCAGATAAAAAGAAAAAAAAAACAATGGAAAAGGCACTCGTAGACTTGCAGTAACCGTCCCCTTTCGTGTTTTCACAAGTGCTTAATTACAGTAGTTTGTTTTGTAATTAAACTGGTGACAATTGGACACTCACCGAAATTGGATTAAGTGCCGGGCATACAAATCAATCAGCTTCCTTGTATTGTGCAGGCCTTCTGAAGTTATTGTTTACAAAAACAATGCTCTGATCTCACAATGCACCCCGAAAAGTAATTAAGTATTCATGCAATTGAATTAAATATTTTGAGAATGGCGTCAATTAATTCATTCCCGACTTGTGTATTGTTTCCCGACACTCTGCATTCCTTCAGTTCAGTGTACTCACAGTGACATTTTATTCTCATCACATTCAATAGCAGCCTTATCTTTTTCTGAATTCATGACGCATTTGAATATTGAAATTCCATTGCATCTTAATACGAATGCTTATCATTTTGAGTCTAAGGATTTTACGAGAGCGTGGTGAGGGAAGGGGAGCCCATCGGCAAGAATAACGTGTTTGAGCCTTTTACCCAATTCATGTAGCGGCGAGATGGGGGCGAACACAAGAGGTGTGCCCCTGAAACAAATGTGAAATTCGAGACAAAAAACCCCTCAATTTCCTTGGCTGAATCTGCTTGTCAGCCCCCCGCCTCCCCCCCCCCCCCCCCCCCCCCACTGGCTACACCACTGAAATGCCCTCACGAAACATTGAACTGGTTCATTTTCTTGGGGGGGGGTGGCACAACTGAAATGGGGGAGGGTTATGTGTCCATCAGCCCCCACCCACCCCCCCCCCACCCACCCCCCCCCCCCCCCCACCCCCCCCACTGGCTACACCACTGAAATGCCCTCACGAAATATTTTTTTAAAATTATTTAAAAAAAATATTGCAGCCCTCTCGACAATAAGCCTGTGGAGTAAGTTTCAGTATGCCCACCCTTACTCGGCAATCTCTTTGGTGCAGTAAATAAATGTCTACATCTGTAGATCAGCACTCTTTGCTTCCAAGGTTTCCCGACAATAATGTGCATTTATTTAAATCATGGTGTGTGTATGTACTCCTGTAAGGTTTCTCTTGGAATGGTTATTTTAAATGGAACTTGGTTTCAGCTGCATACCCGGTGCAGAGCCTGTCATCCATCCACCAGCACATGTGGCGAGTTTCGAAGAACGTACGGTCTTCATGGCCCTGCCAAAATGATCCAACAGATTTAATTATACAAAACGAGTTCAGTAAATCAGGTCTGGGCCTAATTTACTGGATAAGTTCTGTAATTTTCGGAAAACTGAGGACGAGTTGACGAATTCTGTTTAACTTTTTATGATCCAAAAATCGAAAGGTGCAAATTGTTCCAGTAGTAGGCCTAATCCACAGGAAATTTAATCATGCCAAGAGTTCACTGAGCTCTGTGAAACAACATTGAACTGGTTCACTTTCTTGTACATACTTACAATGGAGCCTGGAGACTCTTATTATGCCCATTTATCCTAATTTAAACTGAGAAATGAAGGCAATGGTCTGTAACGGGACAGTTGGATAAATTTGTTATAACATTGAACTGGTTCATTTTCTTGGGGGGGGGGGGGGCACAACTGAAATGGGGGAGGGTTATGTGTCCATCAGATATCCTTTTTTTCGATTTCTAAGCTTGTGCCGAGTACCTGTGTTTGTTTTGGCATTCAACATGATGGTGATATCATCGATAATTAGAAGATTCAATACAGGGAAAAAACGAAAATCAGAAGCCGACTCTAACCTCTGTTTTCCAATTCACGCACGCACGGATGCAGAAAAATGAGAACTGAAGGCCAACGTGTAGCCTGAACTATTTAAAATGAACAACACCGTCACAACGAAGTTTGAAAAGAAATAATTGAGACTGAGTTCGCTATGACATTAACTTGACGTATAATATTATGATGACGTATTTTAAAACTGTATGTTAATTCAGCGTGAGGTGATTGAAAAATTCAAGAATTGTCATTGTAATGTATTGCTCATAAATGTTATTTTCAAGGTGACATTGTCGACAGAAATTGTCAGAATAAAATGTGCACGTGTCTATAAGACTGCTTTGTTTTCTTGAGGTGGAGTTGATGTACAGAACTTCAGAAGTTAATTACCGCTAATCCTTTACACAATTATCTCCGAGATTACACGACATGAGCTAATCCTTTTCTCTTGAAATGCCTCATTGGATTTAATTATTGCCAACTCAGTCGGCGTAATATCGGACAGGTTTAAATCTTTCCTCTTAACTCGGACCTGAGCGATTCATGTAAACATCGCTTGCAGCGTAGTGTAAATGAAAAGAAATAAAACTGAAAAAAATAATTCTGTGAAAAATGAACCTCAAAAGTCGAAATTAGGAGAGATATTAGTGAAAACATTTCACGACTTACTTCAATAAAAGTTATCCAAGTCACAAGAAATCTGATTTGTGTTGTGCTTCTTTTTATTTCACTGGCATATGAAGAGGGAACCATAAAGACCTGGACAGTTTTTGGTGTATATTGAAGCAATGTCTGATTACCAAAATAAGCACAACATTGCCAGTGATAGGGGGAGGGGATGGGATATCAGGACACATGCTTGTACTGAGGGCAGAAAATCATTAAAATTCTTGTCAAATTTGGGGGTGGAGGAGCAAGTGGGATTGGGGAGGGGGGGGGGGGGGGCTGGGCTCCCCAGACGCCCCCATGCCTCCACCACTGGATCTCACTAACTTAACTTGATTTTCAGTGTTTGACAGGTCTGTTGATGAATTTTGAAGTATTAAATTCTCTTCCCCCGCATTTCTTTCTTTAGAAACTAGACTTCTCCCTGAAGAGCTCTCACTCCTCCCTATTTTTCTGAGAGGGAGAAGTCACTTTTACCTTACCTTAACTCCTAGGTTGATCCCTGATAAAAAGCTAAATAACTGGATTGGTCCAGGCTGCTGTACCAGACCATGAGGGGCTGGACCATACTGGACTGGACTGCCTGATCGGTGGGTCAGACCACCCCAGGTGGTTGGGTTCGGTCTGCTTCACTAAATTCATAGGGCCCTGCAAAGATTCATTGAGATGTCGATATTGATTACCTGATGAAGGATCGACATTGATTCTACTTCCAGGGTGGTATATTTTCAAATCAGGTAACTAACGAAGTTTAGGGGGGTAAATAGTAGTCAACTTGTCAGTCTGTTGTCGTCGTCTGTCCATTGCAACTTGTGAAGCGAACTTCTTCCACAGTTTTAGTCACATTTTCATGAAACTTTCTCAAATATGATCAGCATGATGAGGGGAAGTGCGTGACATAATGTTTTTCCAGATCAGATTCAAGATGGCCAACTGGTGGCCATATTGGATTTTAAAGAATACTTGTGGAGCAAACTACCTCCACAGTTTTTGCTGCATTTTTATGAAACTCAATGTAAATTGATTGAGATGATGAGCAGTGCGTGACATAACTTTTTTCCAGAGCAGATTCAAGATGGCCGACTGGAGGCCATATTGGATTTTGCAAAATTTTTGATGATCAACATGGTGAGGAGGAGTGCGTGACATAATATTTTCCAGATCGGATTCAAGATGGCCGACTGGTGGCCATATTGGATTTTTCAAAACACTTGTGGAGCGAACTACTTCTGCAGTTTTTGCTGCATTTTCATGAACTCAATATAATTTGATTGGCATGATGACCAGTGCGTGACATAATTTTTTTCCAGATAGGATTCAAGATGGCCGACTGGTGGCCATATTGGTTTTTGCAAAATACTTGTGGAGCAAACTACTTCTACAGTTTTTGCTGCATTTTCATGAAACTCAATATAAATTGATTGAGATGATGAGGAGCAGTGCGTGACATAAACTTTTTCCAGATCAGATTCAAGATGGCCGACTGGAGGCCATATTGCATTTTGCAAAATACTTGGGGAGCGAACTTTTACAGTTTTTGCTGCATTTTCATGGAAGTCAGTATAAATTGATTGACAGGATGAGGAGCAGTGCACGACATCATTTTTAGCTCAACTTTGGCAAAGCCAAATTTGAGCTCATGCCATGGCCACTGGCCAGTCGTCCGTCTGGCCGTCTGTCCGTCAACAATTCAATGTGGCTCGGGCTATAGGCTGTATTTATGAACCGATCTTTACGAAACTTCTTGAGTACCTTTGTTATGACCATGGGAAGAGAACGAGTGTTTTTGGGTCTGATCCGAAATTCAAATTGGCTGCTGGTGGCCATTTTGTACAGACTTAGGTGAAATCAGATTTTTGCACAGAACTTCCATATGAAAGCGCTGACTTGAATAATTTTTTGTACGAATGTTTAGTACCATGGGATACATCACATATAATATGGGCTTTTTTCTCGTACGTAAATTATGCAAAGTAGACTAACTTTGATGTATTTAGTGTGACTTTCAGCACTGTAAGTGCAAATGCCAATACGGCTCGGGCTAGATGCCGTATTTATAAACCAATCTTTACAAAACTTCTTGGGTACCTTTGGTATCACCGTGGGACAAGAACGAGTGTTTTTGGGTGCGGTCCGAAATTCAAGATGGCCGATGGCAGCCATTTTGTACAAAATTAGGTGCAATCAGATTTTTGCACAGAACTTCCATATGAAAGTGCTGATTTGAAAAAATTTTTCTGTGAATGTTTTGTACCATTGGATACATCACATATAATACAGGTTTTTTTCTTGTGCAGAAATTATGCAAATTAGATGAACTTTGATTTTTTCAGTGCTACTTACACACAGTAAGTACACATGTCAATACGGCTCGGCTAGAGGCTGTATTTATCAACCGCTCTTCACAAAACTTCTTGGGTACCTCTGTTATCACCATGGGATGAGAACGAGTGTTTCTGAGTGCGGTCCAAAATTCAAGATGGCTCCCAGTGGCCATTTTGTACCGAAATTAGGTCTAATCAGTTTTTTGTACACAACTTCTATACGGCTCAGGCTAGAGGCCGCATTTATGAACCGATCTTTACGAAACGTCTTGGGTACCTTTGTTATCATGTGGGATGAGAACGGGTGTTTTGGGGTTTGGTCCGAAATTCAACATGCCCACCAGCAGCCATTTTGTACCATAATTTGTGCAATCAGTCTTCTGTACAGAACTTCTGTATGAAAGTTCTGATTTGAATAAATTTTTGTATGAATGTTTAGTAAAATGGAATACATCACATACAGTACGGGTTTTTTTTCTTGTGCAGAAATTATGCAAATTAGATGAATTTTGATTTATTTAGTGCTACTTATACACTGTATGTGCACATGTCAATACGGCTCGGGCTAGAGGCTGTATTTATCAACCTATCTTCACGAAACTTCTTGGGTACCTTTGTTATCACCTTGGGACGAGAAAGAGTGTTTCTTAGTGCGGTTCAAAATTCAAGATGGCTGCCAGTGGCCATTTTGTACCAAAATTAGTTCCAATCAGTTTTTTGTCACAACTTCTATACAGCTCGTATTTATGAACTGATCTTCACGAAACTTCTTGGGTACCTTTGTTTTCATCTTGGGACAGGAATGAGTGTGTTTTGGGGTGCCTTTGTTATCACTGTGCTATGGGAACAAATATTTTGGGGTTCAGTCAGACTTACTCTGGGACTCAAAGATTTCTTTTCTAGTTTAGCATCTGACTGTCACCCACCTTTACAATACTTTACCTATACATTTGTTACAGGCTACGGTCAGTATTTATGTACAGACCGTTACAATACTTTATATATACCTTTGTTATCAGGTCATTACCTAGATCTTTGTCATTGCTGTGTCACATACTATACATGTTCATGTCTTGACAAGTTGAGCTACAGTGTCATTGACACTTTCATTTCTTGAAGTTATGATCTCTATGGACATAAAATATATACATGAAATTCAAATAATTTTATTTCCAAATTATTGAACACTATGTTGTTGGTTATGATTATTGTACAAGAATATAAAAAAAAAACTGACAAGTACACATGTATTCTCATATTGTGTGCTTCCCTCTTGTAATTAATAACGGGCATATCATGCGCTCATGGCGCAGCTGTTTATTCTAATTGGTTAGGTAGGTAACTGATTTCAAACCGGTTATCCGGTTAACCATTTCAGTACTATGCCCCTACAGTTACAACTAGAAGTCCTGTCACGAACTGTGCGCTTATCTAGGCTTAATTGCGCGTAGGAATTGTGTGCGATTTCCATATCTAATGGCATCCAAAGCACGGCAGATTCGTGTGGATACGCATAGCAAGCACAAGCAATGTTTCTGCCAATGGACCTCCGGGTTTCCTGGAGGTCCATAGGCTGAAAAATTGCTTGTGCACGGGCCATATGATAGCCTTACTATGGTTGTAACGCGTAGATTAATGCGCAAATCGACGCGCTATTTGTGCACTTTTCATGACAGGACTTCTAGATTTAACCATATGGACTCGAATTACTCAGTTTATCCAGCAAAGGACCGAATACGTTATCCGACAATGTGAACACAACATAAAATAGAGGACTCTTATTTATTTGTTACCCTAAATGTAATTTATGTTTTTAGCTTAACTTGACATAGTCAAGATAAGCTATTGCCATTACGCATGCGGAAGTCTGTTAGTCTGTGAGTCTGTGACGTCTGTTCACATTTTCCTTTAGCACGGGCTACACTCCGCAGTTCATGTCTGATCCTCACGAAATTTCATATGCAGGTTTGGGGTCATGTCTAGATGAGAACGTCCCCTTTTGGTCGCGATCGGGCAACTGGTATGGCTGCCTGAGCCCAAAACCCGAAAACCATTAGCACAGTCTACAGGTCGTATTTATGAAGGGATTTCATTGTAACTTGGTAGGATGCCTCTGTATAATGCCTAGATGAGAACATTTTTGGGCATGATCTATCAACCGTGATGGCTGCCCAAGCCCGAAACCCAAAAACTTTTAGCACAGTCTGCAGGTCATGTTTAATGTGGAGGGATTTCATTGTAACTTGGTAGGATGACTCCTGATGATGTCTAGATGATAATTTCCCCATTTGGGCCTGATCTGCCAACCATGACGACTGCCCGAGCCCAAAACCCGAAAACCTTTAGCACAGTCTACAGGTCATATTTATTGAGGAATTTCATTGTAACTTGGTGGGTTGACTTCATACAATGTCTAGATGAGAAAGTCCCCTTTTGGACGTGATTGGGCAACTGTGACGGCTACAGGGGCCCGAAGCGCGAAAACCTTTAGCACAGTCTAGAGGTCATATTTATGAAGGGATTTCATTGTAACTTGGTAGGATGACTCCAAATAATGTCTAGATGAGAACATCCCATTTTGATCGCGATCATGCAGCCTTGATGGGTGCCCGAACCCAAAAAACCTTTAGCATAGGTAAAAGGTCATATTTATGGAAAAATTTCATTGTAACCTATCCTTTATGGAAGGATTTCATTGTAACCTGTTAGGTTGACTCCATATAATGCCTAGATGATGACATCCCCTTTTGGTCGTGATTGGTCAGTTGTGATGGCTACAAGTGCCCGAAGCCCGAAAACCTTGAGCACAGTCTACAGGTCATATTTATGAAGGGATTTCATTGTAACTTCTTAGGATCACTCCAGGTGAGATTGTCCCCTACGGTTGTGATCATTCAGCCATGATGGCTGCCCGAGCCCAAAGCCCGAAAACCTTTAGCACAGTCTACAGGTCATATTTATGAAGGGATTTCATTGTAACTTGGTAGGTTAACTTTATATAATGTCTAGATGAGATTGTCCCCTTTTGGACATGATTGGGCAACTGTGACGGCTAAAGGTGCCCGAAGCCTGAAAACCTTTAGCACAGTCTACAGGTCATATTTATGAGGGGATTCCATTGTAACTTGGTAGAATGACTCCAAATAATGTCTAGATGAGAACGTCCCATTTTGATCGCAATCATTTAGCCTTAATGTGTGCCCGAGCCCAAAAACCTTTAGCATAGGTAAAAGGTCATATTTATGGAAGAATTTCATTGTAACCTATTAGGTTGACTCCATATAATGTCTAGATGATGACATCCCCTTTTGGTCGTGATTGGTCAGCTGTGATGGCTACAAGTGCCCGAAGCCCAAAAACCTTGAGCACAGTCTACAGGTCATATTTATGAAGGGATTTCATTGTAACTTAGTAGGATCACTCCAGATGATGCCCAGATGAGATTGTCCCCTTTGATTGCGATCATTCAACCATGATGGCTGCCCGAAGCCCGAAAACCTTAAGCACAGTCTACAGGTCATATTTATGAATGGATTTCATTGTACCTTGGTAGGTTGACTTCATATAATGTCTAGATGAGAACGTCCCCTTTTGGACCTGATTGGGCACCTTTGACGGCTAAAGGTGCCCGAAGCCTGAAAACCTTGAGCACTGTCTACAGGTCATATTTATGAAGGGATTTCATTGTAACTTGGTAGGATGACTCCAAATAATGTCTAGATGAGAGCGGCCCATTTTGGCCATGATCATTCAGCCATGATGGGTGCCCGAGCCCAAAAACCTTTTGCCTAGGCAAAAGGTTATATTTATAGAAGGATTTCATTGTAACCTGTTAGGTTGACTCCATATAATGCCTAGATGATGACATCCCATTTTGGTCGTGATTGGTCAACTGTGATGGCTACAGGTGCCCGAAGCCCAAAAACCTTTAGCACAGTCTACAGGTTATATTTATGAAGGGTTTTCATTATAACTTGGTAGGTTGACTTCATATAATGTCTAGATGAGAACGTCCCCTTTTGGACACGATTGGGCAACTGTGACGGCTTCAGGGGCCCAAAGCCCAAAAACCTTTAGAACAGTCTACAGGTCATAATTATGAAGGGATTTCATTGTAGCTTGGTAGGATGACTCCAAATAGTGTCCAGATGAGAACGTCCCCTTTTGGTCACGATCATTCAGCCTTGATGGCTGCCCGAGCCCAAAAACGTTTAGCATGTCTGTAGGTCGTATTTATGGAAGGATTTCATTGTAACTTGTTAGGTTGACTCCGTATAATGCCTAGATGATGACATCCCCTTTTGGTCGTGGTTGGTCAACTGTGATGGCTACAGGTGCCTGAAGCCCGAAAATCTTGAGCACAGTCCACAGGTCATATTTATGAAGGGATTTCATTGTAACTTCATAGGATCACTCCAGATGATGTCCAGATGAGAATGACCCTTTTGGTTGCGATCATTCAACCATGATGGCTGCCCAAGCCTAAAGCCCGAAAACCTTTAGCACTGTCTTCAGATCATATTTATGAAGGAATTTCATTGTAACTTGGTAGGTTGACTTCATGTAATGTCTAGATGAGAACGTCCCCTTTTGGACACCATTAGGCAACTGTGTCGGCTACAGGGGCCCAAAGCCCAAAAATCTTTAGCACAGTCTAAAGGTGATATTTATGAAGGGATTTCATTGTACCTTGGTAGGATGACTCTAAATAATGTCTAGATGAGAACGTCCCCTTTTGGTCGCGATCATTCAGCCTTGATGGCAGCCAGAACCCAAAACCTTTAGCGTAGTCTATTGGTCATATTTTTGGAATGACTTCATTGTAACCCGTAAGTTTGACTCCTTATAATACCTAGATGATGACATCCCCTTTTGGTCGTGATTGGTCAACTGTGATGGTTTCAGGGGCCCGAAGCCCAAAAACCTTGAGCACAGTCTACAGGTCATATTTATGAAGGGATTTCATTGTAACTTTGTAGGATCACTCCAGATGATGCCCAGATGAGAATGTCCCCTTTTGGTTGTGATCATTCAACCATGATGGCTGCCAGAGCCCAAGCCCAAAAACCTTTAGCACAGTCTACAAGTCATATTTATTAAGGGATTTCATTGTAACTTGGTAGGTTTACTTCATATAATGTCTAGATGAGAACGTCCCCTTTGGACGCAATTGGGAAACTGACGGCTACAAGGGCCCGAAGCCCGAAAACCTTTAGCACAGTCTACAGGCCATATTTATGAAGGGATTTTAATGTAACGTGATAGGATGACTCGTTTTGGAATAATTTCACTGTAACTTGGTAACTTTTGTTGATATACGTTAACTGTGAGGGCCACATGCATTAACTGTGAGGTCATATTAACCCACCCCTCAGCTCTTTAGTACAGTGTACACCTCATATTATTTTTATCATAAACATAGCATACAGGGAACAGAAATGAACATATTCCCAATTATCACAATTCTTGTCTTATTTCATAATCCTTTCATAAACATTGAACATTATCCTTTTCATCAAACACAACACACAAGGTAAGCTATGTACAGTGTCATTGACACTTTCATTATGTGACTCATTAGGCTTTGTAACTGATTCCCTAGAACCACTAAGAATAATCAAGGAAGTTAGGCTGAACCCAGTTTGGATACTTAAAGACAGGGCTTTTCAAAGTGAGTGGCGTCACACAAACCATTGTAGATTTTTTCCAAGTTAACCCATTAAGACTTTAATTATCCTGATGTTCAAACATCAGTGGGAATTCAGTTTCTTTCTTCAACATTTTTCAAAATGTTGGAAAGTACAAATAACAAGATATTTTTCACATTAGTGATTAACTTTTTGAGGGCTAGATTGTTTTGGGTGGTCCAAATTTGTTATTCAAAACTTATTTTATTGCAAATTATTGGAGAGTGCCTGAAGGCACTCTCCAATAATTTGTAATAAAACAAATTTATATAAACAAAATATTTATTTGTGTTTGACTGAATATGAAATATAAGCAAGGAAAGTGTTGGCTTTTGCTCTGGTATACTCATTTTTTGAAAGCCCTGATAGTGGCTTCTAGCACTCAACCACTTAAGAAGTCTTACGACAGGATTATATTAGTATTTTAAGCTGTGATAACATTTGGCTCAATGGTTGTCACTGAGCACTATTCGGGAGAAAATAGGAAAATAATAATAAAACAAATGACCACAAAGTATCAACACGCTGTTTGATTTCGTACGTCATAATACGTACAAAAGTATCAAAGGGTTAAGGAGCCTGAAGTGTTATTTACGAGCACAGTGGAACCTTGTTAATTGAATAGCCACTTTGCCAATGAAAATTATTCATTTAACAGGAGTATTCAATTAACAGGTATTGTGCCACTTTCCTGTATTCTAGAGATGAATATAACCTACATTCAATTAGGGGGCGCGGTGGCATTGCGGTAACCAGTTCTCGACTGATCACCGAAGTTAAGCAACGTTGAGCCTGGTTAATCTGCGGATGGGTGACCGTCTTCGCGATCGATACGGACTCCCGCTTTGTGTCCTTGGGCAAGGCACTTAACCCTGATTGTCCACTTGGGCGCACGATGACGCCGTGTACTAAGGCGTACTGCACGTTGATGGTACGCATGTCTTTAACCTATCTAACCCTGCCTGTGCTGCAGTGCGGAGTTACGATGTTGGGGAGCTGGCAGCTGCTCATCGTTGCTTGGTGGTTCTCATCCGGATACTCCGGCTCCCTCCACCCGTAAAACTGTCACTGTCATGATCAGCCATTGTGCATAAGTATGTGACCTTAAACACCAATAAATAAATAAATAAATACATTCAATTAACAGGTTAAATTTGTACTGGAGGAATTGTAAATGGATTTGTGTTGGGAAATTATACTCAATTAAGAGGGTTATTCAGTTAAGAGATATCCAATTAAGTGGGCTCCACTACTATATTTTCTTAACACACAGACAGACTGAACCGAAGGCTCTTTTCTGAAACAGAACCAAAACAGAAGTCCTAATAAGAATCCTCTAGAATGTGTAGCATTAGATAAAAAATAGCCTGAACTTGGTTTACTTTGATTAATATTTTAGAAAGGATCATTTCAACATGAAGTACAAATTTCATTCAGACAGTATATTTTTTATCAAGCAGAATATACTAGAATACATGTACTGACAGAACAGTAGAAGAAATCACCAGCAATGTCTATGTTAAATTCGATGACCAACGATATCCGATGAAAATTGTGGGAGTTATTGCCCTTTGTTAAAAAATATTGTGTAATGCTTGTTTATGAAATAACTTGAGTTACTGAATTCAATTTTTTGGGGGGTAAAATCTCTTTAGGAACAATGTCTACCTCAAGTTTGATGACCACTGCTATGTGATGAAAATTAGAAAGTGCTGTTAACCCTTTACCTAACATGAAAAGCAGATGACACTTGCAAAAAAAATTCTTCTATAACTAATTTTTTTCATTTTTTGTCTCAAAAACAGAGGTTATGACCTCTCGTCGGAATGAACTCGATGAGGGGTCATAACCTATGTTTTTGAGACAAAAAATAAAAAAATAATGAAAATTAATTGGCGATTTTTGAGAATAGCGTTGGCCGATTTTGACCATTACGTTGGATAAAGGGTTAAACCCCAATAAATAAATAAATAAATAAATAAATATGACACTGTTGATACAGATTACTGTTTTTTTTCATATTTATCTGTTGCATTGTTTGAGTTAACATTTAGGAGAATTGTGACGAAACTACATACATGTATTACATGTTCAGCTGGAAATACTGCAAAACTTTGCCAAAAAAAAAAAATTAAATGCCACATTATTTGGTTGGGCACAGCATTTACCATTGCTATCTGCAGAAATTTAAAGGCCTGGTGGACCTCAGAGGGCGAGGGTGATCTTTCACCTCAAAATGACAGGTCAGCAATATATACAGTTAAAACTAGAAGTCCTGTCCCGAACTGTGCGCTTTTCTAGGCTTAATTGCGCATGTGAATTGCGAACAAATGCCATATCGAATGGCATCCAAAGCACAGCAGGTTCTCCTGGTTACTCACCACAAACACAGGCAATGTTTCTGCCAATGGACCTCCGGGTTACCCGGAGGTCCATTGGCAAAAACATTCCTTGTGCACAGCCCACTTGTACAGAATTTGATAGCCTTACTATGGTTATAACGCGCAGATTAACGCGCAGATTGACGTGCTATTTACGCGCATTTCATGACAGGACTTCTAGTTTTAACTGTACAGTATGGCCATCGTGGGGAGGTTAAAATCCACGCATGGTCAATATTTTCATGGATGCGCTAACAGTGAATTTCTGACATAAAACAAGGACCCGATGCTTCTTTCATTGAATATTTGCTGAAAACTGCTGATTATTGACTGTTTGTTTTGACTGATACTGTTACAAATCGAAGAAACTGTCAACTTATTCTGTCATTTAACATGGTGACTTAATGAAAATATTGTGGGGAAGATTGATGTGTTCAGTGACAGAACCTGTGGGCAGTCTAGAAAATGAAGCAGGAGTTTAAACATTTTAAATTTCCTTCAATAAATTGTCAATAAATTGCCATTACAGAGTTGACAGCTGAACACACTTCAGAGGAACAGTTAACAGCAACTGCAATGGAAATATTTGTATAAATGAGACAAGAAAATAATTTAAGGCAAAGTTGGTATCTCCAGAAAAAAGCTAGCTGCATGCTGCATGTATGATGTTTTATGCTTTAAATGCCAAGCAGATAACCTTAGCAACTTGTGTAGTATTCTAATTGAGATAGAAATGTTGGCAAAGTGGAATTAATCTTGATTTCAGTTTTTCAGTTTGTGTAGTCTTCTTCATGCATTTTGAAATATGCAGTACTCAATATTTGCATTTGAACTTTGGACTTGGACCGTTTCCCACTTTAAAAGATCAAGATAAGAAAGGCCTCTGTGCTTATGTGTTGAGTTGTGTGTTGGATGATGATAGGTGTGTGGGAGTTGGAGATGGATGCAGTGACTCACAGCTGATTTGTACAGAACCAGATAAAATAAGTTGTTGGCTAACCACAAGAAAACTTTGATCCTGATTTCCCTCGTGTTGGTGATTCCAACACTAGACATCATTTCTCCCCGTGGGAATGCTGGGAAGTGAGACAAAGCTTGTTGACTGGTAAACACTGTTTTACTGGTAAATTAGGACCTGGTAAGCAATGCTTGGGGTGGAAGTCTTCTAAAATGGACAACATAGGTACTAGTATAAACGATTGGCTGGACTCACCTTTATGTCCATGTTGCCGTCACAGTTAGCCATTGTGCAGAAATGTGACCTTAAACACCAATAAATAAAATAATAATTGACACTATTTCATGGAAACTCTCTATGAAAACTTTACAGCAAATAATATCAGAGGTTAAACTTATCAACAAAGTAAAATTTAACAGAAATTCACATGCAACTATGTGGCAGCTTGTTTTAGATATTTCAGAACTTCATAGTTTAACCCTTAACCCAAGGTAATGGCCAAAACCGGCCAGTACTATTCTCAAAAACCGCCAAATAATTTTCATAATTTTTTGTTAGCTCAACTTTGACGTAAGTCAAATTTGAGGTTATGCCATGGGCAGTCGTCCGTCTGTCCATCAACAATTCAATACGGCTCGGGCTAGAGGCCGTATTTATGAACCGATCTTTATGAAACTTCTTGAGTACCTTTGTTATCACCGTGATATGAGAACGAGTGTTTTTGGGTGCAGTCCGAAATTCAAGATGGCCACCGGCAGCCATTTTGTACTTTAGTTCGTGCAATCAGTTTTTTGTACAGAACTTCTGTATGAAAGTTCTGATTTGAATAAATTTTTGTATGAATGTTTAGTAACATGGAATACATCACATATAATATGGCTTTTTTTCTCGTGCAGAAATTATGCAAATTAGATGAACTTGGATTTATTCAGTGCTACTTATCCACAGTAAGTGCACATGTCAATATGACTCGGGCTAGGGGCTGTATTTATGAACCGATCTTCACGAAACGTCTTGGGTACCTTTGTTACCACCTTGGGACGAGAACGAGTGTTTCTGGGTGCGATCCAAAATTCAAGATGGCTGCCAGTGGCCATTTTGTACCGAAATTAGGTCCAATCAGTTTTTTGTCACAACTTCTATACAGCTCGTATTTATGAACTGATCTTCATGAAACTTCTTGGGTACTAGTACCTTTGTTACCACCTTGGGATGAGAACAAGTGTTTCTGAGTGCAGTCCAAAATATAAGATGGCTGCCAGTGGCCATTTTGTATCGAAATTAGGTCCAATCAGTTTTTTGTCACAACTTCTATACAGCTCGTTTTTATGATCTTCACGAAACTTCTTGGGTACCTTTGTTTTCACCTTGGGACAGGAATGAGTGTGTTTTGAGGTGCCTTTGTTATCACTGTGCTATAGTGTTGTACGGTTAACCGGTTTTATAAGTCGGTTTCGGTTTTGCTTGAAAACCGAAACCGTGTAACTGGTAAATGAGTGCGGTTTCGGTTTTTTCCTAAAATGTTGGGAGGAGATGTTTTCTTTATTCAGTTTGCACTAACAATGTCTGAAATGTCAAGCTTTGTCAGGAAATAACAGTGTTGTCAATGCACGCCACATTCTGGGTGTAAAGGGGCCACTTCAGCATGTCCAGATCACTCGAGAATGATGTATGACAAGTTGTCAGTCACACATCGTTGACGTAAAAATGGGTTGTGTTTTCTGTGAGAATGACAAAACCGACAGCCAACACGCCTACATTTCACTGATTACAGGAAATACCTTGCGCAGTTGGCTTCGTTTTTGAACAGGTTTGTATGACATAGTCAATCAGTTTAATTAAAATTACTTATCTACAATCTGTTGGACAGGGAATAATATCATATCAGAAAAGGTCTTGGCATTTCATTGTCGTATTCGAAAATAACATTTGTCACGGGTTGCCCAACCACGTGTTTCGGATGTAGTCTGTTGCCTCCCTTGATGTGCTTATCTGGGAAGAGGTTTTACTGCAATTCAGTCTTGGGACGTTCCGACCCGAGACGATTTGTCCTGAAGGCTTCGGCCCACTGAAAACACGAAACCGCAAGTTCTTATTCTATTCAGTTCAATATATGAAGGCCAAAACGTCTTGAACCGAAACGTCCCGAGGCTGAAACGTCCCAAGACCGAATTGTCCATATCCACGGGAAAAAGCTGCGTTCCGTAATATCGCTGTCAGCGTGCCACGGTTGCATTCCCACACAACTTTATAGGGGCCAATCAAAGGAACAAATCAGCGGTAGAAATTGGAATGGCAAGAGGCAAACGCAAAAAAGTTACAATATATAACAGTACATCAGTAAATTTGTGAAATCAATTCCGTTGAGCTAAAACCATTGCGTGTGTGAGGTGGGGGGGGGGGGGGGGGGGGTCTAGAGGAAAGACAATAGGTATTTGGTAAAGTGGTTCATTTTGAAGCCCACCCAGCCACAAACAATATGACGTTCCCATTCCAGGCTGACAGGAAATGATTGCTGATTATTTTACTAGGGCGGGTGGTGGCACTAGTCACCACTGTGTGTGTGTGGGGGGGGGGGGGGGGGGGTATTGAAAAGGGTCCATACATCAGTTCATTGTCAAATATGTTAGGATGGGTGTCTAGGTGACCCACTTGGCAACGCTTGTTATTATTTGCAATGCCTGGTAGGGTCCCTTTGCTAGGCTGCCCAGTGCCCCACCCAGGAGTGAACACTGAACAGAGCCCTGGGAAATTGTGAATTAGCTCTTTTCACG